>JAMPIV010022697.1:27500-163746 GCA_024509875.1 Oreohelix idahoensis
GTGAACAAAGATGTTGGTTAGCAAGGCTTTCCTCAGGAAGTATATAAATTTGTGTTTAATTTTACAATGGTATTCTGTCTTAACGCAGTGTTGCCGTGAATGGAAACCCCTGTGAAAATAGACTGAAATTAGTAGAGTAGCGGAACCACTGCTGCAGGCCACAGGCCTAGTTAAGAATATTTTTAACTTTGAAACCAGACTCCGCAAGAATATCGTGTTTGATCTTTATTTGTACATTAAGACGAGGCGAAAAGAATAAATTATAAATGAATATTATATGTTGAAGTTATCAGAAGATATTGGAGTTTATAGGTTTTGTGTTCAAAATAAAGACATTTTCAGTCTTTGCAAATTAGCAGGAAGAATGCTAACTTTGACGCGTAAAGAGGCTTAAAAATAACTCGTTGCAAACCCTGCTGCTAAGCACACGCAGATCGCTTTCAAAAAATATAATTAAAGTCGCGAAACGTTAAATTTGATTGGATAACACACCCAAAAGAAGTCAGGTAAGCAGAGGAAGGGAATACAAAGAAGACTCCAACCGCAATCTGAACGAAACCAAAAAAAGAGTCAAAATCACACAAATAGCTGGAACAGAAGCCACGCTTAAAGCTCTCCGGGACGACAAAATCCTGGTTGTCCTGGAAAAAGCAATTGATAAAAAATCCATTGCCAAAATCCAAAAACAAAAAAGTGGAGTAATGCCCACATTAAATGACACAGAAAAAGCAAAAATCTTATTACAAGAACGATGGGAAAACCCAAAAGTGATACAACTGGCAAACATGCATAAAAGTCCGAATAGAAATTTCAAAAGAAACAAACAAATGTGCCATTAAGGGGATAAAATCACTGTGTCAAATGAGGAGGTTTGGAACAACCTGGCCTAGCAGAACACAGGCATAAAACTGGTGCACGTAGAAAGGGTTTAAGTGAAAGGGAACGTAGAAACACCTGTGGTAGTCATAACAACAGAAGGGAGAGAATCCCCCAAGACAGTGTTATTTGAGAAAAAAAAGAACACAGAAGCCTACGTTCCCACAGTACTGCAGTGCTCCAACTGCATGAAATTTGGCCATGGCCGAAACAGATGCAAAGGAAAAAAAATGCAGATACTGTACCGGAGTACAGCCCTTTTCCCAGTGCGAAAAAGCTAAGTCAGATACTGGCTACAAAAAGGCTAATGAGAACAGAAAATGCATTAACTGCAAAGGGAACCACAGCGCCAGGTTTCAAGGGTGCCCAGTTTTTCAGCAAACTAAAAACGTTCTTAAAGAATCAATAACAACAAAAACTCCATTCAAAACTGTCACTAAGGATTTAATGGAAAACACGACATATACGAACACTAAAGTAATAACAGAACTCAAGAGTGTGCAAGATGAAGTTAAAATGATTAAAACACAGTTGGCTAAAGAAAGAGAGAACCAGGAAGAAAGTAACAAAACAGTGCCACAAAAATCAGTCAGATGGTTCAACTACATCCTTGGAATGTTCGAATGCGCTGAAAAGTGCAGAGGCAGTAAAGAAGAAATTAAACAAATATCTAGGGAAGTTAAAGAAGTAAGAGAAAAAATACAGAAAGAAGAAGATAAGAAAAAAACAGTAAACAACCATGATCTATTAAAGAACAAGTTGAAGTACTTTTACCACACTTAGTGGAAAAATTAGGGTCAAAATGACAAGCCTGAATGAGGAATTTCTAGAGAAGATGGTAGATAATGGGCCCAAGAGTACATGAAAACATCCATAAATCGTCACAAAGAGTAATGCCTCAGGCAACTGATAGGATCAATACAAAAATAAGAACTAATTTGATAGTTTAATATAAAACAAAAGGGAAAATAGGTAATAATTAAAATACGAGAAGACAGGATATAGAATTATACAGTGGAATTGTAGGGGTATCAAAAAGAATTTTGCACCTCTACTTGCAGAGACAGTAAGACTAATACAATATATGCTCTTCAAGAGACACATTCAAACCCAAATACTAGATATAGTTGCAAGGGTTTTAAGATACTTAGGCACGATAGGAAAGAAGGCAGAGGAGGGGGTGTCGCAGTCTTAGTAAACAACACATTTAAAATTATAGACTGGGAAATATTTGATACAACCAACATAGAAGGTATCCAGGTAACAATAGCTAGTAAAACCAAGCAATATAACAATCTTAAATGTATACGCTAAGAATGGTACAATTAAAGATGAAGAAATATTAGCCATAAGCACCAGACTAATCCCCAAAACATTCATAGTAGGTGATGTTAATTCCCATCATTATGCTTGGGGTGGACAACATGCGGACAATGCAGGAAAGCGTCTACTTGACTTCATAGAAAACAACGACCTACTAATACTTAACGATGGAACAGCAACTAGAATCAATCCACAAGCTAACGGGGCAGATACAGCAGTAGACATAAGTATAGCAAATAACAATCTAGCCAATGACAATTGGGAAGTGTTACCTGACACAAACTCCGATCATCTGCCCATTGAAATAACCATGCAAGAAAATTTTGTTCCAAACCCAGGATCAGAAAAACCAACTTTCAACTATAAAAATGCAACCCGGGAAGCCTTCCAATCAGAGCTGGAAGTGATGGAATATAAAGACATGGAATCAGATGATACTGACTTGTTAGCAGAAACACTGACAACTGACATTCTTAAAATAGCAATAAAATATATTACTTACTTAGTCGTTCCCCTTCTACCGTGAGGTGTAGAGGTTTGGAAGAGAGAGCGCCAGACTATCCTATCGGCTGTCTTCCTCCTGGCCTGATTCCATTCTAGTCCTCGGTCCTTCAAAGATTGTCTAATGCTGTCCTCCCGGCGGACTCTGGGTCGTCCTGGGGGCAGTGGCGGATCTACATTTTGGGGGCCCTGAAGCTTGAACTCTTGGAGAGGCCCCTTTTATTAAAAAAAAACCCAAAAACATTTGTGAGGATGGGAAAGAAAAGTATTATAGAGATAAATGGACTTGGGTGACCTGAAGTTCAAGCTTTATAGTAGATCCACAACAACACACATAAAAATACTGAAGACACATAAATGAATTTTCAAAAAAGAAACAACTCTGCTGGGAGTTGAATGCAGAACATTTGCTTGGAAGGCATATGTTCTGATCACTAAACCACTATCCACCTTGGTATGTGTGATTTTTTAAATTTTAACTATTTTAATGATTGCCTCCATCATTCAGAATTAGTTCGTTGAAGACATACCAAGAAAATTATAAGATAAGAAAATTAGTAATGAGGAAAATATAAAATAGTTTAATACATTTGTTAAAATACAAGGCTGACAAGGTATATCCATAAGAGATTTGTGCTCAGAAGAAAAAGTAAAACTTACTAGAACATACTACATGAAGCACATTTTACAAAATACTCTTATTTCTGTTTGTTCTAGCAACATATTCACGTACAGTTTTGTCATATGAGAGCTTCCTTGCAATGTCATTTTCTAGAGATAATATGCATAAAGAATTTAAGCTCTCTTCAGTCATGGTAGACCGAAATTTGTTTTTTATAAAGCATAGCTTTGAAAAATTCCGTTCTGCTACACAGCTCGTGATGGGCATTGTCAAGTACAGCTTAAGCGCAGTAGTAATATTGGGGAACACGTCAATTAGGTGTTGCCCACAAATAAGCTGAAGGACTTCTGCGCATTGCATTTTAGATGGCGTGTTTTCTTCTGTGTTCTGGGATTTCCTACAGTGCAAATATTCTTTGAACTGATAACACTCGTTTAGTAATTTGTGGTTAATATCATCTTTGTAATACGATATTATAAGTTTAATACTGTCCTCATCAATTTCAGAATTGTTCACCAATTCTGAGAGGAACTTGAACCTTTTCGCAATCTGCTCATATGGGCAATCCTTTTGCGTAACTGGATTATCAAGCAGTCATAGAGTTGATATAGAACTTCTATCCTAAATTTGTCAGCTCCTCTCAAAGAAACAATACCACTTGTTCCATCTGAAAATGTCCTTGTAACAATGCGTTTGGAAGCATCAGAATAACTTGAAGTGATATCTTCACACAAACTTTTTGCTTCTGATTCATAGTGTGCAATCCTATCGGCTGAATTTTCTCTGAGTTCTTTAACAAACGAAAGTAAAGATTAAAGCAGAAGATAACCTTCAAATACATCAAAACCAGGGGTTTGGAGTTTCTTACTTGTTTTGTTGAAACGCTCCAGCACTTCTTCCCAAACGACTGTTAAAATAGCATATTCCAGCTGTACCAACTTGTTGTATAAATTCTTTGCACCTCGTTTACATTCAGGCTTCTCTTCTGAGTCTTCAAAAATATATTTGCAAAACACCCATATATCCATTTTTAATTGCCCGGACTGCTTCATAGTGTGCTTATACACTGAAGCTCTTTAGAGAAAAATGTAGATTGCCCTGCGTGTTTAAAATCCCCCATCTTCGTGGAGATCCAGAAAAGAAAACATACACTTAAATCGGGCCGAAACACTTGTCGGACGGGGGGACCACTTCTGATGATCAGATTGCTTCCTGTTGTATCGCTCTGTAAAGAGTTTCCTATCATCATACAGCTTCTGCAAAATGCCAAAATAGTCAACAACTTCAGGTACAATAGACACTGCCTTTTCTACAACAAGGTTAAGTGAATGGGCTGCATATGGGACATAGTCTGCGTACCTGTTAATGTTTTTAAAGAGTGCTTGCAGCCCTTTCTCCGAGCCCTTCATGTTAGATACATTATCGTAGAACTGAGCACGGATATTTTCAAGTGAAAGCTTATGTTCACCCAGGACTTGTTGTATTTTGTTGAACAAGGTCGTGGATGAATGGTTTTCCATCGGTAAAAATGTTAAAAATCTCTCACAGGGTTTTTCATTAAAGCAGTATCGAACTACAATTACCAGCTGGTCAACATGTGTCAGGTCAGGCGTAGAGTCAACAATAATAGAGTACTATTTGGTGTCTAGGTTGTTGATTTGATTCACAATTTCATCTTGCACGTTTTCCCATAATTTCTAACAATTCTTCATACACGGTTTTGGATAGGTAAGTAGCATTTACTTTTTCATTTTTACATTTCTCGAGATGTTCATGTAAAAATGGGTCGAATTCTGCAATAAGTTCAATGGCCCCCATGAAGTTTCCATTATTTGGTGAGCCCCACTTCTCCTCGTGACCTCTAAATGCCAAAACTCTTTCACTTAAAAACTTTATAACAGCTACAACTTTATTTTGAAAAAAAAAACTATGTCTTGCATTAAACAATTCTGTATGAAATCATTATCAACTGTTATGGGCCAGTTTTCGAGGTCACTGTATTCTTTGAAATCACTGAATTTGCTTCCTGTTTCATGTTTCTGCTCAGTCTCTGCTTGTTCCGCGGTACTTTCATGTTGACCACTATGATCGTCATCTGTATCAAAAGCGTCAACAGTGGGTTGAATATTGCTAGAAAGAGCTCCAACAGTTTGTGCACTATCAATGGCTTCAATGGTGTTTGCTTGGCTTGTTTCAACTGCAGGTGTTGACAAACTTGACATTGCCAAATAGTTTGTTAGTTTTTGACATTTAGAGATTTCGTCAGATCGCTTTTCCTTGAGTTTGCGTTTTTGGTATCCACTTAAGTACTTTCGTGAACTCATTGTTATTCCTCTATGGTCTTGACCTCTGTTAAAAGGGGGAAAAAATTACATTAGCCACAGCAGAACAGCTAACTTACCGCGATACTCTACTTTTACAACATCTGTGCTACTCACTCTCAAACTTTGGGATTGTTGAAATATATACAACAAAAAATTAATCAATTTGAGTCGTGCGACTATTGTCGCATGCTTTGAAAGAAAAAAATTGTAGGTCTACTTTCTGAGAAAGCGTTTTTTTCTTTTACGGCTGGCCTACATGATACTTTAATAACCTTTTAATTTTTATTTTAACTATTATTTTGTATTGAATTACACTATATTATTAATATTATGTTTTTTTAAACCCCTTCTTATAAAGTAGACTAAAAATTTTTAAGCAATGTGGACTAAAGTCGCTTTTGGGGCCCCTCCGGGATTAGGGGCCCTGAAGCTTAAGCTTCATTAGTTTCATAGTAGATCCGCCCCTGGGGGTCTGGATCCCTGGCTCTTTGTTTCCCATGCTTGTCGTGGGAGCCGATCTTCTCCCATTCTGCAGACATGGCCAAACCATCTTAATTGGGACTGTTCTACTTGGGTCTGCAGGGGGTGGCATTTTAGGCCTTGGCGTATCGTCTGGTTGCGGACCATGTCTCTTCTTGTTACTTCAACCACTTTCCTCAGATACCTCATTTCTGAGGTTTGGATCTGGCTTTTATGGGTTGTAGTCATTGCCCATGACTCGCATCCATATGTCAAGACTGGGACATAGGTGGAGCGGTATACACCCATCTTCGTTTTCTTACCAACCTCTCTCTTAATAAAATATATACCAAGTAAAAATATGCCACAGCGCTTAAACACAATAAACTACATTAATAAGCAAAGAAAGACTCACTAAAGTAAAGAACCAGTTGCTTGGTGGAATTAAAGATGTTCAGAAATTCATGAGAGAAGAAAAAAAAAGCCTTACAAAAATATAGAAATAACAGAACAGAGGAAAACTATGATGAATATAAACAGATTAGGATTGAATCTAACAGAATAATTTCCAAAGCCAAAGAAACCCACTGGAAGAACTTTTGTCAGTCACTTAGTCCTAACACACAAATTAAATAAGAAAAAAATAATGCCAACAATCAAACTACCACAGAGAGCAGAAACAGATAAATAAAAAGCTAATGCCCTTTGCTGAGTATTTCTATAAAGTCAGTGCAAAAAGTAGTCTTGGACAGGAAGAAAATGAAGAGAAAGACTAAAGATACGTTTTTAAAGGAATTACCAGACCAGATAGATGAAAAAAAAGCTATTTAGATGCTGATATAACAGAGGAAGAAGTAGCTAGTGCAATAAAAGAGAAATCTAATACTGCCTCAAGGCATGATATAATTAGTTATGAAATCCTTAAGAAAGTACCCAAAAAAACTATAAGCGTAATAACTTCCCTTTATATCAAAATCTGGAACTTAGGAAAGAAACCAAAAGCATGGAAAGTAGCTATGATAATATTTACTTAATATGAAACAAATATAAATGTATGTTATCAGGCACTCGTAGGAAATAAAGAAGGAGAACACTAGACAACAGAAAAACAACAGTCATGAGTGGCTTACCCAGGATTTGAACCCCGGACCTTCCGTGCGACAACCCCGCCTAGCCATGCAAGCGAATCACACTATCCTCCCTGCAATCTACGCATCACCAAAAAATGATGTTTCAATGGCTAGGCGGGGTTGTCGCACGGAAGGTCCAGGGTTCAAGTCCTGGGTAAGCCACTCATGTCTGTTGTTTTTCTATTGTCTAGTGTTCTACTTCTTTATTTCCTACGAGTGCCTGATAACATACCTTTATATTTGTTTCATATTAATTTACTGTTTACAGGCCTCGGGTTTCCCTTCCTTATGTGTAATATTTACTTACTTGCTTACTTAGTCGTTCCCCTTTTACCGTGAGGTGAAGAGGTTTAGAAGAGAGAGCGCCAGACTATCTGTCGTATATTTTCGATAGGGTAATTAAGATCACTTTTGGTCCCTCCTGAATAGGACTGAAATAGGACTAAAACAGGTGATAGCTCAGTGGGAGATAAGGTAAAGAAATAGAATTTTCACAAGTGAAATGGTGAAAGGTAAAATCTGTCCCTGGATTTGATAGATAATCAAACCCGCCTATCGATTACGACTGAGAGTTCAGATCAGACAGTTTCCTATAAATATATATCTTTATATATTTAACCACTCACATATACACACACAAATAAGTGACGACGAGTAGACGCACATACGTGAAAAAACTATATCTATGAAATAGGGATCTTTTTGAACAAGCTGACCGCCACACGTAGATAAAATTTATGTAAATTTTTTTTTATCATTAAAAAAAACTTGACATCGACAATATTGAATATCAAATCAAATACAATAAACATAGGTTAAGAATCAATGAAAGAGATAGACTCATAGATGCAATCCTTTCCCCCTCTGTTGCCAAGATCCCTTTATAAGAGAAGTTATAGCCCAAAGAGTCACAGATTTATACGCTAAGGTTCTAGGTTTTCCCTCTATCAGTAAAGAACAGAGTTTATATATATTAATCTATCCTAAGAGGGAAACAGCATTAGCCAAAACTTGCATACAAGAGAAAATACAAAGTTATTACAAGGGTTAAATCATAAACGAATTATTCATCCCTGTTATTCTCTCGCTCTGACAGCTGTGATCACAGACAACATGCGCACTCTTACCTAATCGTTGCTTTTCATAACATCTGGAACAAATTGTTCAGTCACTCACAGACCGTCCAAGTTTGAGTTTACTGGCGAGTCAAACCCCAGTTTCTCCAAAGACTAATTAATCAAAATGTTGGGAAACGTTTGTCTCACTGTTGTAATAGGAGGCTGATGAAGGTCACTTCAATTTTTGTCCAGTTAGGAAAGTACTTATAATATCTAATGTTCACAGGGTAAAATAGCTTGGAACTTCACTCGTTAAGTTGAATGTCAGGTACATAAATCGGTTTAGGATAAATCTCTTTCACAACACAATGGTCGTTAGATGGGAAATGTCAAATGTTATTTCAGTCGCCACCACAGGCAAAGTATATATGAACTTGAGAAAGAAATCTGGATATTCTGTAAGTCCAGTTACCATTTATTCTTAATATTACTTCTGGGCCAGTACTCTGTCGTTCTTCTGGGTGTAAAAAACACGAGGCCAGACAGGTCACTTGCAAAACCCGGTAATTATATTCAGAATGTTCTTTAAGTAAAGTTCTTTTCAGTTACATAGGTACTGAAAGCCGCTGGTAAGATTTAGGGTTTATGACCCAAAATACTGTATAGGGAAGAAAAGAAACACATAAATACTCAACCCTAATAGTATATCTAATCCTACGCGTAAATAATATTCACTTCGGTTATTCAACCTTAATTAGAACCCACAAGCTTAGAGCTAGTCTCATCGTTAAAACTTCCGTGAAATAAATTCTAGTCATTAAAAAAAATCAATCATCATGAATTAGAAATACATATAAATATATTTCGTCAATACTCATGAGGCATCAGTGCATTTACTTAGTTAGTTAAACTATTCTCTTGCTGGTTACTAGCAGTTTAATTCAATTTATTAATAGCCGAATGAGTTTAGCTAGAAATATAATTTATTTGCTCTCCACTGTAACGCAGTAACTTTAGAGAATATAACTAAATTATCTTTTAATCTCTCTACACAGAAATTAACTAGTGAAATAAAATAAGCGATCATCACTTTAATTACTCAATAACTACTAGATATATATATTTACCACAGCGCAGAAGTAGAAACTATCTCCAATTCGACCAACTACATAATACTCTATTAACAGAGATCTAGGACTCGAAAGCTAGAAGGTTCTAGTCTTACTGGCGGTACTTGGATGAATTCTAAGTGGCGATGCTATTTACGGCACCACCTCAGATTGGTCGAAGAGAGGCTCACACAAGAAGCAGAGGTGAGGAGAAAACGTCGAAAGGAGCACCAGGAAAATAAGCAGCTGAGGGCTGCCACCTCAGGGGCGCATTCCCATAGTCAGTTATGACTGAAGGGGCTATTATATATATATATATATATAAATATATATATATATATATATATATATATATATATATATATATATATATATATATATATATATATATATATATATATATATATATATATATATATATATATATATATATATATATATATATATATATATATATATATATATATATATATATATATATATATATATATATCTCGGATGAAAGAAAAAAGTTACGTCTAAGACCTGAAACAGACTCTTTTTGCCAGATGTAGCACCTTGGGAAAATCTACATATTCCTTAACTCGTTTCTGGAAATACCCGCATTTCTCACGCTGAGACCCAAGTCCAGTCTTTACACGTTCCGCTTCAAATGGCCATTCCCAGCGGTCAAAGTCTTTCATCTCAAATTACTCATCGAGAATTATTACTTACAGGCGAACAGATTCAGGGGAAGATACTAGCAATTGTCTCTGACTTATTTCTCCTGATCCCGATACTTAACGAAGATTTCGTTAAGACTTAACGCCACTCTCCTCTGTTTCGTCACTGTTACATCGATTCTAGATCTCTGGCGTCTTACAATTAACATAAAACCACTCGCGTAGTAATCCGGTCTACTCATAAACTCAACATCCAAGAAAATGCAATTAAATGCTAGCTAACTTAGAAAAGAATCCTCGGTCCTTCAAAGATTGTAATGTTATCCTCCCAGCGAACTCTGGGTCGTCCTGGGGGTCTGGATCCCTGTCTCTTTGTTTCCCATGCTTGTCGTGGGAGCCGATCTTCTCCCATTCTGCAGACATGGCCAAACCATCTTAGTTGGGACTGTTCTACTTGGGTCTGCAGGGGGTGGGATATTAGACCTTGACGTATCGTCTGGTTGCGGACCATTTCTCTTCTTGTTACTTCAACCACCTTCCTCAGATACCTCATTTTTGAGGCTTAAATCTGGCTTTTGTGGGTTGTAGTCATCGCCCATGACTCGCATCCATATGTCAGGACTGGGACATAGGTGGAGCGGTATACAGCCATCTTCGTTTTTTACCAACCTCTCTCTTGCTGAGTAGTCCTTGAATCAGATGTGCTGGAATGTTCTTCCTTGCCAAACAGTCCCAAAGTTTGCTCCAGGGAACCCTGTCAAACGCCTTTTCCAGATCTATGAAACAAAGATGAATCTCACTCTTATACTCAAGGGCCTTTTCACTCAGCTGTCTGAGTGTGAAGATTAGGTCTTGAGTACTTCGGTTTGCTCGGAATCCGCACTGGACCTCATCCAATTGTGGCTCAGCTAGGCGTCGGAGTCTCTGCTCTAGGATTCTAGAAAAGATTTTACCAGGGACACCGAGAAGGGATATGCCTCTATGGTTTCCACATTGTCGATTGTCACCCTTTTTGAAAATTGGTGTTATTATGGTAATCTCCCAATCCTTTGAGCTATGATAATACACATCATAAAACCCAATAAGGAAGCCCATGATGTAAGTTCATACTGTGCCATTTGGCGGTCTGGAAAAAAACCTAAACCATGTTTATAAAAAAAACTTCAAAAACAAATAGACAAAGTTTCAGAATGAATGAAAACTTGAGGCTTCCAAATTAATGTAAACAAAACAGTCGGTATGATATTCAGCAAAGGTAATTTAAAAAAAAAATCAATATAACCATTAAAGGTCAGAAAATAGGTACCTCCTCAACAATTAGATTCCTGGACATAACTTTAGATAAACAACTAAACTGGAATAAACATATAGACAATTTAATAGAAAGCTGTAGGGGACTCCTAAATATGCTAAGGATAGTAAAAGGTAATGGATTGGGGGGGGGGGGGGGGCAGCAACAAAATAACGTCTATGTTCTATAAGTCTTTCATCAGGGGGAAACTAGACTAAGCAAGCATAGTCTATGACTCAGCTTCAGCTTCTAACATAGCAAAACTAAACATAATTCAAAATTCAGCCATGAGAACCATTACAGGCGCATTTAAATCAACATCAGTAGAAGCACTAGAAGTAGCTCTTAGCATACCACCCCTTGATCTAAGACGGAAAGAATTAAGATTAAATTATTGGAACAAAGTAGCACAAGAAGTGACCCACCCAGCACATAAAGTATTTGTCAAAAACCAACAAAGCGTATGGGACGTCCCCTTGAATACTGATAGATATCCAACAGGGTGGAGAACTATAGAAAATCTAATACAGTTCAAAGAACTGTCTAACACAATTAATAATAGTAATAAATATAGAAGCACAATACCACCCTTGGAACTAAAAACACCAATCATAGACTATACACTTACTAAACAGATTAAACAAAACATAGAAGATAAGGAAGCCAAAATGATAACAAGAAAGTTCACAAATCAACTAACAAAACAAAGCTTGGCTGTTTATACTGATGGATCCAAGGGTGATAGTGGGCAACTAGGTGCAGGGGTAGTAATACCACAGTAGGGAATTAAGAAGAGCCACAGTGTAACTGAAGGGGCTTCGATTTTTACCGCAGAGATGGTAGCAATTCTGAAAAGTTTAGAAATAATCGAAGATAATCCTCCAGACGCAGTTACGATATTTACAGACTCACTATCATCACTACAAGCACTAGAACACCCAGGGACATTCAGCTGGCCAGACATAAAGGAAGAAATTATTGCAATTAGTACATCACTAGGGAACAGATGATGCAGTGTGAGGCTAGTGTGGGTTCCAGCACACATAGGTATAGCTGGTAACGAGTTGGCAGACCAGACAGCCAAATATAGAAGACTAAGTAAAAACAATATAAGAGCAGGACTTGGAAAATCAGAGATTAAGATCCAAGTGAAGCTAACCATAAACGAGGAATGGAAGACACCATGGAAGGACAGTAATAAAGACAGACACGCATTCAAACTTCTGAAAGAACCAACAAGGACGTGCCAGGTCAGAGAAGAACAAAAGGACCCTCGAACAAAAAGCTGTGGCGTCTCCGTCTCGGTGCAGCGTACTTTATGATAGAGGAACCCCACTGCCAGGAATGTCAGGAAGAAAATGGCATAGACCACTACCTGATCCACTGTAAAAAGTACGAGCAACAGATGGTAGAATTAAAAACATACTTTATAAATCACAATATAGACATGACAGGTGATATGGTTTTAAGTATAGATGCCCCAGGGAAAGCCCAATCAATACTTAAACGATATATACACAAAACAAAGGAAAACGTATAAGGTTAATAACAGTGACAATATTAATAATAACAATAATAATACTTCAGAAAAGAAATTCAACCAAATAGAAACTAATCAACAAAAACGAACAAACCATTAAAGAAAAACAAAATTATTGACTACTCATAGTGCAAGGAAAGACAAAGAAGTAACAAAAAAAAAAAAAACAAGACTTAAAAAGAAGAAATACTAATATAAATTAAAACCATCAACTGCAAAAGACAATAGTTATCTAAATACAAAACTAAAAATAAAATTACATTAAATACCCTAATTATAACCAAATCTTAAGTTGAACAGGGTAGACCAAGATGGTAGAAGAGCAGATGCAATAATGATCAGCTGTTGAGTGTCCTCTCATCTTCCTCATCACCTTTTTAACACTCATCTCATAATCGGAACTTCTTCTACCCCACAAAACGAGGTGTAGAGGTTACCCAAAGAGCACAAGGCTCCTGGGCAAAACATGTAATCAAAGTATCTGGCAAACAGGTGATTAGCCCATTGTGCCCTTCTTAACACAAAAAACAAAATTTGATTGAAGCAACAGCTAAGGTTACAACTAATCAAAGTATAGGAATAGATTCAGTGGTAAAATAATATATCGAGCTCATACTCCACCCCTAGAAGACCTCCAACATTTTTTCGAAGTGTTAAGAACTATGTAAGGCAGCGAGATATCGCGAAGCAGATTTATCTGCAAGCCTTTGTAAAACCTAGACTTTGCGATAGTTCTAAGCAAGTTATATGTCACTGCGAGATATTGCTATTCAAAAGAATGTCTCCTTTTTGACATCCGATTTACGAAGCAGTGTAAATAATGTATAGAATCAATTGTTAAAGTGTTGGTAACGATTTCCAGGAACTTCATGTGCGACGATTCATATATGTAGTAAGGTGAACCATTTTTGCAAGTTTAGAACTGTTAAAACATTTTAATTAGTGCAAGAAAAGTCATGTGAACTAAACAAAAGTAAAACTGGCTCCAAAGGAACATTATTATACTGAGACCTTCAACTCAGTCATCTTGTAGGAGCAATCTTTGATGTCCATTATACTACAAGAAGAATGGCAAGCTTACATATCACCATTAGATGTGATTCTGAGTACAACAGCAGCTTTAAATAGTCAACCAGAAGACATACTGATCCAGGATGAAAAACAAGAAGTAGTAGTTCATATTTGTCGTACCGATAGGGTTGAGAGTTATTTTAGGTCCCGTCTGAGTAGGGTGGATGGTGATAAGTACGTGAGAAAAACAGGAGTGAGAAATAGATTTCACAGGTGAATAACTTAAGGAGAAGATATGTCTCTGGAATTAGTAAGTTTCTCTAGTCCAGCCTATCTATACGACTATTATTTAGTATAAGACAACCTTGCCCTCCTCATATATAAATATAAGTTTACTACACGCACACACAGCTATGCGACAACAAGACACTTCTTCTTCTTCTTTGATCCATAACCACCAACCGTCAAAGCAGTCAGCGGCCATCACGCCTGGTGGCGTCTTGTAGGGCAGCAACAAAATGATTCCACTTTGCTCGGTCGGCGGCCATCCTTCGTACAGTGCCCCAACTGTGGTTCATTCTTTGCATCTCAGCTTCCACAGTTCTCCGCCAAGTTGTTTTTGGTCGGCCTCTCTTTCGCTTTCCCTCGGGGGTCCATAGCATAGCTGTTCTTGTGATGGTATCAGGGTCCCTTCTAAGGACGTGGCCAACCCAACTCCGGCGTCTGCCAGCTATGATGGTGTGCATGTCCTCCTGGTTACTCCGAATAAGTAGTTCTTGGTTGCTGATGCTGTTTGGCCAAAAGATTCGGAGAATTTTCCTTAGGCAGATTGTGTGGAAGGAGGACAGTTTCGACATTTCCTTCTCACAACAAGACACACAAACGTGAAAAACTACGGTTAATTGGGTGTGGGTCTGACCAACACACAAAGTTAAGTTTCTTTTGTTGTTTATTATCATTTAAACTTGACAACATCAAACATCTAAAGAAATGTCAAATAAAATCAGAATTACGTACATAGGAAATAATAGAATAAATGTGCCCTCCCCTTATTGAGAAAAAGAACCCAAAAAGTTAATAACCCAAAGGTCAAAAGTTAGCACTATGTTACAGAATAGACAGTAAAGAACAAGTTCCTACTATATGCTACCCAGTAAAGTAAACAAGTTTAAGTAAAATCCCAGGTTGGTACAGTTCCTGTAAGAAAGAAAAGTATTCTCTCTCTCTCTCTCTCTCTCTCTCTCTCTCTCTCTCTTTCTCTCTCTCTCTCTCTCTAACAAACAGTGGCCACTCGATCACGCTTACCTACTCTTGGTGATATCCCTTGGAATTACAAGGGATATCACCAAGAGTAGGTAAGCGTGATCGAGTGGCCACTGTTTGTTAGAGAGAGTGAGAGTGAATATTTTTCTTTGTTACAGGAACCGTACCAACCTGGGATTTTGCTTAAACTTGTTTACTTTACTATAGTAGGAACTTGTTCTTTGCTGTCTATTCTGTAACATAGTGCTAACCTTTGACCTTTGGGCTATTAACTTTTTGTGGTTCCTGAATATCCAATACGTCAGGTGTATTTCCCAAATTGGCCCCAGTCAATCCTCTAATAAGTAAGATTAATGAGGTGGACGCCGAATTTGGTGGTTTAATTTTCCCTGAATGAACAAAATGTCACCGCGGATCGTTAGTGTAGCAAGACGTGCTCTTGAGGTTCACAGTAAAAAAAAAAAGGAGGAAAACTTCCAGTATTGGGAAACATCTGGTTGCTAAAAATGTTACTTATGATGATGATGATGGTGGCTCTATGGTGAGTGTCGATTCTGAAACAGCGTAACTTTCTCGATAAATCCGCTTAGATACGACTGCCAAAAGTTGGGAGTAATGTTATTGGTTTCACACCCCAGTGGGCTGATAAAATTGAACAAAATATTTCTGAGTTTTGTAAGTTCAGTTAAAATTTACAAGTTAAAATGTTTCTCATGTATCGTTGGCTCACAAATGAAATTGGTGACGCACAAGCCTAGAAAAAGACAACATTAACCCATCAGTAAATGAAGAAAAGAAGACCGCTGGACGCCCTTGTGATCAGGTCTGCTAGGAACAAAAACATTCATGGAAAAATGCTACTATTCTATATAGCTACATATATGCACACGGACGGGGACAAGACGATCTCATATCCACTCCGTCAGTCCTGATTAAAGTTAAACGGCACAGGTGTTTTCCTTTATGCCTAAACTATCGCACGTCGCCAACGCTGAGATTTCAGGTCGGATGAAGGTATGCAACCCTCCCCGCCCTTGCTCGCGCTGTAACGATTAGCGTACAATGTCAATTATTATTCAATTATCCATACGCGCACTTACATAAATATCGCCTGTCGTTAATAGCTATTAAATTGTCGGCGTCTGTTGGTCATCGTGTGGTAGAAAATAATAGGCACTTATAATAAATACACAAAAATGAAATAAACGTGAATTCTTTTCTGTCATTATCAGTCGCGCCTAGCATATAATCCAGTCAGCTAACCGTCTCCTCTTGTGTGAGAAAACGGGTGGTGAAAATTAACATTTTAACTGACCACATGGTATGAAATAGCTACGCGTTATTTTATTTCACTGGTTTTAACGCTAGAAAATCACAGTGAATTGTAATGGTACGCTAACACTAATTTCTATTACCAGAAAATCAGAATGACAATCCCCACGAATGCTATTAACACATCTTCCACAATGGTTCTAGACTACGTGCTTAGACTATCCACAAATTCTGAGTGACAACTGATAGCAGGTTTAAGAAAGCATAGTTCATATATCACCATGGTTTTCTGATTTATAGATGATGCTACTTTTCACGTTACCATGTGCATCGAGAGAATCAGAAACCTGAGTTCCCCAGATAAAGGCATTACGATCGCTTTGTCGGGCGTTCGACCGCCATCAAAGACTTAAATCCGTGTAACGGGGTTCTCGAAGATTTTGCCCGCTTCTGAAGATCAAAGAGCTCGGGGTTTCCCCGCCTTCACTCTGTGTACGAACTTCAAAGGTACTTGGGGAAAGATTTTTGACCGTGAGTCTACTTCAAAAGGTCCGGTGTTATTCACGTGCGGTCTGTCAGGTATCCGATGATTGACAGATCAGCTTGCGTGAGAAACTTAATAAACAAACCTCATTCGCTACCTGTTATGCCTGGCAGGTCACGAAAGTTTGTAAACGCTTCGTTTGTTTATGTTCAAGGAAAAGAGGCGTGGATGAAAAATAAGCGTGTGTGAGTAAGAAAGACAGAAAAATCCATCGTTTTGCTAGCCAACCATAGCACGCTAACGGGATTACACAGACTGTCAGATTACCATAGGCTATATTTCCATTATACGTCACAATATTCAGTGAAGACACTTGATTCACAATGGGCCAGTGTGGCATAAGAAGATATTACACTGCCCAGATATAAATTGGAAAGCATCATTGTAGAAGATCAAATCGTATTATCACAATACGAATAGTTACTAGTAAACGATGTTGACCTTATTGATGTTCCTGTACCAAGTTCAAATGTACAATTAATTGCTTGTAAAAGTATTCAGCACAAATAAAGACCATGATTACCGGTTGGCCAAGTATTCAGATGTACTTTGTTCCTGTCATGTCTACGTTGAATGCTTGAACTGTACTGTTTTATGAAGAATTAATATCTAACAACATCGAACACGGAAATTTCTCTAAGAAAGCCAATATGTCAACATACAAAATAATTAGTCACGAAAATATATTGAAACCCAGAAGACATCACCGAGAACCTGAGGTTATCTACCAATACACCACTAGGCCAATATCACGAGCCAAAATAAATATTCTTCATACTTTTATATACCGTAACCACCTCAAGCGATAGCTTGCTATTCGAAGTGACTAGAAATATTAGTAGATCTTTGGAAATCCCATCCATAAGTAATGAAGACTCCCTCTCCATCTCCGACCCTCATACTTCAACAGCTCCAATAAAAGAAAAAACAAAAAGTGAAGAGCAGGGCCAAATATAACATTAACTGGTGCCATTCCTAACAAGAAGAAATAGCAGATAAGCTAGAAAGTCAGGAAGCACCCTGCCACAGCAGTTAGCACATTTACGCACTATATCATACACCAGTACAGCTGCCATTATTTTATTTAGTATTAAGACTGTCTTTTTAGTATAATCCATGTAACAAGACATAACGCCTAACTGAAGACCATAATATAAGGCAGAGTTGAAGGCAAACGTGCAAGAGAAAGACATTACTATAAGTGGGAAGATAACTTCAAGAGATGGACAGGAAAAAGTCTATCAGGGTGCATCATCAAGACAAGAGACTTAAAACATTGCAGACTACCACTGATGTGAAGTTGGCACCTGATGATTTAGTATAATCAACAGAACAGAACAGGCGATGTTTTGTAAGATATCTTCGTTAACTCTTTCTACCTCAATAAGGTTTAACGTTTTACCCTGGCACTAAAAATGGAAATATCATCATCATCACCACCATCTTCATTAATTTCCTTTGCTCGCCTTACGAAGCATGGCACCTCAACTGTAGTTCATCCCAAATATGGATATACCATCCTCATTTTTCCATTTTACTTTCGCTCCCTACAGAGCATGGATTGTGACGGTATTGCCTCCTCTGCTTTGCAGTAGTGGTCCAACAGTGGCCAAAACTCAAGAGTATATAATATGGGCTTCAAAGGTATCTACCTTCGCACAAGATTACTCTTGGCAGAGATGTAGATAGAAGGGTGATGACACTTCTATTACAAAGGGAGTCTTCACAAGATATTCAGAATAAACGAGAACAATACTGCTTTGGCTGAGTATGTTAACTCTGTAATTCTGCCGACGCTTTTGTGAAGGATTTAAGCACTTCTTAAGTTCAGCTTGTTTAAGCCCCCACCCCTGATTTACTTTGTGGAATTCTATTATTTTAGTATAGCTCTGTTTAGAGTGTGTGTAGTAATTTGACTGAGACAAACATGCAGTAACTTTAAAAGGATTAAATCGAAGTTAAATTTGTAACATTGCAAATAACAAAATTTAACAATCACTTTAGGTTTTAATTTGAATAGTTATGGGTCAAGAAAGTTATCATCACAGTCTTTAGGGAATATGAGATGTTAAAAGAAGTTTAAGTGGCAGCATAGATTTGAACTTATGCTGCCAATGACGATTCTGCTCCTTCTTATGGGGTGGTTCTTTTCACACTACTGATAAAGCTATGTTCTGCTTCATCGTAACTGTGTATATATCAGAGCACGTTGTAAAGGTGTATTGGTGTAACTGGTCAACTCTAATAACTGAGCACAGTGTCAGGTATACAGGTCACCTGGTCCTGGAACACAATGAGGCCCCGACAAGAATGCATTGTTGACAATGAGTGTTACAAGAGATGTCAATACGCGAATGTGTAGACTGTTCTGTGGAGTTGACTGAAGGTTCAAACACTCATTCATGCGTATCTAGAAGTTACTGATGCAGACTACTGTAGACGTTTCAATAGTTTAATTTGACGCACACACTTGGACAGAACGGGTACAGTTACAGGAACACAGGTCGACATCAATAGCATATTGTTGACCCACGGTGTACAATAATAAATTGGCATTCATGTAGAAGGAAATCACAATGGAACGTCAGTATACAAGCATTCAGAGTTCCATATCTTATATAAATATTCATCAGGCCTTACTGACTAATCATGTCAGTTAGTATACAAGGTTCCAACCTGATTCCTAGACCGAACCTCTTTAGCATAAACGTAGCTTGCACTCTAGCGAAGATTCCGTTAAATACAGTTCAGCCATTATTTCCTGAGAAAACGTTAAACTACCAATAGTAGGTTTTCCTTGCATAAGTATGATCTCTTTATCATCACCTGATAATAAGGGCGTCCCTGTTCTCTGGTAGATGATCAACAATAAATAGCATTCCAAAATGGCTTCTAGTCTTGTGAGCCTCGCTCACGATATCGATGCACAATGAAGCTTCAATAAAGATTCAGTTCATGAACATAACTGTTTCTATAACATTCAGCATATTCTTTCCTCATAGTTGCTGCATATATACATAATCAGTGCTGCTAGATAACATGTCGTTCCGACATACTGACATGGTTCAATTCATGTAGCTGTCTGCCCATATTAGGCCTAGGAATGGAAAAAGTTCGGTAAACAGTTTTTTTACCTTGTCATAGGAAAAAACCACTAGCAAACACAGAAACGCTCTTCTCCTCGCGTTATGGAATGAACACTAGGGAACTCATGGATTTAACCATCCCAGAAGAAACTATATTAGTTCCCATAATCAAAAAAGAGATCACAAACTTTGGGCAGGTCTAAGACATGACTTCCCGCCAAGCTTCTCCATCACCGAAGAACTCCTTAACGTATCTTCATGCGCCGAAAGCACCTGACCCCAAAATACAGTACAAGGAAAATAGTCCGACATAGACATACAAAGATAACCCGATATAAGACCGAATCGTCTCCAAATGACACTGAGTAAACATAGACTCGGACCATACACATCCCTGCATAAATCTAAGCAAGAATAATCTGTTTCTGACCGAACAGAGAATAGATCAACGGAGTCTAGATCCATCCGCCAAATCGATATTCAAGAGAGATCACCCATACAACAAAAGTATGAATTAATCATGGGTGATATAACTTTGACCATGAGAGCATTTCAAAATAAATACTGTTCGTATCAAATAGTCATACAATACATTTGTATGTCTACCTACCTACAGTATTCCGTGCGTCGCATAATTCCATACAAAAGAATATGTGCGCAACAGATTACCACACCCCCCGGGAAAAAAATGAAACTTTTTTTTTAAAATACATCTAAGAGCAACATACAATTGGCTCACAACGCACGAATAACAATGCGCAGATGATAAGCATTCCAAACAAATATATCGCCTAATGTGAGGCTAAGTCGTCATATGAAACGACAAGTGAGAATATATCTCAAGATCTCAGAGAAAGTATCTCTCTAAGTATAAATATTTCCAGAGAGGTGTCACCAACGCCTACTACACTACTGGCACTGCCACAATTTATACAATAGTTTGTCCAATAATTTCATATTAGATATCTTAAGTTCATGATTACCAAAGAAGAAAACATTAAAAAGACCTGGCGGTGAATATACATCAATGAACCACTAAGTAGTGATACAATCAATATATCATACATTACATATGTGTACATATTTTAATATAGAGAGAAAAAAACTGTAGTAGAGTTAAACCTGAGGATCTAACAGTTAGGTGGAATCATGTGGGCATCTAGACAAAATGTCTGCCATCACATTTTCTGAGCCACGGATAGCTCGCACCGAAAAATGAAAAGGCTGAAGAGCAATCGCGTATCGTGTTGATCTCGCGCTCTTCAGATTTTTACTTTGAATAGCTGTAAGAGCTTTCTGGTCAGTTTCTACAATAAAATGCGCGCCAAGAAGAAATCTTTGTAGTTTAAGGATTGACCAAACCATAGCCAATAATTCACGGTCTAGGACCGAGTAATTCTTCTCTGCGGCATTTAGTTTTCGAGAAATATACATCACAAGATGCAGAGTTCCAGAGTACTCTTGCATTAGTGCCGCTCCAATCCCTGTGGATGAAGCGTCACTACGAAGAACAAATGTCTTATCTTTAGTAGGTAACACTAAAATAGGTGCAGTAGAAAACATAGTTTTGATCTTATCCAAAGAGGATTGACATTCTTGAGTCCAGTGGACTATATTAGGAGACCCTTTCTTTAGCAAGGAAGAAAGAGGTGCCATGATCGAGGACAGATTCGGAATGAATCGTCCATAAAATTGTATGAGACCTAAGAGACTTCGCACTTGCTTTTTAGTCTTAGGAATAGAAATGTTAAGTATTTTACTTGTATTATGGTCCTCTGTCTTTAGGAAACCATGACCGACACGGTGACCTAAGAAAGCAATTTCGCTAAAACCAATACAGGCTTTAGAGGGTTTCGCAGTCAGGTTATACTCGCGTAGAGTAGATAGTAATTCAACTAACCCCGAATAGTGATCTTCCCAAGTATCGCTGAAAAGACAGATGTCGTCTAGGTACGCAATGACATCTGACCGATAAGATAGGATTCGACGCATCATGCGTACGAATGTAGCTGGTGCGTTCATAAGGCCGAAAGGCATGAAATTCCATTGAAAAAGGCCTCTAGGCGTAGAAAAAGCAGTAAAAGGTTTGGCGCGTTCAGATAGAGGGACTTGCCAATATCCTTTAGACAAATCAAGTTTAGTGAAAAAATGAGATTTAGAAAGCCTAGTAAGTAGCTCTTCTAGTAAAGGCATAGGTTCAGCATCAAACTTCGTAACTTGATTCAATTTGCGATAGTCAACGCAAAGACGTATGTTATTGTCTTTTTTCCGAACAATAACCATCGGCGAAGAATATGCGGAAGTGGATGGTTCAATTATTTTTAAATCTATCATTTCATCCAATTCCTTCTCAACCTGTGCTTGAAAATGTATAGGAATAGGATAAGGTCTGACTCTAATAGGATTATGGTCAGTTAGAATAATGTCATGTTCAATGATATGAGTTTGTCCAGGAATGTCAGTAAGGACATCCTGAAATGTTTGTAACATAACCGAAACTTGTCGCTGTTCTCCTAGAGATAAATCGGGAGAAACAGTAACATTTTTCCAGGATTCACTAGAATGTAGTGGGATCATCGGAAGCGGAAGATTAACATCCGAAAAACTTGTTTCCTCATCCTGTATTACAGACAGTGATGAGTAATGACCATGTTGGACTGGTGAATCGTCCGTTGCCTGGAAAATCGGCTGTAAATAATCCGGACGTTCATGGAATTCCGTAAGCATATTGATGTGGAAGGTTTTATGCTTTCCATCAATATCGACAATGTAGTCAACATCGGAAATTTTCGAGATTATATCGTACGGACCTTTCCAAGAAATAAGAAGTCTGTTTTCCCTACAAGGTAGCAAAACAAATGCTTTGTCACCAGGACAAAGTTGTCGTAAGGTTCTTTTCTTATTGGCAAATTGCCTTGCCTTCTGTTTAGCAAATTCAGAAGAAGAAGTTGCCAATTTGCATGCTTCGATAATCTTTTGTCTCAGGGCGATGACATATTCGTAAGAAGATTTTGTGTCATCGGTAATATTATCAGCGGTTATGAGATCATGAAGCAAAGACATAGGGCCGCGCGGTCGCGCGCCAAAGACAAGTTCAAAGGGAGAAAATCCTGTATGTTCATTGGGGACCTCTCTGTAAGCAAAGAGGGCCGCGGGTAAAACCCTGTCCCAATCTTGAGGATGATCCTCAGTTATCTTCCCTAGTAAGTTCTTAAGTGTTCTATTTAGCCGTTCGACCATCCCATTGGACATAGGATGATAGATACTACTTAAAGATCTTTCTATCTGTAGAGTAGACATTACTTGAGACATAGTATCCGATATTAGTTGGGTGCCATGATCTGATAATATTTCTCCGGGGAATCCCAGACGAGAAAATATAAGCCAAAGAGCATCTGCAATATCAGCAGTAGTAATGCTCTTCAGAGGAATAGCCTCTGGCCAACGTGTGCACATGTCCACACACGTTAAGATAAACTGATGTCCTCTAGCAGATTTGATCTTAAATGGACCAATTATGTCTATCGCCATTTTCTGAAATGGTCGAATAGGAATGTCTGCAGCCTGAATAGGTGCAGCATGGCGTGGATCTTTGGATTTAACTTCTTGACATACTATACAAGATCGACAATAAATCCGTATGTCTTTGTTCACAAAAGGCCAAAAGAAAGCCGCAAGAACTCTTGACTTTGTGCGGGAAAAACCCATATGTCCAGCACACTGAGAGTCGTGTGCGTGTTGCAAAATTTTAACTCTCAAATTCTTGGGAACAAGAATCTGAGAATGACTTAACTTAGCGGAGTCTTGAACCATACGTACAAGTACGCCATTCTTCATTGTAATCCAAGACTTACGCTTTGTATCTTTATTCGGATCACCTTTTGTTGCAAGAGTGAAGAATTTCTTCAGAGTCGGATCATCTTCTTGCTGTTTTATAAACGATTCACGAGAAATTACCAAGGGATCATCTTGGTTATGCACTTCATTATCTTCAGTAGGTGAAGATTGAGGCACATTAAGAGCTTGAGCTCTAGTGACTACCGCATTAGCAGTTTGCATATTTTGTTTTTCCCAAACGGAAATTTGTTGCAGAGTGCATTCTTTGACTCCGTGAATACGACCGATGATAAGATCAGCGATCGGATTCGGCAGAAGGCATGCGTGTACATCTCCTGTAAAGAAAGGAGTAGCAATCCTAATGATAGCAGTAGAGTATTTCTCTAAGGTGCCGCCAAATGTCACACATTTGACTATTTTTCCAGTGGCACAAGAAGGATCTACAAGCGACTGCCTAACACCAATTGTGGTGCATCCAGAATCAAAAAGAACTGAGACTGGATTGTCATTTACTAAACCTTTATGTAAGACAAGAGAACCTCTTCCATCATGCGCGACTGACGCAGGAAGAGCGGGAAGCGGATGGCCACAACTTAAAGTGGACACCGTAGTTGGTTCAAATAATGTTTTGCATTGGGGGCACTGAGATGCTCTCCCACAATCAAAAGCGGAACAAGCCATATTATTAGCATCATTATTATCTTTAGTCTGCTTATAGGCTTCATGTGACTCTTGCTGTGCAGAGTTTCCATGATAATATGATTTATGTTTTTTGTATGGTGATCTACCTCGATTATTATTGCCTCTGTAATCATTATTGTTTCCTCTCTTGTAACCCCTATTTGGGTTTGAGTCATAGTTCTCATGGTTACCATCATCATATTGATTATAATGAGTATCTCTATAATTATGGTCTTGTTGTCTCCATGATGGATGACTTGGATAGTTCCTATAATGACTTCCTCTGTGGAAATTCCTATAATTATGACCACCTCTAAATCGAGGGCTGTCGGCTCGTCTCCAGTTCTTCGAAGAAGAACCATGAAATGACTGGTTACCTTGGTTTTGATAACTATTATGGTTACCTTTTTTATCAAACCTGTTTTGTGGTCCCTGAAATTTGTGTGAATAATTAGGGTTGTATGGTGTTGCTGAAGCAACTGGCATACCTTCCTTAACCTTAGCATTGCTAAAAGCTACGTCCGGATGTGCCGTGACGTATTGGGTACAATATTCTTCCATTTCTTTTAGTGTCTTTTGTTTACGCTCATGTAAGAATTCAAGGAATGGTTTACTTATGCTTGACATAATCTTGTCTCTGAGCAATAAGTCCATAAGTGATTCATATGTCTTTTCTGTTTTGGACAGCTCAATCCAACGATTAAATGTAAGACGTGTCCTTGCAATGAATTCTGAGAATTCTACCCCTGATTCAGGTACCATTCTCTTAAACAACATACGGTAACCTTCCTCAGTTAATTGATATTTTTTTAATAAGGCTGCCCTAATAACATCATAATTATCCTTGTCAGCCTCTTCAACCAAACTTAAACTAGTCAGAGAATCACCTTTCAAATTTTCTGACAACTGATTAGCATACTGTGATTTATCCACATTTTGAGCTCGACAAGATCGTTCAAATCTACCCAGCCAGAATGTAATATCGTCACTGGAAGGATTGAACGCTGGTACCTTGACCTTATAAGTAAAGGGTTTACCACTATTACCATTTGACTGATTAACATTACTCATATTTGTCAATTTCATCTTTTCTAACTCAAATGCTAACAGTTTTTCCTCATGTTCTCTTTTTGCCTTTCTCTCCTCGGCTTCAGCTTCTCTGTCTAATCTCTTTTGTTCAGCCTCAGCTTCTCTGTCTAATCTCTTTTGTTCAGCCTCAGCTTCTCTGTCTAATCTCTTTTGTTCAGCCTCAGCTTCTCTTTCTAATCTCTTTTCTTCTATTTGAAGCTTTCTCTCCTCAGCAGCAGCTTTTTTCTCCTCAGCAGCAGTTTTCTCTCCTCAGCTTGCATCTGCAATCTTAAATTCTCAGCATCTATCTTCTTTTGTTCAACTTCTGCTTTCCATTTATTTTCCTCTTTTTGCTTCTTCTCTTCTGATTCTAATACCATGGCAAATTGAGCAGTTGCAAACTCCTCCAATTCCTTACCAGACTTATCAAGGGATTTCCCTTGTGCAATAAAGTATTCCAATGTAGACATGATGTCTAATAATGATAGCAATCAGTTGACACAAAAATGTAATCTATTTCCAAGTAAACAGGAACAAGTTCTCAATGAACTTGATTAATTAGCTCACTATCCCAAATCTGTGTGGGAAACAAGCCTTACAAAGGTCTTGTATATTTCCTTGTACAACAATAATAATAATAAAGTACTGGTCTATGATATAACATACGTGTACTCAACTATACCTCAAATCATATGTCAACCAAAGACATTAACAAAGGACAAGCATAAAAGACAATATGAAAACAATTGCAGAAATCAACTAAGTCAAATAGAGAAATCAATAAAAATAATCACTGTATCTGTGACGACAACTGCAATGGAATCAACAAGACAAATAACGCCACAGTGTATAGACATACTGGTGTATAGAAATAAATGACAGAAAAGGGGAGATCTACAACTACAAACAGATCAAACAAAACTAAGGAACACAAAATTATTAACAAAAACAACGAAGAAAAGAACACCTCATCACAACTAACAAAAATAGCAACAGATGTTGCCTGCAAATTTTCAATTAAGAAAATTGCCCCTACAGAACGCTAATATAAGACCAATATTACTCGGTATACCTTATACTAGTCACCTCCCAACCAGTCCCGCAGACATATAGACAACTATTACATATAAACAGATAACATGTAAACATAAATACATATAGCATACAATATATATATATATATATATATATATATATATATATATATATATATCATGAATAGAATGTGTTGTGGATTGAGTGTTGCAGAGAAGGCTCAATTTTTAATCAAAATAACTTGCCACTTTATTAAATAATAGATTTATTTACTAAACTATTACACTGTTCAATTTTTTTTTGAGCACACTTGAAGATCCACTGATGAAATATATCCACTTCTCAATAGTACTGCATTTCCTGCCAACCCGGTCAACTATTCACTTGATCCAAGTGTCCTGTTTAATTATGCCTGTACAGAGAAAAATGTCAACAAGTGGTGACCTAGATTCAGTATTTGCTTCATAGGTCACGTGAGGAACTGTCAATCAAGTGTAGACTAACACTGCTAGTGTGTCGTATCAGGCGTCAGGGAAACGAACTGGTATCAGTAGCTGTTAACTTCCGGCAATGTCTACTGTGCAGGTTAAGCCCAGAAATCTGGCCTACCACATTGATAAAGCTATGTTCTGCTTCATCGTAACTGTGTATATATCAGAGCACGTTGTAAAGGTGTATTGGTGTAACTGGTCAACTCTAATAACCGAGCACAGTGTCAGGTATACAGGTCACCTGGTCCTGGAACACAATGAGGCCCCGACAAGAATGCATTGTTGACAATGAGTGTTACAAGAGATGTCAATACGCGAATGTGTAGACTGTTCTGTGGAGTTGACTGAAGGTTCAAACACTCACTCATGCGTATCTAGAAGTTACTGATGCAGACTAATGTAGACGTTTCAATAGTTTAATTTGACGCACACACTTGGACAGAATGGGTACAGTTACAGGAACACAGGTCGACATCAATAGCATATTGTTGACCCACGGTGTACAATAATAAATTGGCATTCATGTAGAAGGAAATCACAATGGAACGTCAGTATACAAGCATTCAGAGTTCCATATCTTATATAAATATTCATCAGGCCTTACTGACTAATCATGTCAGTTAATATACAAGGTTCCAACCTGATTCCTAGACCGAACCTCTTTAGCATAAACGTAGCTTGCACTCTAGCGAAGATTCCGTTAAATACAGTTCAGCCATTATTTCCTGAGAAAACGTTAAACTACCAATAGTTTGTTTTCCTTGCATAAGTATGATCTCTTTATCATCACCTGATAATAAGGGCGTCCCTGTTCTCTGGTAGATGATCAACAATAAATAGCATTCCAAAATGGCTTCTAGTCTTGTGAGCCTCGCTCACGATAACGATGCACAATGAAGCTTCAATAAAGATTCAGTTCATGAACATAACTGTTTCTATAACATTCAGCATATTCTTTCCTCATAGTTGCTGCATATATACATAATCAGTGCTGCTAGATAACATGTCGTTCCGACATACTGACATGGTTCAATTCATGTAGCTGTCTGCCCATATTAGGCCTAGGAATGGAAAAAGTTCGGTAAACAGTTTTTTTTACCTTGTCATAGGAAAAAACCACTAGCAAACACAGAAACGCTCTTCTCCTCGCGTTATGGAATGAACACTAGGGAACTCATGGATTTAACCATCCCAGAAGAAACTATATTCGTTCCCATAATCAAAAAAGAGATCACAAACTTTGGGCAGGTCTAAGACATGACTTCCCGCCAGGCTTCTCCATCACCGAAGAACTCCTTAACGTATCTTCATGCGCCGAAAGCACCTGACCCCAAAATACAGTACAAGGAAAATAGTCCGACATAGACATACAAAGATAACCCGATATAAGACCGAATCGTCTCCAACAGACACTGAGTAAACATAGACTCGGACCATACACATCCCTGCATAAACCTAAGCAAGAATAATCTGTTTCTGACCGAACAGAGAATAGATCAACGGAGTCTAGATCCATCCGCCAAATCGATATTAAAGAGAGATCACCCATACAACAAAAGTATGAATTAATCATGGGTGATATAACTTTGACCATGAGAGCATTTCAAAATAAATACTGTTCATATCAAATAGTCATACAATACATTTGTATGCCTACCTACCTACAGTAATCCGTGCGTCGCATAATTCCATACAAAAGAATATGTGCGCAACAACTACTCGCACTCGTCTCTGATCAAGGTTGTCGGGGATAGCTCGTTTCACAGAAACGTCAAGGAGGGTCTATCATGTGGATCCTTCGTCTTAAAGCTTAGGCCACGGTTCCCTTCTTGTTCCAGAGATAGTACTTTCTGCTGTTAGCTCCAATAACTATGGTAAAAGAATAGAACGAAACGCTCTTCTGAGTATGGCGTTTTCCATCCCATAGTTATGGGTTCCTATCTTCCTATACCACCATCCCAATTACTCAGACTTTACCCTCGATGAGAATTAAATTTAATCCCTCGGGATAAAACTTTCTTTACATTTAAATAGAATAGCTTTAGCTTTACTTTATATTTAAATGAAAAGGTTAATAATACAGATAGAGTCTGTTTACATATACATCTCCACTGATTGAAAAGTGTTCACACTATAAATTGAATATGTTTTCATTTATATTTACACTAGAGATGGCTACTGTGTGTATGTGTCGAAACAATGCGTCGAAACTGCGTCGTACCCGAACGATTCGATGCGCAGCCTTCTTGCGTTGTCGATACAGTGTCACGTCCTGTTTGTTTTGCAGAGACACACTGTCTCACGCAGATTCGACACATAGCCTGCTTCGAACAGCAGTTTCAGTTCCCGTCTGCTTCGCTGTTTTGCAAAAGGCACACTGTATCATTGTCTCACCTTCGTGGGCCTTGTAAAAATGTGTCAAGCGTGCGGTACATTAGGCGTTCATAGATAGTATGGAAAATCAAACAAGTCATACAGAAACAAATGGAATGTAGAACATCCAGGGCACACACAGAATGATGCTTACTACCAGCTCCACAGAAGAGAACAAGTGGTAATCTTCAGACTCCGCACTGGCCACAACAGATTGAGATACCATCTATTCAACAAGCTGAAGATAGGAAATACCGATCAGTGTAACTGTGGCACTGATAAAATGACTGCTGAACATCTGCTTCAAAGTTGCCCCTTATATGTGGTACAGAGAAAGTGCATATGGCCGACGCCAGCTCCTTTCGTGGAAAAGCTTTACGGGGATTCAAATAGCCTCAAACTGACTACTGCTTTCTTTGAGAACATTCAAGTGGACGTCTGAGAGTGTACGAAGAAGAAGAAGAAGAAACAAGTCATAATTTTTTAAAAAATAATTCCTCAGGACTGAAAGAGGCTTACTACTATTAGGTGTCTGCTCGGTTTGAGTTGAATCATTGTCGCTGACTGTACCTATTCTAGTTTTATATAATGTATCATTATTACTGTTATTATTATTATTTTTTTCACTTTTACTGCAGCTGTCAGCATGTTCCCCTTGCATATCATCATAATGAAAACGACTGTGTAAAATTCTTAACAGTGGTCACACGAAATACCATAGATTTGTACTAACGAGAATAAGTAAATCTGCATACTAGGGTGTCACGACTCATGTCTCATTGTTTCAGTTAATTTACTTGTAGTCTGCTGTTTCGAAACAGTTCCATAGTTCTTTTTCATCCAAGCGCTCATTATACGCATGTTACGGTACTCTAGATTCCTGACTTCAGGCGCTCTCGTAAGAAAACGTGTTTTGTTTATACATAAAATAGTGTTTAAAACTTGTGTTCAACCTCATTTCATCTTCATTTATGGCGGGGAGAAGCCCTGTTTGGGATTATTTTGTAAAGATCAAAGACAACAAAGTAAAATGTAACGTGTGTTCTGGTATTTTATCATTCAAGGGTTCGTCAACTTCAATTATGACTAGGCACATGAAATTTAAACATTCCCTCGTGGATCTATGTAGCAGTCGTATAAAAACACCGCATCTGGCCGAGCAAGAAGTACTAGATGAAGAGATGATCATTTCGGTAGAGAATTCGTCAGTTTCGACATTGAAGGAAAGGTGTGGAGAAATAGAAACTTCCCCACTATTCGCAGCTCCAAAAGTTAAAAAATCAAATCAATGCAAGGTAACAGGGTTTTATTCAAGACCAATTACGAATGCCAAGAGAGAGAAATTAGACGACCAGATTTTAAGAATAATCGTGAAGGATCACCTTCCATTCAGTATTGTTGAAAGTGTTGAGTTTAGGAAATTTATCTCGATTCTAAACCCAAGCTATGAGCCACCAAGTCGAAAGACATTGTCTAACAGCCTCTTATCAAAGTTGTATGACATCACGCTGTTAGATGTTCAAAATGATGTGAGTGGTGCGTCATACATGAGCCTGACCACTGATGGGTGGACATCTTTGAAGAACGAAAATTATTTAGCAGTAACGGCGCACTTTATAGACAAAAACTGTCATATGAAGTCCTACCTGCTGTCTTGTGTAAAATTTACCGGTAAACACACATCAGAAAATATTGCAGATGCTCTGAAAACTATTGTGTCGCAGTGGGGGCTGCAAGACAAAATTGTAGCATGCACAACGGACAATGCAGCTAACATGGTAAGAGCTGTAAAATTGTGCCAATAGTTGCACATACCATGCTTTGCCCACAGTCTCAACCTTGTTGTTCAAGCAAGCATGGAGACAATTTCACAGACACGAGAAAAAGTTAAAGCTGTTGTCGAGTTTTTTAAAAGAAGCCCACAAGCTCTCGAAAAGCTTCATAGCATCCAGAAACAGATGGGTTTTCCCAACCTGACGCTGAAACAAGATTGCCCGACCCGCTGGAACTCAACCTACGAGATGTTTGACAGGGTAAACCATATAAACGAGCCAATCCAGTCCACGTTAGCAATAGTGAATGCAAACTTAGGATCAAAGCTGACTTTAGAAGACTGGTATGTAAATCGAACAGTCAAAGAAAGTCTTGCAGTGCTTTTATGATACCACCATGGAAATTAGTGGCGAAAAATACGTAACACTGTCAAAAGTTGCACTGCTAAGCCAAGGATTGCTGAACCACTGCCTCAGTCTCAAAAGCCATAACTATGAGAATGCAACAGTCATTGCTCTAATAGAAATGCTAACTGAAGAACTAAAAAACAAAATTTATAACAAATATAGTGATCTAGCCATTGTCTGGGAGGCAACATTGGTCGACCCCCGATTCAAAGAGCATAGGTTTTTCAGAAATGAGCAGCGATTGAAAGAAACTAAAGAAATTCTAATTAACGAGTGTTGTGCCTTACGTAGCCAAGAAGGAACCTCAGTAGCAAACCTTCCTCAAATAATAGAGCCAAGCGTTGCCACTACTACATCTTGTTCCGTGTGGGACGAGTTCGACAAATCCGTCGGAGACCTGCTAAAACAAAAAGAGGAAATCCTAGGGCCGACAGCATTGTAGAAATTGAGAAGTACGCTCAAATGCCACTGCTGCCAAGGTTAGACGATCCGCTTCTTTGGTGGAAGAAGACTGAAGTGATCTGTCCACATATTTTTGAAATAATGAAAAAAAGATTGTGCATCGTGGCAACTTCTGTTCCATGTGAACGCATCTTTTCTAAACAAGGTCAGCTAATAAGTGAACGTCGGACTCGCCTTTCTAGTGGAAAAGTTTCAAAAATGATGTTTTTAAACATCAATTTAAAGTGAAAATTAATATTGAAGTGGTTGCTTCAGATCATTGATTTCTTTTATATGGTAATGTAACGCTTATATTTTATGTTTTACGTGTATAAGTTTAGGTAGTTTTTATTTGTTATTTTTACTTACAACTCTACCTTTGCAGTGAGAAGATAAAAGACTTTTCCTGAACATTCAAAGATAGTATGTAATATCAAACATGTCATATTTTTCAGGGATGTGTTATGATGACTTGATTTTACAAGTGATATTATTTTTGCTGAGAAGTTATAGACACTGGAAATTGTGTCAGTGCTGCAGTTGTCAATGTTTTAGGCACTATGTTAAAGTTGAAAGTGTCCGTGTGTTCGTATAAATGTAATGGACACTTTATTAGCTCTGCTGATATCTGTGTACTCGGTGTAGATTTGAATCATTGTCTACCAAAACTAGCTTACTCTAGTTTGATATTATGTGTTATTATTACTGTTATTATCATTGTTGTTTTTTATTATTTTCACATATACTTCAGCTATCATCATATCTCCGTTTTATTTCATCATAATGAAGACTTGTGTAAAAATATTGAATTGTGGTCACACGAAACGCCATAGATTTTCACACACGCCAGTACCGCGCAAGAAAAAACAGAGACATCGTCTCACACAGTTCATGACTGTCTATTAGAGACTTCTTTCTACCCGATACGGGCAAAATGTGCCGGTGTGTCGACACACTGTTTCGACACAGTTTAAATCATTGCGTCGAATGTATCGAAACAGTGAAGTGTGTCGATTTGCCCATCTCTAATTTACACTGATTGAAAAGTTTGAAACTATGAATATTTTCACATAGACATTTACACTGGTTTAAAGCTTGACAACTTACATTAATTTTAAAATGACTATGTTTATGGGGACATTTACACTGCTTTGAAAATATAAGTATTATACTTGGAATGTACATCATTTCTTTCATCTTTCCCTCCCTGCTCCATAAGGAACCTGGAACTACTGTATGCTTTTAGTTCTCTTTACGAAACTATCAATAAAGCAATCACCAGCCCGTGCAGTGGTGGTTCTTGAATCATCATTCTATACGCTGAGGTTGCCAGCCTCAAATGGCTTTGACATCCAATAGCGAATTTCACCCATTAAACTTTACATGGTAATATATACATATATATGTTAGTTCACATGTTAGTAATAAAATCATCTTCATCATGTGACGTATTCTTTCCAGAACGTTGTCTCCATTACAGCTGCTCTGAACGCTTCACGATTCTGGGCAAGTCGACCTGCATCAGCCAAAGACAAGTTCAGACTCTCTGTGATGTCCTGGGTCCACCGTCGTCTAGGTCGACCCCTTCCCCTTTTTCCAGGGACCATGCCTTCCATCACTGTTTTTTCCAGACTATTATGTCTTTTTATATGACCGAAAAATTTCAGCTTCCTTATTGCGATGGTATTTAGGAGCCAATGTTCCTGTACATTTAGTGAGTGCAGTACTTCTCTGTTGGTCTTTTTTTCTGTCCAGGGTATTCTCAACATCCTTCTGTAGCATTTCATTTCGAATGATGTAATCTTTTTTGCAACTGTTTTATTGAGTGTCCAAGTCTCGCAGCCGTATGTTGCTACTGGGAATATACATGCTCTGTTCAGTTGTAACTTTGTTTCTTTGCTTGTGCCTTGCCATAGGTTTTTCATCTGTATTAGCTTATGTGAAGCAATTGCAAGTCTTCTTTTAATTTCTACTGCACAGTCGCCAGAGCTGTTAATGATTGATCCTAAGTATTCGAATTCATTGACACTTTCCAGTTCTTCGTTATCAATTTCAATTTCTGGTTTGGTCTTTACTTTGTCTGTTGTCAATACTTTGGTCTTCTTGGTGTTTAGGTATAGATTCTGGGCCTCGCTGTGTTTTTTGGTGGACAGAAGTAATTGTTCAAGTCCTTCTGGGTTGGTCGATAGGAGGACTGTGTCGTCAGCATATCTGATTTCCGGGATCTGGTACCCGCCGATGTTAAATGAGTCAAACTCTGTGTGTTCTTGGTCATCTCTTACGTTTCTCATGATATTCTCGGCATAAATGTTAAACAGGTAAGGGGAAAGGGTACAGCCTTGTCTTACTCCTTTCTGTACTTCAAACCATTCTGATGTTTCCCCCTCTATTCTTACGGCTGCCTGTTGTTCTTGGTACAGCAGTGCGATGAGTTGTATAAGGTGGTTTGGAAATCCCATATTTTTCATAATAGCCCATAACTGCTGATGTTGTACACAATCGAAAGCTTTTGTGTAATCAATGAAACAAGTATGTAGGTCAACGTTGAATTCTCTACACTTTTCTATGATGATCCTCATGTTGAATATATGATCCCTAGTGCCTCTACCTGGTCGAAAACCCGCCTGTACTTCATTTATTTCTGTTTCTAGCTTTTGTTGCATCCTTTTCATTATGATTTGTAAAAGTATTTTGCTGGCATGGCTTATAAGAGCTATAGTTCTGTAGTTTGTGCACAGTTTCAGGTTGCCATTTTTTGGCAAGGGTATGTAAATTGATCTTTTCCATTCCTTGGGCCAAATTCCGCTTTGCCAGATCTTGCAGCATAATGCATGGTATATACGAGCGCTGCCTTCTCTTCCTGCCTGTATCATTTCAGCTGTTATTTCATCACAACCAGGAGATTTTCCACTTTTTAAGTGTTTGATTGCATTCCGGACTTCCTCTATGGTAGGTTCTGGTTCACGTTCCGCTTCATTCATGACGTTGTTATCTGCCGCTTTGTTTATTTCCGTATACATTTCTTGACAGTACTCCTTCCATCTGTTCAGAATATCTTTACGTTCTGTTAGAGTGTCGCCTTTCTTGTCGTTTATTGCTCGAGGTGATGATTTAAAGTTGCTGTTTTTCAATGTTCTTACTTCAGAAAACATATTCTTACTCAATCCCTGTTCGCGCATTTCCTCTATTTTCCTGCAGGTGTCGTTTATGTATTGTTGTTTGTCTTGTCTGACTCGTTTTTTAATCTGCTTTGTGTATTCCTTGTACAACTCCTGATTTTCTGTATCTTTTTTGGACTTCATTTTTCTTCTCTCTACCACCAACTTCAGTGTTTCGTCTGAGATGTATTCTCGTCTCTTTATGCTTCTTTTAGGAATTAACCTCTGTGCATTTGTAATATATACATCTCTGATGTTATTAGCAAGTTCATCTGGTGTCATTTCCTCCTGTACTGCCATAAGAATGTCAAATTTGTTCTGAATATCGACACTGTACTCTTCTGGTATGGCGCTTGTGTCATAACGTATTACTTTGTCGCTTGTAACGACTTTTTTCAATTTGATCTTGAAGTTTGCAGCAAGAAGTTCATGGTCGGAGTCACAGTCTGCTCCTGGGAACGTCTTGATGGATGAGATACAAGATCGCCACCTTAGTAATAAAATATGAAATGTAAATCACAACTTACGCCAATCCTGACTCACAGACCTTTTGCTCAGATAAATAAAAGAGTCTTGAATCGGCCTCTTGCACGCGTCTGGGGTGTCGTTAATTTTAACTTCAATTCCCTCTGACTCCGTGTCTTTCTTCAGTTTCCTATTCCTGGTGTTCCTTATTAAAATGTAAATATTTCATTGCTTTGTAAGTCTTATTTGGTTCTCCAATAAAAGTTCAGGTTAAAAAAGGAATAATGAATCTAGTCTTCACTCTGGCGAAGTATGATGTAGTCTTGGCGAGCGTGAAATTCACAGTGAAATAAAACTGCGAAATGGTCAGACTATATTTCTATCTTCCCACGCATTGTTGTTATGAATCTAATCAAAAAGATCCAATCATTTCAAATCATGCAGATAGGGTGTGATATTTTCAAAATAGTCCCTTGTGAAATAAGGTGCGGGCCTGCAAAGGTCACGTATTACTATATATGGACATCATTTGCCTTGCATATGCTCTCACAGGCAGATCGGTAGACACACATGACAACATGGGTAAGCTGTAATACTTATTACTTTATTAAGAAGTAATGTTGGTGTATCAAGGATGACCCAGAAGCGCTTATGTCACAGTTGTCTGCCCACATATGTCATACAGACAGTAATCTCGTTATCTGTCGTATGAGTACGCAAAAACTCCGTGTTTGCCCAGCTGGTTAACAAACGAGTCGCTTATCAACGGTTTAATCTAAACACGCCGGCGCTCATCTTATCTAGTTGCTTCTCGCAGGATGGGATAAACATTATCTGCAAGGAGTGTCACAAATGTTTGAACATACAAACTACTTGCTCCTTAGCCGATAATGAGAAGAAATTGGTACTTTTAAAAGTACACAAATAAAAATCAGTACAAAATATGTTTCTGATCTTGTCGGAGTGAAACCGAGATCGTGAAGAGGTCGTCCATTTCGTCACATGGATACACCACTGTAGCTAGTCCTGCAGGAAGTCTGCACAAAGCAGTTACACGCTCTTGCAGTAGTTGTTGTTGTGTCAGTTCGATTAATATGATGATATTGCTAGCCCCATGCAAAACCTCAGATTAGTCGCATTGTACGACATACCCGAGGGTTCAGTAGTCCTGTTCTTTCTGTGCCTTATAATAGAGTTGCAGGAACTACTTCTTCTTCTTCTTCCATCCTCAACCACAGACCGACAAAGCGGAGCCTTAGGGCAACAAGAAATCAACTGTTGTTCCGTTACGCCTAGTGGCGTTTATTGGGCAACAGAAAATTAATTGTTGTTTCCGTAATCAGAATGACTGGCAAGCGGATGATCAGCCCGCTGTGGCAGGAACTACACCTGACAAGAATTGATACATCACCATCACTCTTCATTCCTCAAGGAACATAGGCCTTCAACAAACTAATGCCACGTCTTCCTGTCCCGTGCCATCATTTCAAGGTTAGATTTATATATATTTCCCCTATATATATATATATTTATTCTATAATATATTTTAATATATATATATACTTCTATATATATATATATATATATATTAGCTTATACATATATGTATATATATATATACCCTATATATATATCAAAAGAAGTTAAGGACCATTTTTATTAAGGGTGCAAAGTGAAATGAAAATGAAAAATAAAAACACAGCACTTCAAAATATAACATGACAAGCTTATCAGTGACAATCAACACTATTTTCATGACGGTTGCATTAACGTGTGTAAAATGACAGCGCAGCAATCAATACAACCCTTATTTTCAAAATTAATGAGAATAACACCAAAGGTCAACATTGTCAGTAGCGTGTGTGTCCTCCATTATTGGCGATACTTTCAAGGCACCGCTGTCGCATGGAAATGATGAGCTTGCGAATGAAGCATTAGGGCACTGCCTGCCACTGATGCTGAAGTACCAGAAGCAGTTCATGCAGTGTTGCAGGAGATGGCTGATGCTGCTTAACTCGTCGCCCAAGCTCGTCCCAACGATGTTCTATGGGATTCAAATCAGGACTGTTTGCAGGCCAATCCATTCTATTGACACCCGCTTCTTGCAGGAAAGCATTTACTGCAAGAGAACGGCGTGGTCTTGCATTATCATCTTGAAGGACTGCATTGTGCCCAATAACTTGCAGGGCTGGGATGGCAAGAGGCTGTAGAATCTTGTCACGGTAGCGGTCACCATTCAGATTCCCAATCACATGATAGAGGGGGGTTATGTTGAGTAAACTAATGCCTCCCCACATCATCACTGATCCAGCACCATATCGGTTACGTTCGATGACTGCAGCATCACTAAAGCGTTCACCACGACGCCTCCATACTCTGATTCGTCCATCTGTAGGCACCAAGACAAATCGGGACTCATCCGTGAACATAACGTTAGCCCACTGTGTACGTCGCCACTGCACGTGCTGTATACACCATGCTAAACGAGCTGCTCTGTGGGTAGCAGTCAAGTGTGGTCGAATGGCTGGACGACAAGCACGAAGGTTGGCATCGGGAAGGCGATTTCAAATAGTCTGATCACTGACTACAGTGTTGGTAGCATCTCTGAGGAACTGTCTGATAACATTCGCACTTGCAGTTCTCTGTTGCAGTGCTTGCCTCTGAATTAAGCGATCTTCTCGAGGTGTAGTTACTCTAGAGTCTAGGACGACCTGTGCGTTGCCGTTCCTCGACGATTCCAGTCTGGGCAAAGCGCTGCTGCAGTCTGACAATAACTGAATGAGATACTGCAAGCCTCTGAACGACATTTCGGACAGTAAGACCTTCCTGCAACCACGCAATGGCTCTTCCTTTATCCACAACACTCAGCTTTCGTCGTTGAGGCATATTGTTGTGCAATGGTTATGCAGCACTTGTGTTGCTTATAAAGACAAATTTGTCAGTACAGCTCAAGACCAACACTATAGTCTCCCACATGCATCACGCATTTTTGGAATAGCAGGTATTTTTTTAATGCTCAGACATCATTAAAAACACCCACATTTTGGCGTCTCAGCAGCATTTTTTCAGCGTGCTTACTGAGCTGAACACTAGCCACACGGTATGCTGGTGGCCCATGCAGCACGTGCTGAATGTTTGTCGTTCGAGAAAAATCAATGTCAGATTAATTGCTTATGAAATATAATTTTTATAATTTTTATTATTTTTGGGTCATTTTCACCTACTGGTCCTTAACTTCTTTTGAAGGGTATATATGTCTCCAGCTCTCTTCTCCGTGTGTTCCTTTGTTCCTCTCTAACTCTTTTACCTTAGATATTCCAGGGAAAAAAAGACTGCCTGGTAATGTTATCAACAGGTTTCCTCAATGTGTGTCCTATCCATCGCCAGCGTCGTCTTCTTATTTCTTGTTCTTCTCCGCTTATCTAGTTCTTGTCATCAATTTCACGTTGGTGACCTTGTCATACCACTTCAATCCTTCTATTCTATGCAAGCATCCCTTTATGACAGTCTGTTGGTTTTTGGTTGTTGTTTTTGTTTTTCTCCGTGTTTCTGAGTCACATAATTGGACTGACTAGACATTTGAATTGAAGATTCTGATTTTTGTGTTGGACTTGATTTCTTGTTGATGTCTATAATTATGTTTCACAGTGCAGTGAAAGCTCATTCAACCTTTTGTATTCTTACCTTGATTTCCATGTTTGTCCCACCAACAGTGTCTATACTGCTATTAAAGTATATGTGTGTGTCTGTATGTGTGTGTTATTCTACATCTTCTAGTGGTGTTTCTTCAAGTGCAAATGAATATATAATAAAAATAAAATATTTTAATACATATAAACTCATTGCAAGTTGACAAAGGAATATTTTAAAGTGTTGTAAGTCTTATATGGAATAAATCATTATGTTTTATATGGTGTAAAATGCAGACATGATGACGCGTATAATAAGCAAACAGGCAAACCAGGCGGCACTTTGGAGAATAGTGATGCGTCATGCGGCTCGTGATGTGGAAAGAGTTACGGCACAATACACGCAAACACAACAAAGAAGCTACATACTTTTATAAATAAGTGCTTGCGTGAAATAGAATGGTTGAAATGGTATGACAAGGTCACTAATGTGGAACCACGCACCAGACAAGAGCCAGTGGAACAAGATGAGAAGATGCTGCCACACATTGAGGAAGCCTACTGATAGTATTACAAGGCAATCCTTGTTCTGGAATCCTCAGGGTAAGTGAGGTTAAGAGATACCGAAGAACACTAGTAGAAGAGAATTGGAGACAAACATTGAAAGTAATGAGGGAGACAGAACGCTTCGATCTGATGGCAAGGGACAGGAAGGCATAAGTGTGTTGAATGCCTATGCTCCTTGGGGAGCTAAAGGGTGATGAATGAATGACATACGAAAACGAAAATTAATGAAGAATTTGAAAAATAAATGCCCAGTAATGTAGAGGAAGTTTCCTGACTGTCCCAACCATAACGTGAGTTATTCTGCTTTCTCTTACCAGTTTAACTGTGGTTGCTTATTACTTGTCTCATCTCACTCTGTGAAGGCTATGTTCTCAGAGTGACAAAGTAATTTGGTGCACTGTTACATTAAGTGCACTTTCTCATAATCGAAATGTGAGTACAATATTGACGGAACAATATCACATAATGTTATGTGAAAACGTAAGAAAAACGGGCACGGGAGGGGGGAGGGAAGACAGAGCACCGTAAAGTTTTTCTTTAATGCGTTGTAAAATGTAGGAGTGAAAAAAATAAATGTGGTTCGTTAACCAGGGAGTGTCCGATTGGCAGAATGTTTAGATCGCTGGCCTCTAGCGTCAAAGATATGTTACAGTTATTTTGCCAACCTATGCATCCGTTTTGTTCGCCTAACCCCCTAACGGATAAACTGGCACTGGTAAATGAAATAATAGTGGACCCCACTACAGATGTAACAAGATTATCCTCAGCATGGAGCCCATTTAAACAAGAACAAACAGTAGACCACAACAAACGTGGAAGCAAAACCTGGTGGCGACACTTTCCTGACGATTGGAAACTCTATACAGAGCGTTACAACAGGAGACAATCTGATCATCAGAAAAAGTCCCCGTCCGACAATTGTGTCTGTCCTTTGTCTTCCTCACACACTGAAAAGGGGGGGGGGGGCACTTGGGTCATAACTCCTAAGTGTCCGCCTCCTGTTGTCTTTTCCCGCCTGTGCTGGAAATTGAACCTTGGTTATGACTTTCACAGTCAATTCTGGTTTTATCCGTGCTGCAGCTTGAAGCCATTGTGAAAGTAACCATTATGTTGTATATAAATTATTGTCCTGAATTTCATAGCCCGTTGCAATTGCTTCACAGCCAACACGATGTCCTGTCCGTAGTTTCACTGAGCCTTTTAAATTCCCTTGTTCTTGATTGTCCTTTCACACCCAATAGTTTCAGTAGATCATTGAGGTTCCAGTTTCATTGAGGGAGCCACTAATAAATAAGTAGATAAAAATAACATGAGAAAGAAAATGTGACTATGGGAGAATATCTAGTTAGCGATGTGTATTGTCTGCTCTAATGAGTGTCGATAGGGGAAAAGAAAATAAATAAGAGAGAAAGATATACTGTAGTACTGACATTTTTCTTGTATTGTCTTTGATCCACCATCACTCTTGATGATGCTGACACTATGTACGGGTCCAGAAATCTTCTCTAATAATTATTTCGATATGTCTGCAACGAGTCAACGCCGACGGGAAGGCAATCATTGAAACAGTTAAGTTATTTTTGCCTTCTAAACAACATATACTAAGGAGTGTTAGTGGTTTAGAGTGGTTAGAACGTTTGAATTCCAACCAAAAAATTCTGCAAAGATTTTCACTTCGGGAGGGGCAGATAAGTGTTGAAGAGCTGCGCACGCTCATTGAAGACTTCGGGTTTTTTCGATAGAGAGTTCCTTCAATTATCGTTGCGCAGTCTTTATGAAAGAAGTAAATATGCGTTGTTGAGGATGACGTCAGAGGGAAAGTGTGACGTCAGTTGAAGTGTGGAACTTGGTCGTGCCGGCAATATGAAATCAATATGAGAATATGAAATCAACACACAATTTGTACTTCACAAGGTGTCCATTTTAATTGTGTGTTGATTTCATATTATTCGGGAATTGTGTATTTTACGAGGCAGGTTAGCCTCCCAGGTATCTGTGGGGATAAAGTTAAAGCACAGGCAGTTTAGTTGCAGTTTATATTAGAGAAGGCCGACAACGGAATTGTGGGCAGTATGAATGACATGGGTAATGACTGAAGATGCCGGACGTGTAATGTCAGGGAGTGAGGCCTAATTTGGTATGTTGACAGTTCGCTCTGTTGTAAATTATTATATGGAATAAACCTTTGGATCATCCTGGCCGGGTTTATTCATTGAATCAATGTTGTGTAAATCTGCACGTCAGTCCATCCTGTGAGAAGTGTCAAACATCAACTGTCAGGGTTTCACAACAAAGGAATTTTTCTGGGAATTCTGCATGCGATTCCCGGCAGATAATTTTTTTTTTTTTTTTGTATAGTTAATTTTCTTATAGGAAGAGCGATTCACAATTTGATCACAGCTCACTTCATCAGTGTAACCCTACAATGGATCCCTGGACACAGTGATCTACCAGGAAATGAGACAGCTGATAGAGTTGCTAAAACAGGAGCTTCTAAACACTAAAAGGACAAACCCTGCAGCATGATAACAGTCAAACAGATTCTCAGAAACAATACTAGGGAAATCTGGCTGAACAGATGGGCAAACGGGCCGACTGGCCGAAATGTCTTTAATGAAATGACCCACCCAAAAGACAACGACAACATCAAAAGAAGAAATCAAAGTCTTATCTTTCAGTTTCGAACAGGACAAGGCAGATTCAATGGACATTTCAACCGTATTAACTCTCAGCACCTACCCAAGTGTAGACACTGCTCTCATCCTTATGAAACAACAAGACACCTCCTCACGGAGTGTCCACTACTCACAGATGCCAGGAAAAAACTATTACAGTTACCTCCGACAATCACCAACTCACTATATGGAACCTTGGAACAACTGCGGAAAACCTGCACTTTCCTAAGAATGATATTGGGGTGCCAAGAGTAGACAAGCTCAGTAGCTATGGAATATCGACAGCAACATAATTAATTCAGTTATTTGTCTTCAGTTTTTATAAGTGTTTTTTTTTTCTAATTACAATTTCCAAGTGGCTGTGTGTGTTGACGGGCGTACTTGCTCTATTGAAGGTAAAAGGTTGAAGACAACTGAAATGAAGAAGCTGAATGCGGGAGAAAATGTGCTATGCTCAGGATACATTTCGCACATCATAGTTCTATTTCCTTATTTATTGACGGATTACTTGCTAGTAGGTATTGGAATGGTTTATCTAAGTGCGAGTCAACCTAAAACTGCATCCTGAAGTATTATTATTATTATTTTGTTGTCATTTCCTCAGGTTAAGCTGTGACGACTGGGTGGAAACCTTTTCGTTACCCATTCCTCCACCACACGACGTGACACCAGCAGAGTACAAGCTGATTAAGGACATACCGAAGTATCTATCTATCTATCTATCTATCTATCTATCTATCTATCTATCTATCTATCTATCTATCTATCTATCTATCTATCTATCTATCTATCTATCTATCTATCTATCTATCTATCTATCTATCTATCTATCTATCTACCTATCTATCTATCTATCTACCTACCTATTTATCTATCTATCTATCTATCTATCTATCTATCTATCTATCTATCTATCTATCTATCTATCTATCTATCTATCTATCTATCTATCTATCTAGCTATCTATCTATCTATCTATCTATCTATCTATCTATCTATCTATCTATCTATCTATCTATCTATCTATCTATCTATCTATCTATCTATCTATCTATCTATCTATCTATCTATCTATCTATCTATCTATCTGTCTGTCTGTCTGTCTGTCTGTCTGTCTGGCTGTCTGTCTGTCTGTCTGTCTGTCTGTCTATCTATCTATCTATCTATCTATCTATCTATCTATCTATCTATCTATCTATCTATCTATCTATCTATCTATCTATCTATCTATCTATCTATCTATCTATCTATCTATCTATCTATCTATCTATCTATCTATCTGTCTATTTGTCTATTTGTCTGTGTCTGTCTGTCTGCCTGTCTATCTGCCTGTCTGTCTGTCTTTCTGTCTTTCTGTCTGCCTGTCTTTCTGTCTGTCTTTCTGTCTGTCTGCCTGCCTGTCTGTCTGTCTACATACCTATCAATCTGCCAATCTATCTATCTGGCTCATCGGGAATTGAACCAGAGATCATCCAAAAGGAGAGATCGCCTCACTGCAAGAAAGAGCCGTGAAAAGACACATAGCCAGTTAAGCACCCCAAAACAAAGTGCCTCATGGATTGCGGTCAATTCTCACGACCCTATACGGCAGTTAAGGAATATAGGACCCGTCAACGACCAAAACATGTATAGACCCAGTCACTAATATAACTTTCCTGTTAGCAAGGGGAGGCGATGGCACCGCTTTGATTCTTCCTGGTTCGATTTCCCCGGTCAGCCTATCACATATTTCTTATCTGTTGTTTGGTGTCCTTCTTCTTTTTGTCTTACGAGTGCCTGATATTTATCTATATTTATTTATTTATTACTCAGAGGCCTCAGGTTTTCTTTTTATTAATTATTAATTGGTGTGTCTGTCACGGGGAAATGAGCGTGTATTTTGACTTTCTAAACCGATTGTCTAATGGTCGGCGAAACATCACAGGGCTTGAGAAAATATTCGATTGCGTGTACTTATGGAGTTATGACCTGCCATGTTATTCTTCAACCTCTGGGAAAATTACTCGCGTTACCATAGAGACTGTTCAGACCAGAGCGATCGCCGAAAGGAAACACAATAGCCCTACAAAGTATCAATGAAATTTCGTCGGCGAGACAGACTACATGGCGCAGGTTTGTGTACTCAAGCAGATGAACCATAAACATAACACTGTAAATACTAGTCACTTTTTCCCATAATACTACATTTTACACTATTAGGTACAGGTTGCAATAAACACCGTGCAGAGAGTTATTATATTTATAAGATTGCACCGTTTCCTATAACCATAACGAGGTAAATACTAGACACTTTTCTATTACTTCTTACATTACCCGGTAAACAGTGCAGTAAACACCGCGCAGAGATTCATTATATTGGTAAGATTTCACATACAAGAAAACACCCACAAACCACATGCTCAGCATAGATTTAAGGGGTACTTATGAGGCTTTTATCATTTTATCCATCTCAGTGGTAGAGACAGGGACTTTTTGAGATAACTCAGCCTTAGTCTTACTACCCTGGCTGGCGTTTTTGGGACGAGCTAATACGTAAGGCCAATCAGATATACTGCGACGACACGTATCTCACAGATATCAATAACCAACGGCATCAAACCTACAAAAGCAACTGAGGTTAGGTTTAGAATGACGTCGTTAATCTAAAATAGTACTAGACGCTAGGAGAATATCCACCAACGAGAGAAATTTGCCACGTATTTTTACCGGCTTTTCGATCATGCATTGAAGATGACAAGAAAAAAAATGGTGTCTCGTAAATTAAATGAAGAGAATATTGGGCCAGTCGTCACAGTGTAGTAGCTGGCAATCATAGTGAAGTAACTGGCAATCATAGTGAAGTAACGAGCAATAAGGGTGAAGCAGCTGACAATCGTAGTTAAGTAGCCGGCAATCATAATGGAGTAGCCGGCAATCGTAGTTAAGTAACCGACAATCATAGTGACGAAGCTGGCAATCATAGTAAGTAGCTGGCAATCATAGTGAAGTAGCTGACAATCATAGTAAAGTAGGGCAATCATAGTAAAGTAGGGCAATCATAGTGAAGTAGCTGGCAATCATAGTGAAGTGGCTGACAATCATAGTGAAGTAGCTGAAAATCATAGTGAAGTAGGGCAATCATAGTGAAATAGGGCAATCATAGTGAAGTAGAAGACAATCATAGTGAAGTAGGGCAATCATAGTGAAGTAGGGCAATCATAGTGAAGTAAGGCAATCATAGTGAAGTAGCTGACAATCATAGTGAAGTAGAACTATCATAGTGAAGTAGCTGGCAATCATAGTGAAGTAGGGCAACCATAGTGAAATAGCTGGCAATCATAGTGAAGTAAGACAATCATAGTGAAGAAGGGCAATCATAGTGAAGTAGCATGAAATCATAGTGAAGTAGGACAATCATAGTGAAGTAGCTGACAATCATAGTGAAGGTGGGCAATCGTAGTGAAGTATGGCAATCATAGTGAAGTAGCTGACAATCATAGTGAAGTAAGACAATAATAGTGAAATAGGGCAATCATTGTGAAGTAGCTGGCAATCATAGTAAAGTAGGACAATCATAGTGAAGTAGCTGACAATCATAATGAAGTAGGGCAATCATAGTGAAGTAGGGCAATCGTAGCGAAGTAGGGCAATCATTGTGAAGTAGCTGGCAATCATAGTAAAGTAGGACAATCATAGTGAAGTAGCTGACAATCATAATGAAGTAGGGCAATCATAGTGAAGTAGGGCAATCATAGCGAAGTAGGGCAATCATTGTGAAGTAGCTGGCAATCATAGTGAAGTAGCTGATAATTATAGTGAAGTTGCTGCCAATCATAGTGAAGTAAGACAATCATAGTGAAGTAGGGCAATCATAATGAAGTAGCTGACAATCATAGTGAAATAGGACAATCAAAGTGAAGTAGCTGAAAATCATAGTGAAGTAGGGCTATTATAGTGAAGTAGGACAATCATAGTGAAGTAGGACGATCATAGTGAAGTAGGGCAATCATAATGAAGTAGGGCAATTGTAGTAAAATGCACCGTTTTTAACCCTCCAGCTCAAATTATAATGATAATACTGTATTTGAATTTTGTTCCAATAAGCCAAGATAGCTACCATTGCCCTACCCTACTCAAATTTTTTTCAAAAGTCCAATTCTAGTGACGTAACGTTACCGTTTATAACCGCTCCTATAAGAATTTGAAAATTGTCAAGGACGATAAAATCTAATGCAAAATATTGGACACTCCTTGACTTTTTTTTAACTAACGTATTCTAAGAATCTATTATTAGTTACAACATGCGACAATTGTCGTTAGACGCCGTTTTTTTCAGAACGTCGCATTTTCAAAAAACGCCAACGAGAGGCATGCGATTTGAAACTATTAATGCCACGCGATGGTACCCATCCCCGATTACCAAAGGCTTTTTCGTTGCTCCGTACTAATTTTTTAAAAATAACATGAAACCGTTTTGGCAAGAGGCCAACACGTGTTTCGTCGGAAGAAAGAGAGAGAGAGAGAGAGAGAGAGAGAGAGAGAGAGAGAGAGAGGGGGTTAGTATCGAAAAAGTCTAAACCCACCTGGGTATTTGCAAACTGAAACTGACGAACACATGAGTGCAGGGGAGAGAGAATGGGGGCAAAAGAAAGACAGAAAACGTAAATAATGTTATGCATTCTATAGAAGGATGAATAAAAAGGAAAAGACAGAATGGAATTAAAAGCAATAATGTTGTTTATTCAATACTATAATATTTCCTATAAAAACGTATCTAGACTTATAAATAAAGAGAAAAGTACAAAGATGCAAACTTAGATAAAGAAGTAGATGAAAATATACTGGCTAGATAAAGGACACTCCCCTGATTAATAATCACTTTTCATCTTTTAGATAGCTTCAAAAATGACTGAGTTATCGCATAAAATAAAAATTGGCCACCGGACAGACGATCACACTGATATCCCAGCTCAATTTAAAAATAACATTTTTCTAGTCGTTGCTTGGAAACAAGTCAAATTGGCTTACTTCATTTGATAAACACTACTAGGAGGAAGAGGAGAGGTATAACATTGAAGTTTTGCCAAGCTAAAGCGACACATAGTCTAAACAGTAATGTTAGAAGCAGATGGACGAACTTATTGATAAACGTACATAAATGTTTGGGATTTTCAAAAATAAATGTTTGGGATTTTCAAAAAAGAGTCAAATCGGAGTAGTTTAAACTGATTAGTTAATGTTAGAATAGACATAAGGAGAATAAAACTACCGCATCTGCTATGCAGGGTGCCACTTGACAGATGATTTTTCATTTAAGCAAGGTTTCAAGCAGAGCAATTAATGACCAAATTGCCGTTGCGTCTATAGCAGCAGCTGCCTAAAAGTGACCATTGACAGCCTGTTAAACCTTCACAAAGTGTGTGATTATTTCATTGATTGCGGTAAGATGAATAACCTTTTTAATACATTATTATATGTAGAGACCAACCCAGATAGGGCGCCATAACATTGTGTGTGTACGACATTTTGCTTTTGAGGAAGATTGCGACATACTATGAGCATAGGCATGTCGAAGCAGACGTAGGAAGCAAATCAAACTAAATTTGAGTTGAATATTGTCATACATATTTTGACTGTAAGACAAGAAAGTCACTGGCAGGCCTATTGGTATATTAACTTTGAAGAAAAGAAAAGATTGTATTTCAGCTGAAGAAGAAGATGATGTATATTGACAAGGGCGTTGATACTATGTGGAAAAGAAGATACCCACTGTTATGAAGAAGTCACAATAAAGTTAAAGACTGTAGCTAATTTAGTTAGCTATTATATCTGATCACAATACTTGTTTAATGATGTTAAATTGGTAGTGGTGGAGATAGTCAGCTGGAGACTTAGGGAGGCTTGTTCCTCTTGTTTCAGGGTTACATCACCCAGTTCAAGTTGGTCAGAAGTCGGAGCTGCAGAGGTTGAGGCAACCTACCGGTTGTTTCTTTATCAAAGTATACAAGTAATAGCAGACTCCACAATACACGGCAGTGGATCGTGTGCATTTTTCTCAACCCAGTCATCCAGGGTCTACACGGATTCTAAGATAAGCCTAAATCTTCAGGGCTTACATGCTAGCTCAAATATGTTCGATCTCCACCCTATTCAGTAACAGTTTGTGATATGATGAGAATACCAGTTTTTCCCAATAGTGACTCTTCAGATAACAGTAGTCTCCAACAGGGAATAAACGTGTATAAACATTAACATATTAAGAGATATTTTGGACAAATGTCCTGTTTGTGTATTTAAATTGATATAAAACCATAATTTCATTTTAAGTTAAACATTCCTGTCCTAAAAAATTTGAGGGACAGGAAATTAAATTGTATATACATATATATCATAACTTTAAACGCAGTCTTGTTTATTCGATGTTAGTGAGTTAAAATTGTATTTGTTTAACGCATTTATCACTACATTTTTATTACCCTAGACATCAAGCCATATAAATAACATCACAAACACTAGATACCCAAAATAAATCGCAGAGTGAGATCGTAGGGTGGTAGCAGTCAGGTACCCTGAGAACATCATATTCAACTATTAGACTCAGGTACTTGCATAGCTGACCTCACTCTGTAGACACATACTAACTATTTTTCTTTAACATCAAAACCCACCACAGCAATCATAGTGAATTAGGGCAATCACAGTAAAGTAGGGCAATTATAGTGAAGTAGGGCAATCATAGTAAAGTAGCTGGCAATCATAGTGAATAAAGAGAACTCGAAGGGGACTTGCTTGCAGCAAAGAATGTAAGGTCTGTTATGGCAATGAAGTCCATTCTTATTCAAGAGCCTTGCCTGGGTGCGTATGTGATAATGTCTCTCCTCTCCTTCCTGTCTCCAGTACTAGTTATCATGTCTGCTGTTGACTACTTGTTTAACTGTCGAGTATCTTCTCTCTTTGTCATCCTCTATCTCCCCTTTTCCGTCACTCTTTTCTTTTGACACAATTTATTCTCAGTGTTTTCTTCTCATAACCTGCCCAAAGAAAGTGGAAGCAACTTCCTTTGAATCCCACATGCTGGTATTACTGACATTGATTCTGTGATAAAAACTGTTTGTGCCTCGGTGTTTTCTTCTGTCATTAATAAACACTGTTTGTGCCTCGATGTTTTCCTCTGTCATTAATGAACACTGTTTGTGCCTCGGTGTTTTCCTCTGTCATTAATAAACACTGTTTGTGCCGCGGTGTTTTCCTGTCATTAATAAATACTGTATGTGCTTCGGTGTTTTCCTCTGTCATTAATAAACACTATTTATCACTCGGTATTTTCATCTGTCATTAAAATAAACACTGTTTGTGCCTCTGTGTTTTCCTGTCATTAATAAACACTGCTTGTGCCTCGGTGTTTTCCAGACATATATACACTGAGACACTTTATCGTTATCGTGATGCCCCTTTGCTCCGCAGGAAAATGTCCAAGCAAGTGATCCCTCACAATATAACAGTCACCGTCATTGGCACAGGTCAGTACTGGTCGTTGTGTGAGTGTACACAATATGTAAATACTGTTACTGTTTTTATAACAACAAAAATAATGTATTTTTATGATTTCTGTTATTATGATTATTAAATTAGACGATTAAGGAGGATTGATTATGAGGTTAGCAACCTCATGTAAAACAAATGATACAGAAAAAAAATCACACCACTTCATGAGCCCGTGATGTGTTTTAGCGTATATTTGGGGGGGGAAGGGGGGTTGAAGTGTAAGAGACTTCACTTTACTAGGTCCAGCTTGGAGAGGTGGGGTGACTATTTCCCTCCCTCGCTACTTTCGCCTTTCCTAACCCAAGTGCAGAATCAGGTATCAATTTATAGCTGCTTAGACTGGAGCATTGATTGATTTTAGCCCATGCAGAACATTGTGACCACGATGACTGGGGGGTGCCCAAATAAATGAGAGCAGGTGAAGCATCTGCTTAATAAAATGGGGCACAAAATCGAGGAGCGTCCAAGAAAGCGACGGCGTCGACAGCACGTACATGTCACCTGAAGTAGCTGGCAATCATAATATAGTAGCTGGCAATCATAATATAGTAGCTGGCAATCATAATGAAGTAGGTGGCAATCATAATGAAGTAGCTGGCAATAATAATGTAGTAGCTGGCAATAATAATGAAGTAGCTGGCAATAATAATGAAGTAGCTGGCAATCATAATGTAGTAGCTGGCAATAATAATGAAAGAGCTGGCAATCACAGTGAAGAAGCTGGCAATCATAGTGAAGTAGCTAGCAATCATAGTGAAGTAGCTTGCAATCATAATGAAGTAACTGGAAATAATAATGAAGTAGCTGGCAATAATAATGAAGTAGCTGGCAATCACAGTGAAGAAGCTGGCAATCATAGTGAAGTAGCTGGCAATCATAGTGAAGTAGCTGGCAATCATAGTGAAGTAGCTAGCAATCATAGAGAAGTTTCTGACAATCATAGTGAAGTTGATGGCAATCGCACTGAAGTAGATGGCAATTGCACTGAAGTAGCTGGCAATCATAGTAAAGTAGCTGGCAATCATCATGAAGTAGCTGGCAATCATAGTGAAGAAGCTGGCAATCATATTAAAGCGACTGGCAATCATAGAGAAGTAGCTGGCAATCATAGTGAAGTAGCTGGCAATCAAAGTGAAGAAACTGGCAATCATAGTGAAGTAGCTGGCAATCATAGAGAAGTAGCTGGCAATCATAGTGAATGTGGCATAGCGTAGGAAGGATAGGAAACTTATTGTAGTTTAGAAATAATAGGTATAAATGAAGTGAAGTTTTGCCTGGATCACCCAGAGGAAGATTTGGCTCAAGAAGTCCTGTTCGGTTTCTCCACCGGCTAAGGGAGAAATGAGTGCAAATTCTCCTAACTAGACAAGGTCTGGAAAGGTTTGTTAGGAGAAATTTGGTCTCTCGCCACTGTAGTCCCCTTCTCAGTTATCTATCATTATTATCCTTAATTATTACTGGGATAATGATATATTTTACGAGGTCCCCCCACCCCCCTTATAAAGGAAGATAAACATCAGACAATAATGTAACTTCTAATAGAATTGTGGTGAAGTGGGATGTTATAAATACTTATAGGGAACTTAGTGTACTGACTGAGATCAGCTGTGAAGGTATCTATATCTATTAAGAGTAGTGTATTATAGATAACCTTACTTGCTACCACATATCTCTATATCTCAGTCAGAATTATTCTGGAATAGTGTGATGCTACGTTATGTGTCTAGGGTATGAGTATGGTGAAGTGTAAGTCACAACAACAGACAGATAAACAATTTAATTTAATCCACTACTCTTGACAACACTGTGACACTCACATACATATAACACTCTACAAAGATATCTTAAAAGAGTCACTGATAAACTTTCAAATAACAATATGTATTCATTACTGGCATGAATGAATATGTGTCCTGATTCAACTACAAGGGAACCAGGAATCACAATCAATTTAAATTACAAGTTATGTACAGAATGTATTTAATATGAATATTGTAGTGACATATATTATTACAAATGTTCTATGTGTGTCAGTTGTGTAGTAGTAAAATGAGGTAATACTGGTTTTATTTTGTTCAAGCTCTGTTGGTATTTGTCATCATGACTTCAATAGTTTGTCTTTAGGGACTAGTATTTGAGATGTTCACAGTTCCTGATTTTAAGACAAGTAAATTCCCCTCTTAATGTTAATTTTAAAAAAGTCAGTTCAAGATGAGGGGACATAATGTTGAGCTCAGCTGGCCAAGCTAGCTTATCTGGCGTGATGGCGGCAGGAAGGGACTCCTCTGCTCGAATTCTCCTCTGGGCTCTGGAGACACCTCACTGATAGCTAAAAGGACCAAGGAGTATGCTGTCCGACACTGGATTCAGCAAAGCTCTGACTAGGTGCTGCTCAGTACCATCAAGACCACTGTCCCTGAAATCAAGAAGGATGTACCTTCTACTTCATAACTAATTTATATTTTCTTTTTACACTGATCACAATACATCACAAACATTGCGTTCAGAGCGTTAGGCCAACAGTCAGCTTCATCTGAAATACTTTATACCAGCATTACCATCCTTAATGGTCACTACGCCTCTGCACTTCCAGCATTATTTCTGTCTAATCAATCATCCAGGTGTCAGTGTACTATTTGGCCATTCCATGCCGTTTTACTACCCTCCGACACCCTCTGTTCAGGCTGGAGCATTACAGGCTTTACCTCACATTTGCCACTGAACTACACATATATATACAGGCATAAATCAACAATTCACATTCAATTTTCATTAAAAGATATTGAATGGTTCAAGCTTACCACAATTCATACGAATAACACAGATACGTTGATTAGCAATGAATTCTGGCACAAACTGGCACAAATTTCCATCTGCCTATGTTCCAGGCTTTTATTGAGCAAAATATATGCTGGCTTCAACGCACTGATGCTTTATCAAGCTATTTTAAACAAGTGGTTTCGAACTAACGCTCCCAAGTGTGTATATCAGCGAGTCTGACCAATGAGCCCCGTTTCGACAAGTGTTTGAAAAAATGTTACCTTTCCCCGTTTCCCCTAACAACCAAGATAGTATTTATAGCCCGACCAATCGTGGTTAGGCTTTCATTTGTTGCGCTCCAATCAATTTGGAGTTTACATGGTAGGCTATTTCTGTAACGTAAATTTTTTTCAAACACGTTAAAAAAAAATCTTATGAGCAGAAATGATTTTATGCTGTCAGGCACCCCCAATATTTTATTTTGGGTATAATTTATTAATTCCTGGACTATTTGCGTAACGTTTTACATATTATTTGTCAGCAAGCCCTAAGGAACCCAAAAAATACTAATTTAAAGGAGCTACGTGGCTGCGTTCAAAATATGCAATTTCTTTTACCTCCTGTTTCGAAGATGTTCTGTCTGGGTACTGTTATGTTCTCAACCGTAAACCCATCTAATGTTATCTTTTCTAATAAGAGTTTTTTATGATTTATAAACCTAACTCTGGGAAAGGGTAGTGTATTTTATCACTGTCCGTCTGAAAAAAAATTAGTGCATGTAGACTTACACGCGTGATGGCAGCATTTGCGTATCGCGCGAAGCGTGTTTAGTGTTCGGCTTTCTGCCTCTCCCTTCTCGCTATCCTTTTGTCCATCTGTTCGTTCGTTTTGGTAACGTAATGTAGAAAAAGACATGAATGGAATTTAAAATTTAGGTCATTACGCAGTCTGCCTCTTAATGTTTTTCCAAGAAATACAGCACACGTTTCATTGAAGAAAGCGGGTATAATACAGTAAGCTTTTACTATCAACGTGAAAGCGTTACAATTTGCAGACGAAGCAGAAAACAAGGGGGATTTCGAGTACATTCCTTGTGACAGCACTGTCATTTTACCATTGCTCTTCTCTTTATTAATTTTATTTGTTAGGCTTCATATTTACCTAATAATTTATATATGTGGATTAGAATATTTCATGACACCTCCCCTCTTAAAACAGACATTATATGTCAGTCCTTTATTCTATATACACATAGAGAAATTATTATTATTTCTGGGGTTTACGGTGATTCTCATCACACGGATGGCGGCTTAAAAAATCCGCTCCCAGATTGGTTTTTCCAGATATATATTCAATGCTAAAATTATATGGAGCCAGAAGCAAAGACCATCGGAGTAACCTAGAGTTCTCATGCTTAGCCTGTGCTAAAAACGATAAAGGTTTGTGGTCAGTTTGCAACTTAAATGCCTTCCCATATAGATAAATATTGAATTTCTTTATTGCCCATATTACTGCAAGACATTCTTTTTCGCTAGTTGAGTAGTTGATTTCAGCTTTATTCAACTTTCTGCTAGCATATGCCACTGGGCTTAATTCCCCATCCAATGCATCTGATTTCTGTAGTAAAGTTGCACCTAACCCAATATTACTTGCATCCGTCCTTACTATGAATTCTTGACTTAAGTCAGGTAATTTCAAAATGGGTTTACTTGTGAGCTTTTCCTTCAATTCTTGGTAAGTCATTTCACATTGTGGAGTCCATGTAATGCGATCTGGATGTCCTTTACGTGTCAATTCAGTTAACGGTGCACATATGGAATTAAAGTTTTTGATATACTTCTGGTAGAAACCACATAATGAGACAAAGGATCTCACGTCCTTCTTGGTTTGTGGTCTCGGGGCTTTCTGTAGTTTCTCTAAATTCTTTGGGTCAGGGGTCATGTTTCCCTGATAAACTGTGTGTCCAAAAAAATTCCAATTCTTTACATCCAACGCAACATTTGGTTGGTCGGGCTGTTAAATTTGCCTCCCTAAGTCGATCAAACAGCATGTTCAGAGAGTCAATGTGTTCCTCAAATGTTTCTGTTGCTATAAGGATATCATCCATAAAATTTGTTATACAGGGATTATTCAGAGGATCCAATAATTTTCTCATCATTCTAGAGAAGACACTAGGCGCATTCTTCAATCCAAATGGCAATCTATTAAACTCATAGTGTCCTTCTGAGGTACTAAAAGCTAGGTATGGTCTAACCTCAGGCTTTACTGGAATCTGATAGTATCCTTTACTCAGATCCACTTTTGAGAAATATTTAGCTTTATTTAGTCTGGCAAACAGCTGATTTGTATCCGGCAATGGATCCACCTGTCCTTCTGTAATAGCATTCAGTCTCCTGTAATCTATACAGAGTCTATGTTCTCCAGAGGGCTTCCTTAAGAGTACCACCCCGGAACTATACGAAGACTCACTGTGCGAAATAATTCCTTCCTTCAATAGATAGTCTATCTCTTCCTTCAAAGCTTTTTCCTTAGCAAACGGAATCGAATATGGTTTCATACAGACAGGTGTGGAGTCTATGAGTTTCATATCATATTCCAATAGGTTTGTATGCCCTGGTCGGTCTGTTAACACCTCTGCATGATTCTTTTAGAACCTGTTGCACTCTCTCTTTCTGAGTTTTCGTTAAATGTGTACTGATTTTCACCTGTGCTGCTGTCTCACAGGGGTGTACTGGATATTCAAATGATGAAAGTGGTTCCTTTTTCATCTCCATGGCGATGGACAAGGTCAACAAGTGTGTCTCTTCCTGATGTTCTCTTTCCAAATATTTCTTCAGGAGATTCACATGATAGATTTTTTCTTTCCCCTTCTTATCTATCTTATAATTTGTTCTAGACACCTTCTCTAGAACTGTATATGGACCCTGCCATCCAATTTGTAACTTATTCTGACTCCCGGGCAAAAGAAGCAGTACCTTCTCTCCCACAGCCAAATTTCTGTCTTTCGCCTTCCTGTTATAATAGGCAGCATGTTTCTTCCTGGCTTGTTTCAAATTTTCATTGGCAAGTTTCCAGCCAGTTTTCAACCGAGTGGTCAGCTCATTCACATATTGGTATGAAGATGTAATGTTTTCCTCTGCCTTTTCATCAGTCCACGTTCTTAACAAAGCTACATATGGACCTTTCATTGTGTGGACCTATTTGTCCATGCACCGGTATGGTCTCTTCCACTTGAAGCTTTATAGTGATGATTTTTCCTCCCAGAATTATCATTCACAAAACGACCGCTACCAATTTTTCTTTTGGGGCTTTCTCCCCACTTAAAATTCTTGATGAGAGATTTCCTCTCTACATCTTCTTCCTCCAGTTTGTTTAAGTCCGATTGAGGGATTTTCGGCTTATCCTGGGGTAAGACATCTTTTTGCACTCTCCGCATAGTGGCCATAGTAAAACAGTTAAGTGAAGCTTGTCCGTGAAAAGGGGCTTCCCATTCCATTTGGTCCACTTTATCAAATTTATTTTTCCTTTTATTGTCAGGCCTGATTTTGCCCCATGGCGTGTCCAGGTCCTGATCCATGTTCCCACTTGTGGGTGTTCCCTCATGTGCTATGCTACACCTTTCTACAAAATTCTCAATGTCCCATCTTGCTTTGGGCCAATAATAATTGTGAGCCACCTTTTGAATGAGGGTACCTATTTTCTCATGGTCCCCATCTGGTTTCACATGTAGGCTCCTTATTAATTCTGTCCTGTATCTTTTTGGAAGAACCAGCTGTCCGTGACCATTGGATCTAGCTCCAGTCTTCCTATACATCAACTTGTTTTTCATGTAAAAATCTCCCTTGCCTGGAGTTGTATGACAAGTTGACAATTTTCTGAAACAAGGCTTGAGTGTTTTATCCCCAGCCTGTGCCTTCCTCATCTCTTCTGGAGTGGTATCTAACATAATATCCTCCTCCTGTCTTGAGGTCGACCTGACCTGAAGGGTTGCCATATACACAGGTTTCCTTCTGCAACGGTCAGTGTCATGATTGTCCATCTGACAATTCTTACACCACCTTTTTCCTTGGTTGAAAGATTTTCTTTCATTATATTTCCTTTCATCGAATTGTGGGAATTTATTTTTATTGTCATACCGTGGCCTATCAAATTGGTGCTTACCTTTATTTTGATCCCTAGGATCAAATTTATTAAAGTTCTGTGATGCCCTAAAGTTGTCCACCTGTTTCTTTTTATTACCTGTTACCTCTGCTTGAGCTGCTTGATACCTTTCAGCAACATTTAGCAACTCTTCCAGCCTCTCTGCACCTTGTTCCATGAGAAACTTTCTCAGGTCTGGAGCCATGGACTCTCTTAGTTGCTCTATAAGGACCATTTCCTTAAGATCTTGGGTTTTCCCCAGAGAAGTCCATTTCTCCAAGTATGTCTCGATTCGTGCAGAGAACTGGTGATAGGTTTCACCTGACAGTAGTTTAGCATTCCTAAATTTTTTCCTGTAAAACTCTGCATTCTTTTCATACCTTAACAAAAGAGCCTGCTTTAGCATGTCATAATTTTCCTGATCACCTCTGCTCATTTTTGCAAAAACTTCATAAGCTGCCCCACGAAGTCCCTGAGATAACTTTAAGCTCCACCTTTCTCTCTCTAACCCATACGTGGTGGCTAATAGCTCATACCTATTTAGGTAGCTCTCAATATCATCGTCTTTCTCAACAAAATGATCTAAATGAAAATTCATAGCTGAGGTTGAGGCTCCTTGAGTAACCGTAGCATCAGAGGCAAAGGGACTGGCACCATTTTCAGGAGCATGGCCTTGAAACTCAAACTCCCTTAGTCGTAACTCATGTTCCCTTTGTAATCTTTTATCTTCTGCTTCCCTTTCTGCAGCTAATTTCCTGTCTTCTCTTTCTGCAGTCAATCTTCTTTCTTCTGCTTCCAATTTCTTAGCCTCAGCCTCAATCTGCAACCTCTTAGTCTCAGCCTCAGCTTCAAATTGTAACTTCTTAATTTCCCTTTCAGCCTCTAACTTTCTTTCGGCTTCAAACCTTCTTTCTTCACGTTCAATAAATTTGTCACATTCCGTCGTGACATAGGCAACCATAACTTGCCCATCTAATCCTAACTCTTTTGCAGTCTGAACCGCAGCAGATCGAAATTTGGCCAGGTCCGCCATTGTCTATTATGTAAATTTATACAATGTCTAACCAACAATTCAATCTCTAATGGACAACACAGGCACCGTGAGCTCAACCTTATTTAATTCCACCCAAGGATACCTTTTAATTCTTATATTCCCTGAAGTGAATTACCCCCAATATTTTTAATAGTTAAAGATTCAAAATCCCAAGAGCGAGACCCCAATATATGTGGTGAAGTGGGATGTTATAAATACTTATAGGGAACTTAGTGTACTGACTGAGATCAGCTGTGAAGGTATCTATATCTATTAAGAGTAGTGTATTATAGATAACCTTACTTGCTACCACATATCTATATATCTCAGTCAGAATTATTCTGGAATAGTGTGATGCTACGTTATGTGTCTAGGGTATGTGTATGATGAAGTGTAAGTCACAACAACAGACAGATAAAACAATTTAATTTAATCCACTACTCTTGACAACACTGTGACACTCACATACATATAACACTCTACAAAGATATCTTAAAAGAGTCACTGATAAACTTTCAAATAACAATATGTATTCATTACTGGCATGAATGAATATGTGTCCTGATTCAACTACAAGGGAACCAGGAATCACAATCAATTTAAATTACAAGTTATGTACAGAATGTATTTAATATGAATATTGTAGTGACATATATTATTACAAATGTTCTATGTGTGTCAGTTGTGTAGTAGTAAAATGAGGTAATACTGGTTTTATTTTGTTCAAGCTCTGTTGGTATTTGTCATCATGACTTCAATAGTTTGTCTTTAGGGACTAGTATTTGAGATGTTCACAGTTCCTGATTTTAAGACAAGTAAATTCCCCTCTTAATGTTAATTTTAAAAAAGTCAGTTCAAGATGAGGGGACATAATGTTGAGCTCAGCTGGCCAAGCTAGCTTATCTGGCGTGATGGCGGCAGGAAAGGACTCCTCTGCTCGAATTCTCCTCTGGGCTCTGGAGACACCTCACTGATAGCTAAAAGGACCAAGGAGTATGCTGTCCGACACTGGATTCAGCAAAGCTCTGACTAGGTGCTGCTCAGTACCATCAAGACCACTGTCCCTGAAATCAAGAAGGATGTACCTTCTACTTCATAACTAATTTATATTTTCTTTTTACACTGATCACAATACATCACAAACATTGCGTTCAGAGCGTTAGGCCAACAGTCAGCTTCATCTGAAATACTTTATACCAGCATTACCATCCTTAATGGTCACTACGCCTCTGCACTTCCAGCATTATTTCTGTCTAATCAATCATCCAGGTGTCAGTGTACTATTTGGCCATTCCATGCCGTTTTACTACCCTCCGACACCCTCTGTTCAGGCTGGAGCATTACAGGCTTTACCTCACATTTGCCACTGAACTACACATATATATACAGGCATAAATCAACAATTCACATTCAATTTTCATTAAAAGATATTGAATGGTTCAAGCTTACCACAATTCATACGAATAACACAGATACGTTGATTAGCAATGAATTCTGGCACAAACTGGCACAAATTTCCATCTGCCTATGTTCCAGGCTTTTATTGAGCAAAATATATGCTGGCTTCAACGCACTGATGCTTTATCAAGCTATTTTAAACAAGTGGTTTCGAACTAACGCTCCCAAGTGTGTATATCAGCGAGTCTGACCAATGAGCCCCGTTTCGACAAGTGTTTGAAAAAATGTTACCTTTCCCCGTTTCCCCTAACAACCAAGATAGTATTTATAGCCCGACCAATCGTGGTTAGGCTTTCATTTGTTGCGCTCCAATCAATTTGGAGTTTACATGGTAGGCTATTTCTGTAACGTAAATTTTTTTCAAACACGTTAAAAAAAAATCTTATGAGCAGAAATGATTTTATGCTGTCAGGCACCCCCAATATTTTATTTTGGGTATAATTTATTAATTCCTGGACTATTTGCGTAACGTTTTACATATTATTTGTCAGCAAGCCCTAAGGAACCCAAAAATACTAATTTAAAGGAGCTACGTGGCTGCGTTCAAAATATGCAATTTCTTTTACCTCCTGTTTCGAAGATGTTCTGTCTGGGTACTGTTATGTTCTCAACCGTAAACCCATCTAATGTTATCTTTTCTAATAAGAGTTTTTTATGATTTATAAACCTAACTCTGGGAAAGGGTAGTGTATTTTATCACTGTCCGTCTGAAAAAAAATTAGTGCATGTAGACTTACACGCGTGATGGCAGCATTTGCGTATCGCGCGAAGCGTGTTTAGTGTTCGGCTTTCTGCCTCTCCCTTCTCGCTATCCTTTTGTCCATCTGTTCGTTCGTTTTGGTAACGTAATGTAGAAAAAGACATGAATGGAATTTAAAATTTAGGTCATTACGCAGTCTGCCTCTTAATGTTTTTCCAAGAAATACAGCACACGTTTCATTGAAGAAAGCGGGTATAATACAGTAAGCTTTTACTATCAACGTGAAAGCGTTACAATTTGCAGACGAAGCAGAAAACAAGGGGGGGATTTCGAGTACATTCCTTGTGACAGCACTGTCATTTTACCATTGCTCTTCTCTTTATTAATTTTATTTGTTAGGCTTCATATTTACCTAATAATTTATTTATGTGGATTAGAATATTTCATGACAAGAATGAACAAGGCATGTGGTACAGTATATACACCCAACTGGTTTAATAAAATTAAAATGAACTGATGATGAATTATGGTATTGTTGATGGAAATTGTGTGTATGTTGTATGTGATAAGTCTTACAATTCAAGTGTTTTCATCCTCTACTTGCTAGTACGAATACATTGATATGGTGAGTTCCCTTTGAAACAGGGAACTTATCTTTTCAGCCCCTGGCTGACAGTGAAGCGTGGTTGGTTGACCTGTCTCCTTATGACGTTGCATCGGGTGGGTCTCTAATGGTTTGGATCTGCCTTCACTGTGCTCGACTCCGTATTCTTCGTCTGCGATTGGACTGTCATGCAAGGCTCCCCATAGACTACTCAGATATTGGACTCTAATCAGCAATTTATACACGTGGCTTTAACGCGCGAATTAGCAGCGGTCTGAGATTAGGTCTGGCCCCTTCGGCTCCCTGGATGCAAGTAATTTTGCATCGCTGGGCGCTAACTTTTAGCGTATTATTTTCACCGGGGCACGTGATATGGAAAGTGGGTCATGTGACTTTGGCGTCCGATAGACGCTCCAATCAATAACGTTAAAAGTCACGTGAGGACATTCCTAGAGTGGGTGTAGACAGGTTCTAGCTGAGTCTATAAGAGTCTGCCCTAATTCATTACCGGTTTCAGGCCACTGAGGTTAGGTTTAGAATGACGTTGTTAATCTAAAAATATTACTAGACGCTAGTAGAATATCCACCAACGAAAGAAATTAGCCGCGTATTTTTACCGATGAAAGGAAACAAATTGTGTCGTAAATTAAATGAAGAGAAGATTGGGCCAGTCATCACAGTAAAGTAGCTGGCAAATCATAGTGAAGTAACTGGCAATAATAGTGAAGTAACGAGCAATAATAGTGAAGTAGCTGGCAATCGTAGGGAAGTAGCCGGCAATCATAATAAAGTAGCCGGCAATCGTAGTTAAGTAGCCGACAGTCATAGTGACGAAGCTGACAATCATAGTAAGTAGCTGGCAATCATAGTGAAGTAGCTGACAATCACAATGAAGTAGCTGACAATCAAAGTGAAGTAGCAGGCAATCATAGTGAAGTAGCTTGCAATCATAATGAAGTAGCTGGCTACCTTAGTGAAGTAGCTGACAATCATAGTGAAGTAACGAGCAATAATAGTGAAGTAGCTGGCATCGCAGTGAAGTAGCCGGCAATCATAATGAAGTAGCCGACAATCATAGTGACGAAGCTGGCAATCATAGTAAGTAGCTGACAATTATAGTGAAGTAGCTGGCAATCATAGTGAAGTAGGGCAATCATAGTAAGTAGCTGACAGTCATAGTAAAGTAGAGCAATCATAGTGAAGTAGGGCAATCATAGTGAAGTTGGGCAATCATAGTGAAGTAGCTGGCAATCATAGTGAAGTAAGGCAATCATAGTGAAGTAGAACAATCATAGTGAAGTAGGGCAATCATAGTTAAGTAGATGACAATCATAGTGAAGTAGGGCACTCATAATGAAGTAGCTGGCAATCATTGTGAAGTAGCTGACAATCTTAGTGAAGTAGGGCAAACATAGTGAAGTTGGGCAAACATAGTGAAGTAGCTGACAATCATAGTGAAATAGGGCAATCATAGTGAAGTAGCTGGCAATCATATTGAAGTAGAGCAATCATAGTGAACTAGCTGACAATCATAGTGAAGTAGGGCAATCATAGTGAAGTAGCTGGCAATCATAGTGGAGTAGCTGACAATCATAGTGAAGTAGCTGACAATCATAGTGAAGCAGCTGACAATCTTAGTGAAGTAGCTGACAATCATAGTGAAGTAGCAGACAATCCTAGAGAATTAGGGCAATCATAGTGAAGTAGCTGGCAATCATAGTGAATAAAGAGAACTTGAAGGGGTCTTGTTTGCAGCAAAGAATGTAAGGTCTTTTATGGCAATCAAGCCCATTCTTATTCAAGAGCCTTGCCTGGGTGCGTATGTGATAATGTCTCTCCTCTCCTTCCTGTCTACAGTAATAGTTATCATGTCTGCTATTGACTACTTGTCTAACTGTCGAGTATCTTCTCTCTTTGTCATCCTCTATCTCCCCTTTTCCTTCACTCTTTTCTTTTGTCACAATTTATTCTCATTGTTTTCTTCTCATAACCTGCCCAAAGAAAGTGGAAACAACTTCCTTTGACACCCACATGCTGGTATTACTGACATTGATTCTGTGATAAAAACTGTTTGTGCCTCGGTGTTTTCCTCTGTCATTAATAAATACTGTTTGTACCTCGGTGTTTTCCTCTGTCATTAATAAACACTGTTTGTGCCTCGGTGTTTTCCTCTGTCATTAACAAATACTGTTTGTGCCTCGGTGTTTTCCTCTGTCATTAATAAATACTGTTTGTGCCTCGGTGTTTTCATCTGTCATTAATAAATACTGTTTGTGCCACGGTGTTTTCCTCTGTCATTAATAAACACCGTTTGTGCCTCGGTGTTTTCCTCTGTAATTAATAAACACTGTTTGCGCCTCGGTGTTCCGTCATTAATAAACACTGTTTGTGCCTCGGTGTTTTCCTCTGTCATTAAAAAACACCGTTTGTGCCTCGGTATTTTCCTCCGTCATTAATAAACACTGTTTGTGCCTCGTTGTTTTCCTGTCATTAATAAAATCTGTTTGTGCCTCAGTGTTTTTTTTTCTGTCATTAATAAACACTGTTTGCGCCTCTGTGTTTTCCTCTGTCATTAATAAACACTGTTTGTGCCTCGGTGTTTTCCTCTGTCATTAAAAAATACCGTTTGTGCCTCGGTGTTTTCCTCTGTCATTAATAAAAACTATTTATCACTCGGTGTTTTCCTCTGTCATTAATAAACACTGTTTGTGCCTCGGTGTTTTCCTCTGTCATTAATAAACACTGTTTGTGCCTCGGTGTTTTCCTTTGTCATTAATAAACACTGTTTGTGCCTCAGTGTTTTCCTCTGTCATTAATAAACACTATTTATCATTCGGTGTTTTCCTCTGTCATTAATAAACACTGTTTGTGCCTCGGTGTTTTCCTCTGTCATTAATAAACACTGTTTGTGCGTCGGGGTTTTCCTGTCATTAATAAACACTATTTATCACTTGGTGTTTTCCTGTCATTACACTGCTTGTGCCTCGGTGTTTTCCTGTCATTAATAAACAATGTTTATCACTCGGACTTTTCCTTTCTTTAATAAACACTGCTTGTGCCTCGGTGTTTTCCTGTCATTAATAAACAATGTTTATCACTCGGAGTTTGCCTGTCATTAATAAACACTGTTTATCACTCGGTGTTTTCCTGTCATTAATAAACAATGTTTATCACTCGGCGTTTTCCTGTCATTAATAAACACTGCTTGACCCTCGGTATTTTCCTCTGCCAATTAATAAACATTGCTAGTGCCTCGATGTTCAGAGCAGATTCGCAGATAACTGCAGCACAAGTTCTAATGACACAGGAAAACCGTTTAAAATATATATATATATATATATATATATATATATATATATATATATATATATATATATATATATATATATATATATATCAGTAGGAACATGAACATGAAAAAACGTTCCTCAGAATTTCACTTATGCTGTGCTTCTTTCTTCTTCTCCCTTTTTGCCCCAGATGGAGCAGTGTTTATCAACCGGGTGTCCATGAAACCATTGGATTCCGCGAGAGGTCGTTAGGGGTTCTGCAAGAGATCATAACTGAAACCAATAAACGTCGTCTTTTTTTTTTTTAAACTCTGCACGTAGGGTGATGTTAGCGCTCGCAGTGGTGTGCAGTGACCAAACAACCCCACATGACCGTGTTCACTCTTGAATATACCACATTTCACTAGTATCTTGTAGGGTAAAAATTTATGATAAGACTTTTATGCCTATTTGGATAAGGTTAAAAAGAAAATCAAGTAAGAATTTTTTTGTTTTTGTTTTAAAGGAAGCGCGGAAGTTTCTCAACCAACATTTTGACTTGCATTCGAGTTGTTATCCCTTGTGGGAAGGGGGAAACCACACAAAAAGATGTAGACTAATAAGTTGGCCAAAGTCAACAGATCCACAGAAGACAATCATTCAATACTCAACAGATCCACAGAAGGCAATCATTCAATACTCAACAGATCCACAGAAGACAATCATTCAATACTCAACAGATCCACAGAAGACAATCATTCAATACTCAACAGATCCACAGAAGACAATCATTCAAAACTCAACAGATCCACAGAAGACAATCATTCAATACTCAAATAAAGCACTGGCAGTTTTTATTGAACTGTTATATTTACACCTTACTGATCACGTGACGGTCAGCTGTAGATATAATAATTTTTATGCAGGGGTTCCCCTAAACCTGAAAAATTATTTCAAGGTTTCCTCCATTATTAAAAAAAAAAAGTCAAGAGAGGTTGGTATGGAGCAAGGGGCTGTCACTACGGCTGCACACCCCACCCCTCCCCCCTCTTGTAGGAAGACTGCATCAAAACATTAATGTGCTCTTGCAGTTGCGGTTTTTGTATCTATTTATTTGACATGATGAGGTTGTCAGCCCCTTGCACAACCTCATATTAGTCGCCTCTTACGACATGCCTGAGGAAGCGGTGGCCATAGTCTTATCTTGTCTCACCAGAGACTCCTGGGCACTAGACTACTGCAGCAGATAACGTTTCAATTTTTTACTTTGTCTCCAGGTCAACTTCCAACACGTAAGCCATGTTCAGAAACAAGCCCTAATGTGACATGGGACATAGAAAATCGACCTAGCGGTTACTGGACACCAGGAAACTCGTGGACGTCTTTGATTTGCCAGAAACCTATTATAACTTCACAGTGGGCTATTTCGTGTTTGCAGAACACGTACATATGGGTTTTTGGAGACTCCAACGGAGTCCGTATAAGTAACGCCATATCGGCTTTGATAAAGGCGAAAACCGTCAAATCCGGTAGTTGGCCTTACCAGTTCATCAATAAGAATACAAATAATGGCATAACGGTCACGTTTACCCCATTAGAATATCCGGTTTACCTTAAACAAGCCTGGCTGCCACGTTTACCTTATGGTGGTGTGGCCAAACAGATTGACAGCATTCCTGCCACAGGCGCACACATCCTTATAGTTCACTACTTCCTACATATAATGCCATCTCATTTGAACGTTGCTTTCCTGCGTCTTAAAGCAGTATACGAGGCAATACGAAGGTTAATTAACAGGAACCCAAACGTTCTTGTAGGAATTCGAGGGCCACATGTTTCATCAGTCGAACTGAATTTCAATCATGCCGTAGGAGGGGACGTCCTAGGAATACATTTAATAAAAATGATACGGTACGTGTTCGCGGATATTGAACACAATGTAATTTTTCTTGATGGCTGGGAAATGACAATTGCCTTGGAGAATGCATCCTATCACCCGGTTGACACTGTCCCGTTTGAACTGGTCAGGACTCTCTTGGCGTTCAAATGTCCTTAAGGAATAATTTGAGGTTTCATATTTTAAGCGATAATGTGGGCCTTCAATGCTGCTTTGGCTGCAGAAATCACGTTAATTCTAGAATCTGCCGACAACTTTTGTGAAGAATTAAGCAATGATTAATTTTAGCTCGTTAAGCCCCCACCTCTGATTTACTCAGTGGAATTCTTATTATTCTGGTGTAACTCTGTTTAGAGTGTGTGTAGTAAATTGACTGATACAAACATGCAGTACTTTTAAAATAATTAAATCGAAGTTAAATTTGTAAAATTACAAATAACGAAATTTAATAATCACTTAAGTTTTAACAGTTTGAAACTAATTGAATACTTAAAAAAAAAAAAAGATTCATCATTGAAGGATGATAGAATTTGTTCTTAAAACTTCACGTGGCAACTTATATATTGCACTTAGCTCCCAGTGCTTGTTTCTGCTCCCGCTGGGTTGGTTCTTTTTACACTGCTCACGCTCGTCACTGGTCAAGGTTGTAGGGTGTAGCTCGTTTCTCAGAAATGTCACGGAGAGTCTACGAAAGTTGGTCTCTCGTCTTAAAACTTAGGCCACTTGTCCCTTCTTGTTCCAGAGATAGTACTTTCTGCTGGTACCACCAATAACTGATAAAGAATAGAAACGAAACGCTCTCTTGAGTATTGCGTTTTCCGACACATAGTTATGTGCGGCCCCCCCCCCCCCCCCCCTTCTATTCCACCATCCCATTTAACTCAGAATTTATCCTCAATGAGAATTAAATTTAATCCATTGGGATACAACTTTCTTTACATTTAAATTGAATAGCTTTAGCTTTACATTTAAATTGAATAGCTTTAGCTTTACATTTAATTGAAAAGGTTAATATTACAGATAGAATATGTTTACAATTACATTTCCACTGATTGAAAAGTGTACACAATATAAATTGAATATGTTTTCACTTATGTTTACACTGATTTAAAAGCTTGAAACTTTCATTAATGTTAAAAGTGGATATGTTTTAATTTACATCTACACTTGTTGGAATGCTTGAAAACTTACATTAATTTTAAAGTGAATATGTTTACATCGACATTTACACTGTTTTGAAACTGTAAGTATTATAATTAGAATGTATATCATTTCGTTCATCTGTCCCTCCTTGCTCCATATGGAACCTGGGACTCTTTATGCGTTTAGTTCTCTTTAAGAAACTGACAATAAAGCAGTCACCAGCCCATGCAGTGGTGGTTCATGAAATCATAATTCTATATGCTGAGGTTGCCAGCCTCAAATGACTTGGACATCCACTAGCTATTTTCACATATTATTCACATGGTAATATAGTGTGTGTGTGTGTGTGCGCGCGTGTGTGTGTGTGTGTGTGTCTCTTCGTTAGTTCACATGTTCATAATGAAATATAGAATGTAAAATCACAACTTATGCCAATCCTGGCTCACAGACTTTTTTGCTCAGAGGAATAAAAGGCACTGGCATATGCCTTATGTCACGTGTACATGAGGTCGTTAATTGTAACTTTAATTCCCTCTCTGACTCCGTTTGTTTCCTTCAGTTTCCTCAGACAGCGGCTTTCCTTGTTAAAATGATAGAGATGTCCTGGGCTGTCTTGCAAGTCCGTCAAGATTCTCCAATAAAAGGTGTCCAGTCTGATAAAATTGAATCCTAATTCTAACTACTGGCAAGTCTGGTGTCTTTGGCAAGCGTGAATCTCACAGTAAATTTGTCTGACTGAAGCATCAGGTTATATTCACTGTCCTCCCCCGCCCTGTTTGTCATGAAGTTAAGTAAAAGCTCCAATCATTTCAAACATGCTGGTTTTGCGATTTCAAAATATTCCTGACATGAAAAAATGTTGAATGTAATATAAAGGTCTTGTTTTCCATGTATGGCAATCGTGACATTCAAATATTATCGTCAATGATTACTTATAACTTCTTACATCTCAGAGATCGAGAGGGGTCGCCCCATTCTGTCACAGCTGCAGCACAGAGAAGACCAAAAACAAAAAATGGATGGTTCATGCCTGTGACGTTCCATTTAATCTTGGTATTAGTTAATTAATTAAATTGCATGCTGACGAAAAGATCAGAGAAGAACAAGCGGGTTTCAGGCCGAAACGATCATGTATTGATCAAATATTCACACTAAGAACAATTATAGAAGAATCAGTTGAAATGCAATCGCCACTTATTATCACCTTCGTCGATTTTCAAAAAGCCTTTGATAGTCTACACCGCCCAATATTGTGGAAGATACTTACAATCTATGGTTTTCCAACAAAATATTTGAATATAATCAAAGCGCTATATGACAATGCAAGATGTTGTGTTAGAACAAATAATGGGAATACAGAATGGTTTACAGTAGAAACAGGGGTGAAACAAGGCTGTATTATGTCACCACTACTTTTTGGAATAGCTATTGATTGGGTTATGAGAAACTATACCCACAATGAACAATTAGGTATAAAATGGACAAATGGAAAATTCCTGGGGGACCTGGATTTCGCAGATGATTTAGCATTCTTAAGTTCAACACCCAGACAATCCCAAGAAGCAGTAAATAATTTGTGTCATCTCTCGGTTAAAATAGGTCTCCAAATAAATGCCTCTAAAACTAAAGCTATGAACTTTTCTAACGAGACCTTTGATATCATCTTGAACGGGAAAAAACTACAGAAAGTTGAAAGTTTCAATTATTTAGGCAGTAAAATGACTCAGGATGGTGACACAACAAGTGAAATCCATACTAGATTTGCTTTGGCAGCTAGCGCCTTCAATAGATTATCTAACATTTGGAAATTACGATCATTGAATATACATACCAAGCTTCGTCTGTTTAATTCAAATGTTATCTCAGTGTTAACATACGGCTGTGAGAGTTGGAAAATAACAAAATCATTGGAGAACAAGCTGAATACATTCGAGAACAAATGTCTTAGAAAACTCACGAACATCAGTTGGAAAGAATTCAAGACTAATCGACAAATAAGAGAAGACTCTAGGCAGAAATATGTCTCCGACTATATAAGGAAAAGACGATGGTCATATATCGGTGTGAGAGGCGTTGGAAAAAAAAAAAAACAAACTCATTGGATAAAAAAGCTGAACGTTGGGCCTATTCAAGAGCTAAGAGGAGACGAACAACAAATGTCTTTAATTAAAGTTAAAATAACGGTTCAACTGTTAAATGATTACGAACACAGAAACTTGTGAAATAATTGTAGATCACTCCTGTTGAAGATTCTTGACAATTTATTTACATGTCCCACAACACATGGCTCCACATGATCATCACAATTCATAGATACTTTTATTCAACCAGGCCACCCACAACGGGCCCTCAAAGTTCATGCCTAAAACTATGGCAGTAATGGTGCTTTCGTCACCTATCGTACTTTCGTCTGTCTGATACAAGTCCGCGATATAATTATATGGTACTCAAGCGTACATTATCGACACAATACTTCCCTGGTCAGTAATAAATCTTTGTCATACATATAAGTAAACACCTCCCTAATAATAATAATAATATCAGCAGGGACACACATGAAACGCAGCCAGTCAACTGTCGTTACTCTGCAAGTGCGTCTACGTAATTATTTTATTTGAAGTCATTACAATCTAGCGACGTTCTTGTTGAGCACAGATATGGTCCAAAATCATGAACACATTGCGGTGCGCAAAAAGAGGCGCAACAATGCCATATTATGCATATTACCAGCTCAGCAGAGAACAAATGGTAATCTTCAGACTCCTCACGGGCCACAACAGATTGTGATACTATCTATTCAACAAACTAAGGAACTACCGATGTGTGTAATTGTGGCATAGATAAAATGACTGCTGACAATTTGTCAAAGATGCTCAACATATGAGAAACAAGAAAAGCACATATGGTACCATTCCTGGAAAAAAAATCTATGGAGATACAAATGGTCTCAAGCTGACCACTGCTTTCTTTGAAAATTTTCAATTAGACGTCGGAGAGTGTACGAAGAAGAAGAAATATGTTCATTATCACATTGTTTTATTAGCCTTGTTGGGAGTTGCTTCATGGTGTGTAATCACCTTGGCTGGTTTATTTTCGGTCGTGATTATTGCACCATGTAGCATCCCAACTACACTTAGACGTGTCGCGTATTGTATGATGACGCGTTATACATAGTTACAAATCAGTCTGCTTGTGGCATTTGTGCCTATCAAATGCGTTTCTTAAAATATGTGGTTTGGCCACCAGTATATGTAGCAATAGTCTGCGTTATGGCTTTTGAGCCCATCGGTAGGGTTTCTACTTAATGTGGTTTTATCCATCCATCACTAGTGTAAAGTGTGGCCGTTGTCACTGTTTGAATTATTGCTAAGAAGTGCAGGAGGGGTCTGAGTAGTTGGGCAGTGCCCAAAAGCACATAGCAATATGAAAGCCCACTCTCCTCTAGCCTACATCTAGCTTAATCAACTGGATGGGTGGGTAAAGGCCAATAACCCTTATTGTCCGATTCCCGGGTTTGATTTCCAGTTGTGGGAATATAATTTATAGAAATATTTTTTTCAGGACCAGTGGTCTTAAGGATGTCATACTCACCCCCTGGTCTTTTGGGTATTGAGATCAGATGCCTAGCCTTCTCGGATAAGGGTGAAAAAATAGGAAATCCCGTGTGCAAGTTACGCACGTTAAAAATCCCACGGCAGATGGAAATCGTAAAGAGTAGGCCTATCAGGCCGCTGCCCTGGCAAAAATTTAAAAATTATAAACCTACCCACCACAAAAATATTTATAGAATGTGTGATTCCTATATACACACATTGGGATTCTCGTCACTGCTATGGAGTTTGTGCACTGTGCTAAGATCCTCCTTGTGTGATCTAAGGCAGTAGATCGGAGCACTATTGGAGTAATCCGTGTGCAACGAGGATAGTCAGATAATGTTATTTACAACATGAAAATTTATTGACAATGCTGTATAGTAAAGCTACAAAAAACCATAGGCTGAAGCAATATGAATAAAAACCAAATCCCAAACCAAACCAAACTGTCCGAGGGACCGGATAACTGCAAGTAAGCCCCTGGTAATAAAGTACGGTAACACAGATACAGTTAAAAAAAGAAGTTACAAGACACATTGAGATATTTCAGGAGCTGCTCTACTCCACCCCATTGAAAGACATAACAAAAAATGTTTTTAGCGTAGTGAAGCGGGTATTCAGTGACATTCGGTCTCTTAATGGATAGATGTATGTTCTATTTATCTAGCCGTAACTGGATACAAACACTGTGGATTCATCAGTAGAGTAGAGGGAATTCTTGCCTGCAGCAGTTGTTGACCTTGTAATATTCATAAGGATTCATCACCATCACCCTTTAGATCCCCAATGCGCATATGACTTCAACAAACTTATGCCAAGTTGTTTTTCATGAGAATTATGTGTGTGCTAAACTGGTGATTGACCAATTTTAGCCCTGTGTGCAAAACGAGATGTTTATCTTGTGCGTGGAAAATCTGGTTAAACCCCACCATGTGTGTTGTAGTGTGGGTTTATTCATTCATTTTCTTTTGCGCTCCTTACAGAGCATGAAACCACCACGGCATCTGGCCCTGCAGGAACCCAACACAATATAGTTTTCTTTATTCTATATCAGCATTCTCAACTTTGTTTCCGTGGAACCTTAGGGTTCCACGAGAGGTCAATAGGGGTTCCGCGAGAGATCGTGACTGTGGCATTGTAGGGAGAATCACCACTTGGTGTGATTGGCAGCTTCATCCTCCCTGGTTCTTGGATTTGTGTTCAGTGCCTTCATGTCTCTCTTGCACACGTTTGCACCTCAGCTGTGGTCGCCCTGCTGTTCTTGTGCCGGAATGCAACCACCTGCCATGGGCTGGACATGGCCAAGCCAGCGTAGTGTGTGCTAAGCAGTGTATACATGCTTTGGAGGCCAGCATGTGACAGCACCTCGACGATTGTCACTTTGTCCTTCAGTGAAATACTAAGGATGTAGCATAGACACCGTTGATGGAAGGTATTGAGCCTTCTTTATTGCTTAGCATAGGTTGTCCATGTCTTGCAGCCATATAGAAGTATGTATTGAAACAAAAGTGAAGTACAAAAAAGGTAAAGGATCCTGTTACACGCCCATTGAGGGATATTGGGAATATGGTGTTATGCCCATATTTTCTTGACCATCGGCACACAGTGGGTGATGTGGTCAGCATCACGCTGGCCGCTCTAACCTTCCCAGAGTTGCTCTGGTACCCAATTCTTGAGGCTGGGTCGACACCGGATCCATTCGCAGTCTAAAAAATCCCACCTCAACTGAGGATTGAACCATGGACCACCACGCTAGGAAGCCAGTGCACTAACCACTGCACTACCACAGCTCCTAAGTAAAGTAATAATATATATTTTATTTATTTATTTCAAAAATTTACAAAACATCACCAAAGTATTACATTTTACACCTGACACTTGAGATGGCAGATAGTCTCTTTAAGTATGCATTCCATTCTCGACAGATTATCTCACATTCTCCTTTTACGCTCCTGAAAGAGCAGGGGACCACTATTGCAGTTGATCCTCTTGTAGCAAAGCTGCATCAAAGTATTCCATGTGCTCCTGCCGTGGTGCTTTCTGTAACAATTTGTCTTCCATGATGAGGTTGCCAAACTCCATGCAAATTATACAATAAAGATTTTGTTCTTTCATTCAGATATTAGTTGCCACTTATTACATGCTTGAGGGAGCAATGGTTCTATTAATTCTTCTACTCTTTGGAAACTCTAGAAACAATCTGATGACAATTTATTTTTATTTTTACTGTATAACCGGATACAGTAACTCGTCGGGAAAATTTCATAGAAAATACAAAGATTCCTGGAATAAATGCCACAAAAGATAGCCAGACTGCACGAATATCTATATATGATGTTGAGTCATACATGTATCTGGCACCAAACATAGACACAGTTGAGGAATAGGCTGTGATATTTTTTGTGTTTATTAGTGATACAAAAGACAAGGGGCTGCACTGTGAAATGTATGGAAACCAAAAGAAATAAGTCATTAAAAAACACGTTGACTTTCAACTCAGATGTCAAGGCAGTTATAAAATATGGTTCTAAAACATTGACAAAAACAACAATCAAGACGTTACTTCTTCCTCTTCTACATCGTTCATTCTCTTATTACCACATGTCATCATGTGACGTATTCTTTCCAGAACGTTGTCTCCATTACAGCTGCTCTGAACGCATCACGATTCTGGGCAAGTCGACCTGCATCAGCCAAAGACAAGTTCAGACTCTCTGTGATGTCCTGGGTCCACCGTCGTCTAGGTCGATCCCTTCCCCTTTTTCCAGGGACCATGCCTTCCATCACTGTTTTTTCCAGGCTATTATGTCTTTTTATATGACCGAAAAATTTCAGCTTCCTTATTGCGATGGTATTTAGGAGCCAATGTTCCTGTACGTGTAGTGAGTGCAGTACTTCTCTGTTGGTCTTTTTTTCTGTCCAGGGTATTCTCAACATCCTTCTGTAGCATTTCATTTCAAATGATGTAATCTTTTTTGCAACTGTTATATTGAGTGTCCAAGTCTCGCAGCCGTATGTTGCCACTGGGAATATACATGTTACCACATGAATGTCTCTTATAAAGTTGATAGTCTGTCTGAGGCTTCTGTCGTCGATATGCAGTTTCTCCCTCAAATGGGTTAACAAAGGTAATCTGCTCCTCTCATGCAGCCAACAGTCTTGGAGGACATGTTCTGTAGTTTGTGTGTCTTCTTCACGTGGTCACATGTGTCTGCCTAATTTTCAGTATATTGAATAGATGGTATTTAGAGTCTGCAGGGGCTGGCTTGTGTAACATAATTATCACTGGATTTCTTCTTGGTAAGTAGCAAAATGCTTCTGCTATATCATAGTGTCTAGTTAATCATGACTCTCAGGTCCAGCTACCAGAATTGGCATACTCTCAAAGGTGTACTGCAGTTGGCTGCCTTCTCCTCCAATTTGGTTGTGCATACTGCTCTGATGCCCTTCCATCTGACTACCCATGCCTCCATGCTGGCAACTCACTTGGTCCTGCACCCCACCCATTTGGCCAGTCATGTTTCCCTGTCTACCTCCCTGCTGAATGCCCACCTGCTTCTGGTTCATTTTGGCTTTTGATCCCTCATCTGGTTTGTCAAAATACTTTGCTGTCCAATCTGCAATGCTCTTTTCTGACCCCCACCAATGTTGCCCTGCTGGTGACTAATTCTATCTTTAGCATTCATCATTCCATGACTACTGTAAGGTGAATAACCTTGAGAACTGCTCTCCTGCTGATTTGACATACACTGGCCTTGTTGAGGGGTAGATGCAGACTGTGAGTACTGAGACTGCTCTGGCTGTTGTCCATTAAACTGCTGCTGACACTGCTGCATGTAGTTTTGCTGATCTCTGTATTGTGGACCTGAGGAAAAAAAAGTTTACTTCTTGTCAGTGTTATTAGAACTGACAGAAATGTGTTCTGTCACCCATCAACTTTACGAGTACAATAAAACATTAAAGAGTTAGCCATAAACTTACAAAAAACTTAAGTAAGAGACAGCGTGTTAATATTTTTTGACATATCTTGTGAAGCAGCATTAACGGCTCAAAATGAAGCAAGTTCAGATTATAGTAAAAAACAAATCACACAAAAAACAAGAAAGAAAAAAAGAAAGGTTCTGAACTGCTTTTAAGAAAGAGAAAAAAGAAAGAATAAGAAAGAGAGAGAGGGAGAGAGCGAAAGAAAGACAGAAAGATAGAATGAAAAAATTATGGAATAATACTCCATAAAAAGGAAATATTAATTATGGTTTTCTCCAGGACAAAGAAAACAGAAATGATTGTTTATTTTTGTTAGTATTACTGGATAAACATATCCTGTTCATTTCCTGATGGGTTAGTAATAGGATACTGTTAGCGTATAATTTACGGTCACCACAAATGTGAAGGTGGGTTTTACGTTATGTTATGTAGGATCGTAGTAATACCTTTACTGTGTACTGTTGTAGTCAGTCCGACCTGGGCCAAGCAGCTTTGTTATGCATGAATAGCTCACCAGGCGTTGAGGTGCTAACAGGGTGTCATGTTGACATACAAGCATCAGACATTTCTTGTATGTGTGGTACTCGAAGTTTGTATGGTTGACAGGTGATGTGGGTGTGTAGAGACACGAATGCGTTTAGGATCTTTGATAGGTAAACAAGGCACCCACTCACTCACATGCAGTAGTCAGTAATTGTATAAACTGCTGGAACTTTCAACCATTTATTTACGTGACACAGTGACATCAACAGTTACAGTCAAATCGACGAGAATCAAGGACATCATATATATTGGAAATGACTGGCAAAACATCTGGCATATAAATCTTGAACCACTCATCTTTAAGGACGTTATCGACTATGGTCTGTCCTTTAACAACTGTTTATATGTGGTAATGAATAGGAATATTGAACATCATCAGTTTTGTATAGCTTGTAGGTGTGATGTTAATAACGCTGGCTTGACAACATATTCTTTTCCTACCGTAGATCAGGGCCACTGACTGAACGCGTCAGGTAGTCCTTAACAAATATAGTTGCTTAACATAGAAGTCTGTGAACTTGTAAATAAGTCAAGACTTCACCTGGCTTCACCTGCCAGGCACTTCTTCTTCTGCTCAAAGTTATAGGCCGTAATGACGGGCCTTATAATGGTTGATAAACAACTGTGCTTTTTTCATAGGCATGTATTATCTTCCACGCTGAAACGTACCGCCATCCTGCGGGTTTCATATCAATATATGTTCATTGTGCTTCTGTAAAGGGTTCAACGAATAGACCTAATTGGCTACGTTAAGCACACAAAATGGACTCTGGATCACAAGAACTGTGAGTGCTACTCACAGGTTCATATTCAATGTTCTGCAAGCTTTGCATAATAATTAAGTTATTTTACCTTGGACAGAATTCCGAGAAATACACAAATAACACCTGTCGTCATTCCAGACGAACAGAATAACTCTGGGGGGAATCACGGATCACAAGACTATCTTTTCCCCAGATAATGCGGAGAAGAAAACAACGGACATCTTTGTCCGGCAGAAAACCAGCTCATCAACACAGACGGAAGTCTGCTCGGTTCGCGCTAAAAGCTAGCGCATGCGTAGACAGAACAGATTTGAGAACAGTTAACTATCCCGTCTTAAGAAAGAATAAACACAGGGAAGGTAACCTCTAATCAACCTGTGTCACGGAGTTAACATACAGTTCTGTACCTTCGACCATCAAAAATATTAAATAGATTTACATCTTCTGGGACCGACAAAAATGACGGCAACAGACTACCACCCCCTCCGGATTTAAAAAAAAATGAAACTTTTTTTTTAAAATACATCAATGAGCGAGATGCAACAAGCTCATAACGCATGAATGATGCGCCGATGAAAGGGTCAATAAATATAACGACATAATGTCAGACCCAATCAACGCACAATAGCGCGTCTAGTGAAAACAAAAGTTCACCTCACAAAATAAGAGAAAATATTTTCTCGAAGTAAAATATATCCGGGCGGTACCATCAAATAAACATCTGGCGATGCTAACAAAAATCACATACATATCAAAGAAAATTGCAATGTTATAGTGATGCGAATGATAACGTATGGAAAAGTCATATAAACATATAAATCTGCAAAAGTATCATGTTATACAATGACTATCATCTAATGAATGGACATAATCAAAATTTGTAAAGTTATTCTATTTTTTTTTTCTATAACCAGCGGCACTCGAGCTTTTCCAGCTCTTTCGGCCCAATGACATGTCATTGCGAGGCTGGGGGGTCAGTGGACTTTCCTTCCAACCCGGTCAGGAGCTTCGCTCCTTCCCATCCACACGGGATTTATGTGCAGGAGCCGTTCAGGTTATTCAGTCAAATTTCCGGTCGTAAACATTTCTTCAAACGCCGACGGCCGGGTTTGAACTATGAACACCTGGTCGCCAGTACAACGTCGTAGCCATTACACCAGCGCGGCTCCCAAAGTTATTCTATATACATATGACAATTTAAGTGTATACTCTAACAATTATAAGATGGTATCCACCAAGTATAAATCAATTCTGTATGACGTAGATCATGTAAGCAGCATCGTCATGATTCTCGAAGCACTCCGTACCTGGTACTAGTTTGCGCTGAGAACAATATAAATAACACAATTAGCAACATGCTATAATGTACTATAATTACTAATACATGTTACATGTGGCCGCATTAATTTTTTCGACCTTTATATCATGTCAACTCAACCTTCTCCATTACACTAAAGATGGTAATAGAGAAAGAAAACAATTAATTTACCACTCTAAGTTGACAACAAATGTGTTAATACATATATGTATAGTGAAGAGACATATGTCTAGCAGTGTATCAGGAGAAATTAGGACACAAGACTTAACTGGACTCATGTTGGCATCTAGACAGTATGTCTGCCATCACATTTACCAGACCACGGATAGCTCGCCCCGTGAAATGAAAAGGTAGAAGAGCAATAGCATATCGAGTAGATCTTGAGCTCTTCAAATTCTTACACTGAATAGCTGTAAGAGCTTTTTGGTCTGTTTCCACAATGAAATGCGCACCAAGAAGGAATCTTTGTAACTTAAGGATTGACCAAACCATAGCCTACAACTCACGGTCTAAAACCGAGTAATTCCTTTCTGCCGCATTCAGTTTCCTAGAAATATACATTACAGGATGCAGAGTTCCTGAATACTCTTGCATTAGTGCCGCTCCGATCCCTGTGGATGAGGCGTCACTACGAAGAACAAAAGTCTTATCAGCAATAGGTAGTCTTAAGATAGGTGGGGATGAGAACAAATTCTTAATCTGATCCAATGAAGCTTAACATTCTTGAGACCAGCGCACCATGTTAGGAGACCCTTTCTTCAATAGGGTTGAGAGTGGTGCCATGATAGAGGATAGATTCTTAATGAATCTTTCGTAGAATTGTATTAATCCGAAAAGACTACGTACTTGTTTTTTTGTTTTAGGCACAGAGATATTTAATATCTTAGAAATGTTTTGGTCCTCTGTCTTCAATAGACCATGACCAACTCGATGACCCAGGAAAGAAATTTCGCTAAACCCAACAAAGGTTTTAGAGGGTTTTGCAGTCAAATTATGCTCGCGTAGAGTTGACGGTAATTCATTTAACCCCAAATAATGATCTTCCCAAGTATTACTGAAAAGACAGATGTCATCTAAGTATGCAATGACATCTGAACGATATGAGAGAATTCGACGCATCATGCATACAAAAGTAGCCGGGGCGTTCATAAGCCCGAAAGGCATACAATTCCACTGAAACAAACCCCCAGGTGTTGAGAAAGCAGTGAAAGGTTTGGCGCGTTCAGTTAACGGAACTTGCCAATAGCCTTTTGATAAGTCAAGCTTAGTAAAGAATCGAGAGTTAGAAAGTCTAATAAGTAGATCTTCTAATAAAGGCATAGGTTCAGCATCGAACTTCGTAACTTGGTTTAATTTGCGATAATCTACGCAAAGGCGTATGTTATTGTCTTTCTTTCGAACAATAACCATGGACGAAGAGTATGCTGAGGTGGATGGTTCAATTATCTTCAATTGTATCATTTCATCCAATTCTTTCTCGACATGTGCTTGAAAATGAATAGGAATAGGATATGGTCTTACTCTGATAGGAGTATGATCAGTAAGTATAATGTCATGCTCAATGACATGTGTGTGTCCAGAAATGTCGGTAAGGACATCCTGAAATACTTGTAGCGTAGAAGATATTTGTCGCTGTTCATCAAAAGACAAATTAAAAGAAACAGTAACGTTTCTCCATGATTCCGTAGAAGTGGAATCATAGGAAGAGGTAGGTTAACATCCGAAAAAGTAGTTTCCTCATCCTGTATAACTGACAGGGATGAGATATGACCTTATTGGACTGGAGAATCGTCCGTCGCTTGAAAAATAGGCTGCAAATAGTCTGGTCGCTCATGATATTCCGTAAGCATATTTATATGGAAGGTTTTATGCCTTCCATCAATATCGACAACATAGTCGACATCGGAAATCTTCGAGACTATTGTATATGGACCTTTCCATGTAATAAGCAGTCTGTTCTCCCTAGAAGGAAGTAAAACAAACGCTTTGTCTCCAGGACAAAGTTGACGTAGGCGTCTCTTCTTATTAGCAAATAGCCTTGCATTTTCCTTAGCAAATTCGGATGATGAAGTTGCTAGCTTGCATGCTTCAATAATTTTCTTTCTGAGAGCAATGACATACTCATATGAAGATTGTGTGTCATTGTCGATATTATCAGCAGTTATAAGATCATGCAGAAAAGACATAGGACCGGGCGGTCGCGCGCCAAAGACAAGTTCAAAAGGAGAAAATCCTGTATGTTCGTTGGGGAACTCCCTATAGGCAAAGAGAGCCGCGGGTAGGACCCTGTCCCAATCCTGAGGATGATCCTCAGTTATCTTCGCCAGTAAGTTCTTGAGTGTTCTATTGAGACGCTCAACTAACCCATTAGACATTGGGTGATAAATACTACTCAGAGATCTCTTAATGTGCAGAGTAGACATTACCTGCGACATTGTCTCTGATATCAATTGTGTGCCATGGTCTGACAATATTTCCCCAGGAAAACCTAAACGAGAAAATATAAGCCAAAGAGCGTCTGCGATATCAGCAGTGGAAATGCTCTTAAGAGGAATAGCCTCTGACCAACGCGTGCACATATCAACGCACGTAAGGATAAATTGATGTTCTCTGGCCGATTTAGTCTTAAAAGGGCCAAAGATATCTATGGCCATTTTCTGAAACGGCCGGATAGGAATGTCTGCTGCCTGAATAGGCGCAGCATGCCGTGAACCTCTAGACTTTACCTCTTGACATATTTTGCAAGACCGGCAATAAATTCGTATGTCTTTAGTGACAAATGGCCAAAAGAAAGATCCCAGAACTCTCGACTTATTTCGGGAAAAACCCATGTGTCCAGCACACTGAGAATCGTGTGCATGTTGAAGAATTACCGCTCTCATACTTTTGGGCACGAGAATTTGAGAATGCATCGTCGCGTCTGAGTGTTGTACCATACGCACTAGTATACCATTCTTCATAGTGATATATGATTTGCGATTTGTATTCTGATTCGGATCACCGTTTTTAGCGAGAAGAAAGAATTTCTTTAAAGAAGGGTCTTTTTCTTGTAGTTTCACAAACGAGTCATGCGAAATCTCCAAGTGATCATCTTGGCTAACTACTTCATTAACTTCAGTAGATGAAGTTTGAGGAATAAGAGCTTGTGCTCTTGTTACCACTGCATTGGCTGTGTGCATATTCCGTTCTTCCTAGGCAGCAATTTGTTGCGGGGTGCATTCCTTAACCCCGTGAATACGCCCGATTATAAGATCCGCAATAGGATTAGGTAGAAGACACGCGTGGACATCTCCCGTAAAGAAAGGAGTAGCAATGTGAATAATAGCGGTCGAGTACTTTTCAACTGTGCTACCAAATGTTACACATTTAACTATTTTCCCTGTGGTACAGCGAGGATCTATAAGCGATTGCTTAACCCCAATAGTAGTGCACTCAGAATCAAATAGCACTGAGACTGGGTTACTATCCACGAGACCTCTATGCAAGATAAGCGATCCTCTCCCGTCATGCACAATTGCAGCAGGGAGAGTGGGCAGAGGGTGACCACAACTCAAAGTAGTTACCGTGGTTGGTTCAAATAATGTTGAGCATTGGGTGCATTTAGATGCTCTTCCAAAGTTAAAAGCTGCACAAGTGACAGCATTAGAATTTTTATTCTCGTTCACCTGATTATTGACACCATGAGACTCTTGTTGTACCGAGTTTCCCTGGTGATGTGATCTCTTTTTTCTTGTACTGAGACCTACCACGATTATTATTCCCTCTGAAATTATCATAGTTTGATCTACCTTGATTATTATTTCCTCTGAAATTATCATAGTTTGATCTACCTTGACCACCGCTCTGGTTCGAATCCCAGTTTCCATAATCACTATTGTCATTACCCCAATGATCATAGTGTTTACCTGTTTGGTTACGATGCCCCCGCGAAGGATAGCCTTGAAAGTGTCTATAGTGACTACCTCTCCGCAAATTTCCATAATTATAGGATCCGAAATAACGAGGACTATCAGATCGCCTCCAGTTCTTTGAAGAAGACCCATTATGTGATGGGTTACCCTGATTCTGATTATAATTACGATTGCTCTTTTTATTGAAGTTGTGTTGAGCACCTTGGAATTTATTCGTAAAGTTAGGGCCATATGGTGCTGCAGAAGCAACCGGCAATTCTTCTTTCACCTTAGCATTGCTAACAGTAGCATGGGGATGTGCAGTTACATACTGGCAACAGTATTCTTCCATGTCTTTTATGTCTTTAGGTTTACGCTCATGAATAAAAGCAAGGAAAGACTCAATGAACGATGGCATAATTTTATCTCGAAGTAATAAGTCCATAAGGGCTTCATATGTTTTTTCTGTTTTAGACAACTCAATCCACCGTGTGAATGTAAGACGAATCTTAGTAATAAAGTCAGAGAACTCTACTCCAGTTTCTGGTAGCATTGTCTTAAAACGAAGACGATAATCTTCTTCTTTTAATTGATATCTTTTAAGTAATGTTGCCCTGACAACATCATAATTAGTTCTAACAGTTTCCTCTACTGCCATTACAGTACTCAATGGTTCACCTGAAAGTAACCCCATCAGTTGTTCGACATATTGTTCCTTATCTACCTTATGCGCTACGCATGTTAATTGGAATCTATCCAGGTAGAAGGTTATGTCGTCCTTTAGAGGGTTGAAAGGAGGTAATGTGACCTTATAAGTATTCTCCTTTATCTTACCCGAAGTTGATTGAGGAGCACTCATATTCATCACCTTTAATTTCTCCAACTCCAAAGCTAATAGTTTTTCCTCATGTTCCATTTGTGCTTTCTTTTCCTCAGCAGCAGCTAGAAGTGTTCTCTCTTCAGCAGCAGCTTGAAGTTTTCTCTCCTCAGCAGCAGCTTGAAATTTCCTCTCTTCAGCAGCAGCTTGAAATTTCCTCTCTTCAGCAGCAGCTTGAAGTTTTCTCTCCTCAGCAGCAGCTTGAAGTTTTCTCTCCTCAGCAGCAGCTTCTCTGTCTAATCTTTTATTTTCAGCGTCCGCAGCAGCTTGAAATGTTCTCTCTTCAGCTTCTCTTTGTTGCAGTATTCTTCTATCTTCAACTTCTCTGTCCAACTGCATTTGCATCCTTTTCTCTTCAGCCTTCTGTGTCTTGGCATATTGAGCAATTGCAAACTCTTCCAATTTGTCACCAGTTTTGCCAAGGGATTTCCCTTGCTCTATAAAGACATCTAATGTAGACATCTTGTCTAATAATATGAGATTACACCTGAAAAATTGAACAAATTACCTTATCCCAACCTCAATGGGAGACAAGTCTGTAATCCTAGACTTGTATATTCACTTCACTTTATTCTATCCCAATCTCCGTGGGAGACAAGTCTTTTAACCAAAAACTTGTATATTCACCTTGTTTCTTTATAATAATATGATCATAAATAACCACTATCTGAAAATTGCATCATAACAATAATAGTCCATGACCAAGTATATATATATAGACTGTGTATAATGAACAAGTAGACGAAAACAATACAAAGACAAGAATGTATAACAACCTAAAACGTTCGCAGAAGTCAAATGATAAATAAAGCTTAACTAAATCTAATGTTGTAAAAAATTACAATGATAACTGCGAAAAATCAAAACAGATCACAACACTGTTATAAACAAAAAGGGTGTATACAAATAAATGAAAGAAAAGAGAGGCGGACAGATACAAACAAAACAAATCGAAAATCAAAGGATGGAAAAATAACGAAAACGACACTAACACAACTCATCACAGCTAGGAAAAGAAGTAGCAACACGCGTCGCTCGCAAATTTCCGCTGTGGGAAATATGCGTAGTTCCTACAGAAGACGCTCTCGATAGAACCTCTGTCACATGATATCTTCTAACGGAGTCACCTGCCCAACCAGCCCGCGAAACACACACTAACACAACATGTAAACAAAGAACATGTAAACAAAGAATGCATTAATAAAGTGTGTTGTAAGAAGGCTCAGTTATTCATAATATAACGGTACAAAGTTTCCGAAAAAAACAAACCGCCACTTATCTTAGATATTATCCTGGCCTTAGTCAACAATGTTGTCTGACAATCTACAGCAATGCGAGGAAGCTGCACCGTTGAAAATTACAGTGATGAGACTTGTCCACAACAGCTGAACCTGTATGTAAACACAAGTCGTGATCATGTACAATGTAGGTCATCGACGAGTTTCAACTGTTGAAGGTGTGTTGCTGCTATGTGCTGAACAGTATAAATGATCTTGTCCAGTTTCCAATGTGTAGTTCATCATCAATGTGTTTTATCATCAAATAATGTCCTCAATCTGTCCAATGGACAGCTTTAGACCCACTGATCTGGCCTACCACAAATGTTAGCCAGTTGAATTTACTGTCACCACAAATGTGAAGGTGGGATTTTCGTTATTTTATGTACGAACGTAGTAATACCTTTACTGTGTACTGTTGTAGTCAGTCCGACCTGGGCCAAGCAGCTTTGTTATGCATGAATAGCTCACCAGGCGTTGAGGTGCTAACAGGGTGTCATGTTGACATACAAGCATCAGTCATTTCTTGTATGTGAGGTACTCGAAGTTTGTATGGTTGACAGGTGATGTGGGTGTGTAGAGACACGAATGCGTTTAGGATCTTTGATAGGTAAACAAGGCACCCACTCACTCACATGCAGTAGTCAGTAATTGTATAAACTGCTGGAACTTTCAACCATTTATTTACGTGACACAGTGACATCAACAGTTACAGTCAAATGGACGAGAATCAAGGACATCATATATATTGGAAATGACTGGCAGAACATCTGGCATATAAAGCTTGAACCACTCATCTATAAGGACGTTATCGACTATGGTCTGTCCTTTAACAACTGTTTATATGTGGTAATGAATAGGAATATCGAACATCATCAGTTTTGTATAGCTCGTAGGTATGATGTTTATAACGCTGGCTTGACAACATATTCGTTTCCTACCGTAGATCAGGGCCCCTGACTGAATGCGTCAGGTAGTCATTAACAAATATAGTTGCTTAACATAGAAGTCTGTGAACTTGTAAATAAGTCAAGACTTCACCTGGCTTCACCTGCCAGGCACTTCTTCTTCAGCTCAAAGTTATAGGCCGTAATGACGGGCCTTATAATGGTTGATAAACAACTGTGCTTTTTTTCATAGGCATGTATTATCTTCCACGCTGAAACATACCGCCATCCTGCGGGTTTCATATCAATGTATGTTCATTGTGCTTCTGTAAAAGGTTCAACGAATAGACCTAATTGGCTACGTTGAGCACACAAAATGGACTCTGGATCACAAGAACTGTGAGTGCTACTCACAGGTTCATACTCAATGTTCTGCAAGCTTTGCATAATAATTAAGTTATTTTACCTTGGACAGAATTCCGAGAAATACACAAATAACACCTGTCGTCATTCCAGACGAACAGAATAACTCTGGGGGGAATCACGGATCACAAGACTATCTTTTCCCCAGATAATGCAGAGAAGAAAACAACGGACATCTTCGTCCGGCAGAAAACCAGCTCATCAACACAGACGGAAGTCTGCTCGGTTCGCGCTAAAAGCTAGCGCATGCGTAGACAGAACAGATTTGAGAACAGTTAACTATCCCGTCTTAAGAAAGAATAAACACAGGGAAGGTAACCTCTAATCAACCTGTGTCAGGGAGTTAACATACAGTTCTGTACCTTCGACCATCAAAAATATTAAATAGATTTACATCTTCTGGGACCGACAAAAATGACGGCAACAGACTCATGTGGTGTCTATAAATGTTGATAATATACTTAGTTGTTGCCATATGCTTATTGGCAACATTTTTCTCAATAATTTATTCCATAATGTATGCTGATTTGATAAAAATTAAAATTGTGTATGTTTTTTTTTTTTTAAGTGCCTTAAATAACCATATTTATTGTATTACTTTAAGAAAATTAATGTTAAAAATTTAATTTCACAATGACCAGACTCGCGCATGTATGTACTTATTGGAATTTCATATAATGTTATTCACAACTTTTTATTTGTAACTGCAGAAGTATTTCTTTTCCTCATAATTTATGTCTCAACAATAAGATGCTGACTTTATTATCCATTATTATATATTTATATAGAGATTCTTATTGTACTTTTTGCTCGTTTTACTATATTATGTACATGGGTATATGTTTAATTCATGCCCTACTGTGAAGGAAGAAATTTATCCTTGTAAATATTTTATTAGTGGAATTCTTTGTTGTTCATAACTTTTGTATTTAGAAGGGAGTGTTCTGTAGTATTTTATTTAGCACTCTGCACGACATGGTTCTTCCCTCATAAAATATCCTTTTACGAGTTGCAATGTTAACAATTTTCTTATTGATGGGTGTCGTGAGCCCGGAAATGTTGAATGCTTGGCTTGCTAGGGGTTAAAGAAGGTCGATCCAAAACATGTATTGTTGATAAATGCAATTTCCAGATATGAATAAGGTCAAGATTACCAACAATATTCTTGTGAACAATATTCTTCAAAAGCAGACATTTTGAATCAAACTGCATCATTTCATTGACATGATCAAAGCACATATGGGCGTTGTCGTGGTTGAGTTAGAGTGTAGAGTATTTGTCGAGTTGGACAATAGTAGTGAAATCGACAAGGGATAGTGGACTGACAGAGTTATAGATTACACACACAGAAAGGTGTAAATAGGAGATGGACTTGAGACAACCTGGAAGAAGATTTATCAAAATGATCTCTCTCTCCAAGCCTCAACTCACTTATGTCTGTCTCAGCACCTCCTGCTCTCTCTCTTTTCTCTTATCATACATAGAGATTATAGTAAAGAGCTAAAAATACAAATATGGATGGAAAGGTCGTGAACAGCGCATTAATAAATGTGTAAAATGTATTAAAGAAGAAAAGCATGAAAATAATGCATATCATCATAACAACATAAAATTACATCAATAATCAAATATTCATCAATAATCATATACACCAACAACCACACACACAGATCACCATTCATAAAACCTGTAGAACACAAAGAGATAAATAATCGAGTGACAGTCCTTCGGTTTTCGGGGACCAGCTGAAGTAACTCCAGTAAGTGGTGTTTTCGTATATATCCTCCATCGGTGATGGAATTAACCTGAATAACATCACTGTATAGGCGCTATCGTTGGTGACCCCCCCCCTACTGGCGCGAGTTGGGCTGGAACTCTGTCCATAGATGGCTGCTCATACGTGCGAGGTTTTAAGTATCCAGGAAATACACCAGAAGAAGTCACTTGAGGACAAAGAGACCCAGGCGCGCTTATCCGGCGCAAGGCTCCGCTTGGCTGTAAATCCTGTTTAAACTGGTTTGGCTGTGGTTTGCTGAGTGCCCCGTTTAGGCACAAAAAGGCGGGTGATATGGAATTCTGCTATAGGCATGCTGAGCGGGTTTGATATTCTGGAAGCTGCAATGCTCTGGCTGGTAATCCAATAGGCGAGTAGAGAACTACTACTGCGTTTGGCGATTCCAGATTTAACGTTGGCTCTGTTGCACTGCGTGAGCTTAACTTGGCGTTGACAAAAAGGGGTTTTGATTCAGGAACGGGGTTGACGATTCGTGACGCTAGCGGTATTCAGAACCCTCTAGATCGAAGAGAATATTTCGTTCTTCGCCTGACTGGAATCTGCTCTCGCGAGTCGGTCTCCCTGAAACTGAGACCCAAAAGAGACACCTTTTAACTCCAAGCAACGCTAAAATCACACTAACTTTATACAGAAAGTTTCGCTCCACTATGGGATTAGATTTATTGTAGTTATTGCTATGATAGTTTAGGGCTGTCTTTAACCATGTCTCCTGTTCCTTAAAAATATCAATATCAACACGCGCCCGCATAGGCTTAACATCTTTTGCACCCCCAGGTACCTGTCAGTAACTGTTCTGACAGCAACAATCTACTCCTCTTCTCCCAATCTCAACATACAGGAAACCTAACCTGTAGTTACAGTTAAATGAATATGCTTATTCATCTTACAACATTAAATGAATTTACATAAACAGATTACAGCATTTGACATTACACAAATAAATCGTATGTCCCCTTTGGAAAATATATTAGCATTCCACGAAATGAGTACAAAGAAAATGCAATGTTCTTGCTATAATAATACAGTTGTGGCTAGATCATAAGATATAATTATATCTATGCCTGGTGACTGCTTTCAGTGAAAGTTATAGACTAGTGTCTAGCCACACAAGTAAGCATAAAATGATCCTCCCTTGCCACTAGAAATATCTATCAGAAGGAATAAGTGACTATCTCCTATAATCCAGAGTTATTACCTGCATCTCACTATTCAGTTTTAAAGTGAACAATCCACACCTGACATTATCTTACAGAAATGACAGTTAATTTTGCTGACTCTTAACCCAATGGTAAGCATTCGTGGACTGATTCTACGCCTAATATCTGTTATTTTAAGTTTAACATTTAACCCATGATAAACCGTAACAGTTTAAGCACCACTTAATAGGCCGTAGACAGCGCTACCTTATCACTGAATAAATTACTAGGAGAATTCCTCAGAAATAAATTCACTTCCCTAACAGATATATATAAAAGCTAACATGAATCTAATATTATAATTATAAGATATGTCAACTCACCCCGAGAAAATGCCAAGAAATAGGCGAAAAAACATTTAGTTCTGTGTTAATGTTTGCCTTATTTCCATAATGGTCATCTACGGGCCAGGAAAATTTACGAATGTCTTTGTCTATTAAAACCAGTCTACTCTTATAGATCACAAGGGACGCTCCCCCCGAACACCTGGCGTGCGTATTTCTACAGAAGTTCGGCGAAAGACGTAATCTAGAGTAAGACAAAAGAAATCGTGCGAAAGTTCCCCAGGCCTCAAAGGGTACCAGCCGCTCGTCATCAAACGTTTTAAAGCGACCAGAGAAATTCCCCTGTTGGGACCACAGAGGGTACCCGCCGCTAACGAACCGTTTCTTTCACAGAAACCGTCTTAGGCTCGTTCTAACACTTAAAGCGGACCCGAGAAATGTTTCTCTGGTCGAACAGGTGCGTTTAGATAACATTACGTCTAGCGTTAGCTGACCGCAGCTGGCCAGCGTAAACAACCTCGGGTGGGGTTGAGAAGGTGAAAAAATGAAGGTAGAATATGAAAGAAACGAAAATACAAAATGTCTCGGAAAACAGAACATTTAAAGGAGTAATCAAATTATGGACAAGATGGTAAAATAAATTATCTTTCACGTGACAAGTGCCCCCCCTTTTAAAGTTCGAGGAATACGGACAAAAATGACAGTAATTTATCTTTTCCATCGTCTTTTGTTACCTGTCATTGGAACATCCTATACTCATAAAACCAAATACGTTTCCAATTTCTGTCTGTCTGTATGACTAGCTCCGAGTTCATTTCTTTTCTTCCCTCTGTCTAATAGACGTTCAGCGAATGGGATTTTGCGAGGCCACTGAACACTGACATAATCTGTTTCCGTGTGAACATGACCTTCCTTCCCCAATTCGCTTTGTCTGTCCATGGTCCGGAAAATTATCCGCACCTGTTGTGAGTTTCGGCCCCGCCTGAACTCACTGGCCACTGCATAGGTAATCCGCCTGTTATGTGCAGTGTAATCGTTGCTGGACTCGGGCTGTTTAATTTCCGTTATGGGTTTACCTGTCGCGGACTTGAATAACCCTCGATAGCTGTAGTCTGTCGGGGTTTTCCGCGCGCGTGTAATCCTAGTTGGCAAATACAGCCGGTCGTTGGCCGAAGAAATGCTAGCATTTTTCTTCTGCCTCTCCACACCTACTCCGCTGTTTCGGCGGGAGCATTGATCAATCTTCAGACCTGTGCCGTCTAAAGGCGGGTCTGGAGCTTTCCTTGCCTTGCCAGTCACAACTCTGGCTTGGTCAACGGAAATGATCAAGTTGTTCTGTAATGGCGTGGCGGAGGCGACTACTTTGCTGTCCATCAGTGGGGTTGAGACCACTGGAATAATGCGATTTGAATGAGAAAACTCTGCTGCCTGAAGCAAAGAGTAATCGATCGCATTCTGGGGTTCTACTAAATCATAACTGATCTCCGTAGCTTCTATCCGTGAAGACAGATAGGTAATATCTGCGAGTTGCAGAGTTTGTTGAGTCGCTTTCCCATTACTAGCATGACGTGAGCCAAGGCTCTCAACAATGGCTCCTTGTACAGTAGTAAGGCAGCTTTTCTCACTGTCTTCTGCCCTGAGAAGTGTGAGAGACTCAAATGGAATACCAGGGATCCCTTCGCCTGGAACCCTGTGTCCACTATAAACGTCAACTTTGCCCTCCCCTGAGGAAGTTACTGGCGTCAGTTGAACTTTGTCCTGCAATGCGAGATCCACTTCCTGGTTGACAGGCCCCGCAGACTGCATGCAAAAGACTGGACGGTTTGAGATCCCATTTGATCGCGAAGTGCCCGAGAGAAAACTCTCGGTGGGTTTTTCCAAAGTTCCTTGGAACGGTTTGGAAAGTTTAACCCTTTTAGCAGGCGACTTATTCTTGCACCTTTTAAGCTCAGGGTGATAAGAGGAGCGGCACCTCCTTTCTACGATCGTTGAGTTGGAGGGATGCGCCTCTGCATATGGTTTTTCGCTGTCCGGCCGGGAATCTTGCGAAATATAACGTGATAGGGTGTGGCTCCCTTTTCTCGACGTCACGTGTCGGTTAGGTGCTGCTCGGTCTGGAGCGTGAGAGGCTCGGGGTTCGCCACTTGCCAGACGGGAACAATCCGTATTACAATGCTTGTTAGCACCTCTCTCACCTTTGAGCAGTTTCCATGCCTGGGAACGTTGCGTAATTTTCCTCGTGGCCTTAGGTCTGCTGTCCCGACGTAAATTCTTTCCTTGTTTGGGCTTCGGATCCAAGTCCAAAGGAAAGATAATTTTCTGGAGTTGGGGTTCGGTTTTAGCAGGCAAGTTTTCTTTCATGGGCGCAAGGTTTGCAGGGGCGTTGACCGTTAAGGGCACAGTAGAAGGGGAATTAGAGTGACTACCTTTAGTATCTGTTCCCATCCTCCGAATTTGGCTATCCAGTTCATTCATTCTGATTTGGTGTAGCCTGCTCCTTTCTTGGCTTTCTCTGTCCCTTTCTTGGCGCTCTATTTCCCATTGCTTGTCCCGTTCTTGTTGCTCCATTTCCAATTTCTTGTCCCGTTCTTGTCTTTGCTTTTCCCTTTGCTTCTCATCTTCTATCACTTCTTCTACATACTGTCGGGTGAATGCTTCACTCTCCCCAGTTTGTTTACAGGACCATGCCAAGATTAAACGGCTGTCAAACCAATTGTCTACCTCGTATTGATCCTGCAGGCTTACTGCAAATTCTAGAAAGGGCTGGATTTCGCTATCCTTGTACTCCATGTACTTAGCTACCTCGAGGGCAATCCTATGCACTTTATCTAGATAGGCCATTATATCAGGGTGAGCAAACACTATAGAAGAATAGAACCTAGAGATCTTAGTTACCTAGTCCACTAGGTGCTGATTAACTTAATAATCAATAAAATCTAGGCTAGCCTGGGAACTTTAAAAAAAACAAGAAAGTTTGTGGCTACTCTGATTGCGACAAGCAAAACCCCAAAAAACTCCAAAAAATGTAAGTGATGTAAAACTTATTACTATCACTTCACCCCAGTTATGTCAGTACTAAGCTATTGAGAGGATTGGTTACTATCATCCGAATGAACACCCTCCCTTGGTACAGATGCAAGCTAGTAACTGACTATCTGTAGCTACTTATCTCAGATTAAAGAGCTACTCCTGAAAAAATATTAACACTTAAAAAAATTTTTTTCTGACTTTTAAAACAATAGTCGTCAGATTTGTCAACCAAAAACTCAGCAGTGATACCATCAACCTTTACCAGCTGTCTCATGTGTAGCATAAACAATAAATGTAACTTAATATTTATGATTGCTGTGGAGAAAAAACGCTGTTCCGACTTCCACCCAAAAGAAATAGTTCGATATGTCTAGGGGAAAGAAATTCCTATAATCTGCCGAACACTAAACTCTAAGAATCAGAATAGAATCTTGTGAGAGATTCATCCTCGGATCGAGCACATATTAAATGTCGTACTAGATGGGTTCTAGAATCTCGGACGGGCTCCCATTTGTCGTGGTTGAGTTAGAGTGTAGAGTATTTGTCGAGTTGGACAATAGTAGTGAAATCGACAAGGGATAGTGGACTGACAGAGTTATAGATTACACGTTAGGTAAGGTGTAAATAGGAGATGGACTTGAGACAACCTGGAAGAAGATTTATCAAAATGATCTCTCTCTCCAAGCCTCAACTCACTTATGTCTGTCTCAGCACCTCCTGCTCTCTCTCTTTTCTCTTATCATACATAGAGATTATAGTAAAGAGCTAAAAATACAAATATGGATGGAAAGGTCGTGAACAGCGCATTAATAAATGTGTAAAATGTATTAAAGAAGAAAAGCATGAAAATAATGCATATCATCATAACAACATAAAATTACATCAATAATCAAATATTCATCAATAATCATATACACCAACAACCACACACACAGATCACCATTCATAAAACATGTAGAACACAAAGAGATAAATAATCGAGTGACAGTCCTTCGGTTTTCGGGGACCAGCTGAAGTAACTCCAGTAAGTGGTGTTTTCGTATATATCCTCCATCGGTGATGGAATTAACCTGAATAACATCACTGTATAGGCGCTATCGTTGGTGACCCCCCCTACTGGCGCGAGTTGGGCTGGAACTCTGTCCATAGATGGCTGCTCATACGTGCGAGGTTTTAAGTATCCAGGAAATACACCAAAAGAAGTCACTTGAGGACAAAGAGACCCAGGCGCGCTTATCCGGCGCAAGGCTCCGCTTGGCTGTAAATCCTGTTTAAACTGGTTTGGCTGTGGTTTGCTGAGTGCCCCGTTTAGGCACAAAAAAGGCGGGTGATATGGAATTCTGCTATAGGCATGCTGAGCGGGTTTGATATTCTGGAAGCCGCAATGCTCTGGCTGGTAATCCAATAGGCGAGTAGAGAACTACTACTGCGTTTGGCGATTCCAGATTTAGCGTTGGCTCCGTTGCACTGCGTGAGCTTAACTTGGCGTTGACAAAAAGGGGTTTTGATTCAGGAAGGGGGTTGACGATTCGTGACGCTAGCGGTATTCAGAACCCTCTAGATCGAAGAGAATATTTCGTTCTTCGCCTGACTGGAATCTGCTCTCGCGAGTCGGTCTCCCTGAAACTGAGACCCAAAAGAGACACCTTTTAACTCCAAGCAACGCTAAAATCACACTAACTTTATACAGAAAGTTTCGCTCCACTATGGGATTAGATTTATTGTAGTTATTGCTATGATAGTTTAGGGCTGTCTTTAACCATGTCTCCTGTTCCTTAAAAATATCAATATCAACACGCGCCCGCATAGGCTTAACATCTTTTGCACCCCCAGGTACCTGTCAGTAACTGTTCTGACAGCAACAATCTACTCCTCTTCTCCCAATCTCAACATACAGGAAACCTAACCTGTAGTTACAGTTAAATGAATATGCTTATTCATCTTACAACATTAAATGAATTTACATAAACAGATTACAGCATTTGACATTACACAAATAAATCGTATGTCCCCTTTGGAAAATATATTAGCATTCCACGAAATGAGTACAAAGAAAATGCAATGTTCTTGCTATAATAATACAGTTGTGGCTAGATCATAAGATATAATTATATCTATGCCTGGTGACTGCTTTCAGTGAAAGTTATAGACTAGTGTCTAGCCACACAAGTAAGCATAAAATGATCCTCCCTTGCCACTAGAAATATCTATCAGAAGGAATAAGTGACTATCTCCTATAATCCAGAGTTATTACCTGCATCTCACTATTCAGTTTTAAAGTGAACAATCCACACCTGACATTATCTTACAGAAATGACAGTTAATTTTGCTGACTCTTAACCCAATGGTAAGCATTCGTGGACTGATTCTACGCCTAATATCTGTTATTTTAAGTTTAACATTTAACCCATGATAAACCGTAACAGTTTAAGCACCACTTAATAGGCCGTAGACAGCGCTACCTTATCACTGAATAAATTACTAGGAGAAGTCCTCAGAAATAAATTCACTTCCCTAACAGATATATATAAAAGCTAACATGAATCTAATATTATAATTATAAGATATGTCAACTCACCCCGAGAAAATGCCAAGAAATAGGCGAAAAACATTTAGTTCTGTGTTAATGTTTGCCTTATTTCCATAATGGTCATCTACGGGCCAGGAAAATTTACGAATGTCTTTGTCTATTAAAACCAGTCTACTCTTATAGATCACAAGGGACGCTTCCCCCCGAACACCTGGCGTGCGTATTTCTACAGAAGTTCGGCGAAAGACGTAATCTAGAGTAAGACAAAAGAAATCGTGCGAAAGTTCCCCAGGCCTCAAAGGGTACCAGCCGCTCGTCATCAAACGTTTTAAAGCGACCAGAGAAATTCCCCTGTTGGGACCACAGAGGGTACCCGCCGCTAACGAACCGTTTCTTTCACAGAAACCGTCTTAGGCTCGTTCTAACACTTAAAGCGGACCCGAGAAATGTTTCTCTGGTCGAACAGGTGCGTTTAGATAACATTACGTCTAGCGTTAGCTGACCGCAGCTGGCCAGCGTAAACAACCTCGGGTGGGGTTGAGAAGGTGAAAAAATGAAGGTAGAATATGAAAGAAACGAAAATACAAAATGTCTCGGAAAACAGAACATTTAAAGGAGTAATCAAATTATGGACAAGATGGTAAAATAAATTATCTTTCACGTGACAGGCGTCACCAGTATCATTTTCCGAAAAACTATGGGGATGCAAATAGCCTGAAGCTGACCACTGCGTTCTTTGAAAATGTTGAAGTAGACGTCTGAGAGTGTATGAAAAAGAAGGAGGAGAAGAAATGACATGATCCATAACAACATTTCAAGTCGCTCATGACCAATACTACAAACTCATTCCAGATAATTGAACGTTTTCGTAGGTGACATGATATGCAAAATGACGAGACTTCTTTGAGCAATACTTCAAATATTTAACAAGCAGCCAAAATGTTCATCCAAATCATTACACTTGTTTTCATTCAAATTATATAGTACATTTCAGCCCAATGTGTGGCTGCAAAATATGTCTATACTGGTTCAATGCTGAATACAAAACCTTCCGTAACCAATATACACATTCAGGCATTAACAACATTACTCATGGTTTTGGAAAAGACTGATAGACAACTTCTAATGCCTTTACTCTTGCCACAATTGGTGCTGACAAAATATAATAATTTTCTGCAATACTGCATATTTTAACCATTTTCCATAGTGGAATACATATCCATATTCTTAATTCTCCATCTCTTCTCTGGGACTTCATCAGTTGTTCTGTAAAGCTGTAACTGGTTATTAGTTTTACATATCTTCTGCCTATGTTTTTGTTACGTTTCTATGTCAGCATTTCAAAAAATTAAATTTGTCTGCCAGGTAGTAGTTAGTTAGGTTCTTGTGTCTTTATTCACCGGCGATGAAAATTGTTGAAATGTTGAGGGTAAACGGAGCATCGTACTTTTTCTTCCGTTCGGCAAATCCAATCGCAGTGTCAAGGCCATGGAGTTGTCACATTTTACACGCAACAAAAAGACTTTTGCCACCCCCTTACGCGATGTTACAAATCTCTTCCTCCCCCCTTTCCCCTTCATATTTTTAACATTCTGTTTGTATCCGTTATCATGTTTTTTAATGAGTGTCCGATTGACAGAGTGGTTAGAGCGCTGGTCTCTTGCGGCTAAGGTACCGGGTTCGATTCACGGTATCATCGTGCTCCAGTCGTCCCAGCTGTGAATGGGTACCTGAATTTGCCCTTCAGTTAGGGAAGGAAAAGGCAGCAATGAAAGGAACTGGTCACCCCCACCTCTCGATGCTGGACCTAGTATAGTGAAGTCTCTAACACTTCACTCCCTTACGGCAGTATCTGCTATGCGACTACCTTTACCTTTTTATCATCATCATCATCATCATCATGCTCCTTTGCGATCTGTAGGGCAGTGATGATAAAGATATACGACCTGTTTTCATGTCTCTTTTTGAATACTTTCAACGATTTAACGTGTAGTTCTCGAAATTGTCTTGTTAAGATGATTGTCAATAATTTATTTTTTTTTTTTTTGGGGGGGGGGGGGGGGGGGGGGGGGGGGGGGGGGGGGGACAACAAGACTATTCATCATCATCAGACATATCAATATCTTAGATCGGCTGGAATGGATCTCAGGCGTGTTCTGCCTTTTCTCTTGATATTGTGATGGACTCTTTCTTGTCCATCTCTTGATGTTACATTTCCACTAATAGCGCTGTCTTCCTCTTGCACGTTTGCCTTTAACTCCGCTTTCTATTATGGTCTTTAGTAAGGTACTGTGTCTTTTTACAAGGCCAACATATTTTTTACTGATACCCCCATGGAGAAATACGGAGAGTTCAAAACAAGCTAAACAATTGACCGGAGAATACCTGGAAGCACCGAAAAGAGAAATGGTATACACGGATGGCACAGAATATTATCAGAACACCCGCAAATATCGAACACGAAGACAACCAGAAATCGATTATCAGTTTAAATACCCAGATATGGTTAATCAAGAGATCATTTTAGAAGCCTATCGGAATACACAGTCTCCTAAGGAAAAACGTAGCCCCACGAGGAACACTGTAAACCTAGTTATACAAGGTACAAGATCAACCCAGGTTGCAAAGATGTAGAGTAAGCAGCCTTCGCAAAATCCCATACACTTCGAATCGATGTAGATCACAGAACGATCGAGCCGTTTCATTCCCTACACAGGACCATATAAATTACATTGCTACAAATTGACGCCACTTCAATCCACAGAAGAGATACTCTTACCACTCCCATCACCCAACCAGACGAATAATCCCTTTGATGTCCTGCCACACAACCGGATGGATAAATTGCCGTAGTGAAAGAGAGAGCGCACAAGTACATTGCCGTAGTGAAAGAGAGAGCGCACAAGTACATTACCATGGAGAAAGAGATAGCGCACAAGTACATTGCCGTAGTGAAAGAGAGAGGGCACAATCTTGGCGAACTGAGAGATAGATTTGCCGCGTGGAGACGGTGTTAGATTTTTCGCTCGAATTTAAGAAAAAAAATGTAAGAAAAAAATGTAAGAAAAAGTACGGTGCTCGGTTTGGGTTCGAAATTTCAAAAATTTACATCTGCCGGTGAATAAAGACACAAGAACTATAATCTCTTATCTTCTGCTAATCTATCTTCCCTTTCAATAAACTTATCACATTCTGAAGTCACATACTGAATCAGAAGGTTTCCTTCCAGGCCAAGTTCCTTCGCTGTCTGTACAGTGGAAGATCTGAATTTAGCTAAGTCTGCCATCCTTTCTTCCAATACAAATTTATCAATAATATATTTTAAATTAACAAACTATCTAACTAATTAATAAAGGCACTGACAGTTCATCAAATTCCACCAATTATTACTTTTCTTATTTATTTATTTATAGAGCCCCAGGGTCTGATGTTAACTTAATCCCGGACAGGACCCTAGTACGTGGTAAAGAGGTTTTCTGGTGTTATTAATTAGGGGTAAACAGATTGAGGTCAAGCTGTGTAAGTTCCCTGAGTCTAATTGTTGATGATAATGATTCTTAGAGTCCCTATCCGCCACCTCTCAGATCTCAATCTGTGTAAAATGGCTCTGTGATGTTGTGTGGCTGACTGTGTCTAGGGTAATGTATTTAATATAAAGACGAAATACAATGTAAACAGAACCTGTAACTCAATAATATTAAAGTGAGTAAGACTTCTGTTAAAGTTAGGTAATTATATAACAATTTAATTTCCCTGTACCTCCATTTTTCTGGGACAGGGATTGTCAAACTCAATAAATTTGTTTATATACACTATTTAATATAAATAACTGGAACTCTGTCCAAATATCTTGTTTCTATCAATAAATATCACTGTAAGAATTACACCTACTGATCTGTCTATCTGATTGTACGTATCACTGTTAATATGTTAGACAGATTGTCTTTGTCATCATCTCAAGGTGAGTTTATTATTTATTATTATGCTTATGGTTGTGGTGGAATAATTGATGTTACACTCTCAGTGCCGGTCTAACGGACTTATCTTATAAAATGGTGACAACTGTTGGCCCTTGGGTTATCATATGCATTCAACTGGCTTTAGAGCTGAAGAAATGGGGTAGCTGCGGCAACAAGGCTGAGCGTTCCTCCCAAACTTTCTTCCCTCACCCGGTTTCCTGCCACCAATAGGTATGCTGGTATATGACCTGTAATGAGAGGAAAATACCCTCCCCATATAGATCTCATCTAATATTTAATTCCACACACAAACACGGTGACAACTCACCCTGATCAGCTATGTGTGCTGATCATTGCACCAATCTGTATCTTCTATTGTTTAACACCACTGTTGTGTAAACATTCTTTTTTTATTGATAGTACATAGCTCTTGTTTCCTCCTCCAAGAAGTCTCTTCCATACAATAGATAGGGGTGTACAATACATAGCTCTGAAACCTGTGGATAAATTCTTTCTAACATTCTCTACATAATTTTACATAATATTTAAACATTTATGGCACTGCAAAAGCCAATATCCCGTCTGGGTTACTGCATTAACATGCGCAAAATTTGTAAGCCAATAGCAAATATTTTATGCCTTTCTTTCACTCCGAAAGACTGCATTCCTATTTTGGCTATCGTAACACAAATTGTTGCCTGCATGTTAATTAAAGCAATACAATTACTGATTGTGCCTTACCCTCAAACAAGAATATTACATATCATAAGCTTGACTTTGGCAGTTAATGGGTTCTACCACTGCTTTAAGTGTCCAGACGGCGAAAGCTTTGGTCACACAGGCTCTCCCGCTGATGTCAGCTTTAGATAGTTTTAATCTCAAATGGCGGTTGTTGCCAGCGAAATGTTAATTGTATTGCCCCAAGCTACCCTACGCCTTAACCAATCAGAATGCGTGTCAAGAAAGTTCCAACTTTTCTCACGCAACCAAATTGAGCAGTTTATAAATGCGTTTGTTCGTCTGTCTCAATTTTTATTTATACAATATCTTGGTTATTAATGGGTCAATTTTTAATATTAAAAGTGATTATTAAAGGGACCACTGTCCTCTATCTTCCTATATAAGTTTCCTTTACCCATGTATCCCCGTTTTCATCTTGGTAATTTTTTTCTAATCTATAGGCTCTGTTCATTGAACTAAAATATTAATAAAATAATTTCCTAAGGCCAGATAATTTATTATAAGGGAAAATTTTATAATATATATTAACCCACATTAGTGCTACCATTCAAGACTTCTCTGTTATTTATAACGAAATAAATTATCTAAGTTTCTTTTCAAACGCACAAGTTAGGCTTGATTTCCATTGTAATCCACCCTCTCTCTCCCCTATAAAAACGATGTTACAAGTTGGGTCGCTGCCAAGATTTTCGGCTTTCGTCATAAATATTTGGGAAGGGTAGAGCGTGTGTGTTCGGGGTAGTAACCTTTTTAACTTGGTGTTAGAAATTTCAAACCTTTATTTAAATGTTGGCGGTTTGATTTTATGACGGCCTTGAGACGATTTCAAATACTGTAGCTATTAATAGATTTTAGGAGTGCGTTAGTTAATTTTCAAGCGGTAAATTTGACTTTGGCCTTGAGACCAAAGTCAAACATGGAATTTATTTATAGATTTTTAACTGTAATAGTGGAAAATTCAAATTATTTTGTCCAATTTCTAGCGGTAGGTTTGACCTTGCCCTTGGCAATTTTCAAACCTAGCAGTAGTGTTGTAGGTTGGAAATTTACGTTACTAGATTTTTGAATCGGGGAAATTTGAGCGCGTTGTGACACAGATGTACTTTACGACACCTACCAAATCTGGAGAATCATCTTTTCCTTCACTTCGTCTCAGTTCGTTGCCAGTGACTCTAATGCTCGGACTCGCTCTATCTGTTCGTTGGATGACATATGGACCTCCTGTCATTGTGGGAGCACGAACAACAATGTACTCCTCTTCTGACCACATGTAGTGCATTCTTTTCCTCACCAATTCTCCCACATGTAGTGGAATAGAACACGACACCTTGTCACATCTCTCTTTCCGGACTGCTACAAAATTCTGCAATGGTGCCTCTGCTCTTACGTGCGCCCCTCGTAGCCTGGAAACGTGTCCTTCAACGTGTTTTAGATGAGTCTCCTCCTCTGAATGTCGACCACTTTTCTCGGCGCCATTAGGGTGACAGTTGCCACGGCCATCTCTTGACTTGCGCCGTGACGGCAATCTAGAGGTGTTGTTACGCCTAGAGAGAGAGAGCGCTCCTTGAGGGACAACCCGATATCAAATGGCCTGGGGACTTACACTGAAAACATCGCTTCGGAAGCGGGCCCTGAGGACACTTGGCTGTCATGTGGTCTGAAAAGTCTCCACAATTGAAGCATCTTATTTTCCTGGGCTTCCTCTGTGCTCTGGGTCGCCTCCTGCTACCCTTACATTCCTGGCCGCCTTTCCTGCTATAAGTACCTCACACTCCGGTCGACCACCAACCATCTTTATCTTTGAGTCATTCTGCACCCCTTCTGTAACCTGACTCCCAGCCGCAGAGGGGTCTAGTTTAATGCCTGTGGACATCGATTCTGTACGGGGCCTAGTTTTCTGCATCTAAAACAACGAACTGTCCTGGTACCTCTCCCCTGCTCCTGAGTCATCGCATCAATTTTAGCCTCTAATTGAGCCACCTGTGCTCTCAGCCGCCCTACTTCTGCGTTTAATGCATGTGTATCTGACACAGTCTCTGTTCTTGCCACTTCAACACTGGCAACACCAGCCCCAGAAGTGGGTTCAGTCTCTAAAAACCGTAGGGCATAGTCTCTCACCGACGTGAACGATGCTGTAGGCTCTTTGATGATCATTTCCTTTGCAAGCTTTCTTAGAAGATCATCTCTCAGACAAGCAGCAAACTGGTCACAAAGAAAGGATGGCTCCAAAGGAGTGACGTTATTCTGCTTTTGTGCCCTTATCACACTTTCGAACACCTCGTGGATGCGATGGGAGAATTCCCAAAGAGACTCCCTTGCACCTTGCCGGGTAGAGTAAAAATGGCCATTAGCTCTGGGATGCTTCGACGCTCCCCATACACCCTAAGAATGGAATGTAGCATTGCTTCTGGGTCATCGTCATTAGCCTGAATCCTCAGCTCCCTGCGAACACTTGGGGTCACACTGTCAAGAAAAACATCTGCCTGGTCCTCTTTACTCATCATCCCTACTCTCCAGGCAGCTCTCACCTCTCTGACATATTCCTCGGCCGTAGGACCCGTGCGCTCCCCAAAGCACCGCACTTTCTTGTGAGTAGGAACCATGATGTACTGTACTCGTTCTGGTTGACGATCCAGCCCCACTACAGGGTCATCCACCTCAGCCACATCTTCGTTATCCAATCTACCAGCAGCACGCGTGCTGCGTGTCGCCATCTTGTTGCTAGTAGAAATATTGACAAACTGGATGATCCCGTCCCTTGCCTTGCACTGAACTGGGTGTTCTACTGTTTCGGCTGTTGTTACTCTGATTACTGTAGAGTTGCTTCACTGCGTGCTGTCTGTCAATCCTGCCGACGACGCCACTTGTGACAGGGGCTAGGGGCAGCTCACCCAAACAATATGGAGATACTTAAGCATTAAATTTCATTTACACAAATGTAATAACTGAATATGCCAATTCTAGTACCGGCCACGTTTTATATTTCCTGAACATGGACCCTGGCCATGTTCAAATAGATTTAGATCTAACATCAAACCGCACGCGAAATACAACACCACAGAATTAAATAGATACTCATTTCAAATAATACGACACAAAGATGGTAAACCTAGTATCCTTTCTAACACTGTAAAGACTTTAGAATGTTGCAGAATAATACTATATCTACTTACAAGTCTTAGGCATGTTCTTGCTTGAACTAGACTTCAGATCAATAGCTTGTTCTCTCTCCGCGACCGCGATTGGAATGATAAAGAATTTTTCAAATGACGCTGGCGCCTGGACGCTTCTCTTCTCTGATTGGCTGCTATACGTAAGCAGCTATACTGATGTAGCTATTTTTAGGTGTAAACCAAGATGGCTGCCACATAACGACAAAATGACGGTGAAAAACAGGCGAGATGACTATGGCACTGTCACACTGTATAATACGGGAACAACAGAAGTAAAAAAGGGTAAAGGATCCCGTTACACGCCCATTGAGGCATATTGGGAATATGGTGTTAGGCCCATATTTTCTTGACCATCGGCACATTAGGGGTGATATGGTCAACATCACGCCGGCCGCAACAACAGAAGTGATTGCGTCATTAATAGGCTGGACTGCACATGGTAAATTTCCGGTGTTATGTGTTGCGGTCGCACTAATGACCCGTCATCGAAGCATCATTTTTTGGTGATGCCTAGATGGCAGGGAGGATAGTGTGATTCGCTTGCATAGCTAGGCGGGGTTGTCGCACGGAAGGTCCTGGGTTCGAGTCCTGGGTAAGCCACTCACGTCTGTTGTTTTTCTGTTGTCTAGTTTTCTACTTCTTTATTTCTTACGAGTGCCTGAAAACGTACCTTTATGTTTGTCTAATATTTATTTACTGTTTACAGACCTCGGGTTTCCCTTCCTTATGTGTGTGACGGTGCGAAGACGATGTGTGAAGAAGAATAAGGATTGGTGTGTAGTGTTGTCGTCACTCTCTCTGGCCTACTTTCACACACGTTCCGCAGTCACAGAAAAAACTCTCTTGATGACAGGGGTCCCACTTTTATTAATGAAACCCTATCAGGTAGCACATGAATCATACAGAAAACAATGTTGTCCACAAGTTTACTTTTTGTAGATAATTCCTATGCAACACCATTTAACCAAGATATTTAGGTATTCTCTACGTAACACCATATAATAACCCAGCACAGACTGCTGGACTCTCTTAAATAAAATGAAATAAAATAAACTAGCATCGTACTAATGGACAAACATCACCTATGTTATAATACATACATATATGTGAAAATATGCAAGTACATGCACTTATATGTCCATGTGTGTGTGTGTGTGTGTGTGTGTTCATGCAGGTCTGCGTATATGTGTAATCATACAATAAACATATCTCAGTCAACAATAATCCCTTCCTACTCCTACTAGATACTAATTACACCATCACGCGAGAGAAAACGTAAATGACACACTTCTATCCATGATGACATATTATACACAACTCACTGGTCTAAATGACCACATTTGATCAGTATCTTATAGGCCTAGCTACTCTAAAGAACAAGCAGATATAAATTCTTTTCTTACAGCTCTGTACTAAACGTAATAGGCATACGCTACTCACGGAGTCAGAGGGTACGCTAATCTTCCTCTCACCATAATCACTGATGTAAAATTAACCACACTGACGGCTCACGAGTATGCAATATAACCATTACTTAACACTACACAAATAATAATAATAATGGTAATAAGTACACACTTGTATACACCGCAATGCGACACTAGAATTCCTCTTATAAATTCACTTAGTACTTTACACATTTAACACAGTCTCACAGTTGAAAATGGCGATGAGATACACGTGAAATTACATTAAAAAACATATAAATCGCTAGTCAGCTTCCATCAAACTCATCATCATCTCAACCCATAACCCGTCATGGGTCGTAGGGGTGCCATGGTGGAAGCATCAGCAGACAGGGTCCTCCACTGCTCTCTATTCTCAGCAATGCGTACAAGTGTGGAGAAACCGTGTCCTGCCCATTCTTTGATGTTTTCAGCCCAGGATTTTCTTTGCCTTCCTCTTCTCCGTTTACCTTCGACTGTTCCCTGGAGGATCGTTTTCGAAAGGGAGTCATGACGAGTTACATGCCCAAACCAGGCAAGCTTTCGACGTTTCACTATTGACAAAAGTGGTTCTTGATGGCCTGCATAGGTGTTTATCTTCTCTCTAACATAGACATTTGTTTTGTGCTCTTTATAGCAAATGCGCAAAATTCTTCTATAACATTTATGCTCGAAAGCCTGAATCCTTCGCTCCGTATCTGCAGTGAGTGTCCAGCCCTCACACCCATACAAGAGAATAGATAATACAAGTGATTTGTATAATTTGATCTTCACAGGAAAACTGATGTTACTTTTCCAGATCACATTCAACCTTGTCATGGCAGCTGAGGCCATATCAAGTCTTGTCTTGATTTCTTTATTTGATCTTCCATCACTACATATAGTGGACCCGAGATATTCAAACTATAGAGAGACAAACGCTACTAAGCAATAACTCTTAAAACTGAAACGTCTAATATTACTACATCTAAAGTATTATAAAAATGTACTCATATGTAAGCATACCTCAGTGTCGTTAGTTCTCTTAGCACAGACGCAACATATGCGTATCAAATCCTCCACCTCACTGGTGTATCGTATCGAGGATGCATACCGCACATGGAAGACGATCTGGCTTCCTTTCAACTCTGACTCGACTCTCTCACTGTTTCAATTTAAATCTTCATCTCCACACATGTACCACACAGTGGCGGATCTACTATGAAACTAATGAAGCTTAAGCTTCAGGGCACCTAATCCCGGAAGGGCCCCAAAAGCGACTTTAGTCCACATTGCTTAAAATTTGTGGGTCTACTGTATGAGAAAGGTTTTTTTTTTTAAAAATAATATTAATAATATAGTGTAATTCAATACAAAATAATAGTTAAAATCAAAATTAAAAGGTTATTAAAGTATTATGTAGGCTAGCCTTAAACGAAAAAACGCTTTCTCAGAAAGTGGACCTACAATTTTTTCCTTTCAAAGCGTGTGACAATAGTCGCACGACTCACATTGATTAATTTGTTGTTGTATATATTCCAACAATCCCAAAGTTTGAGAGTCAGTAGCGCTGATGTTGTAAAGGTGGAGTGTCGCGGTAAGTTGACTGTTCTGTTGTGGCTAATGTAATTGTTTTCCTTCTTAACAGAGGTCAAGACCCTAGAGGAATAACAATGAGTTCAAGAAAGTACTTAAGTGGATGCCAAAAACGCAAACTCAAGGAAAAGCGATCTGACAAAATCTCTAAATGTCAAAAACTAACTAACTATTTGGCAATGTCAAGTTTGTCAACACCTACAGTTGAAACAAGCCAAGCAAACACCATTGAGGCCAGTGATAGTGCACAAACTGTGGGAGCTCTTTCTAGCATTATTCAACCCACTGTTGCCGCTTTTGATACAGATGACGATCACAGTGGTCAACATGAAAGTACCGCGGAACAAGCAGAAACATGAAACGGCAAGCAAATTCAGTGATTTCAAAGAATACAGTGACCTCGAAAACTGGCCCATAACAGTTGATAATGATTTCATACAGAATCGTTTAATGCAAGACATAGGTTTTTTCAAAATAAAAAAACCGATGATGTACATACCGAATCAAGCAGGGTTTACAAGGAGCAAAACAGAAGTTTCTCAAACAAATATTTTGAAAAAAAAGATTCAAAAATGGCCAGACTGTGATGAGATCATGGTTAGTTTACTCAAAGAGCAAAGGCTGTATATACTGTTTTGTTTGTAAACTCTTTTCTAAATGCCAAATATCACTTACAACAGGTGGGTTTTCTGACTGGATGAATGTACTCAGAACTCTGGAGAATCATGAAGACAGCATGGAACATAAGAGGGCGATGTTGTGTTGGATAACAAGAAAGTCAAATAAAAATACTGTGGATCAGCAACTTGAAGAACAGATGACAAAAACCATACAGTACTATTTTGAAGTACTGAAAAGAGTTGTAGCTGTTATAAAGTTTTTAAGTGAAAGAGGTTTGGCATTTAGAGGTCATGAGGAGAAGTGCGGCTCACCAAATAATGGAAACTTCATGGGGGCCATTGAAGTTATTGCAGAATTCGACCCATTTTTTACATGAACATCTCGAGAAATGTAAAAATGAAACAGTAAATGCTACTTACCTATCCAAAACCGTGTATGAAGAATTGATAGAAATTATGGGAAAACATATGCAAGATAAAATTGTGAATCAAATCAACAACCTAGACACCAAATACTACTATATTATTGTTGACTCTACGCTTGACTTGACACATGTTGACCAGCTGGTAATTGTGGTTCGATACTGCTATAATGGAAAACATTGTGAGAGATTTTTAACATTTTTACCGATAGAAAACCATTCATCCACGACCTTGTTCAACAAAATACAACAAGTTCTGGGTTAACATAAGCTTTCACTTGAAAATATCCGTGTTCAGTCCTACGATAATGTATCTAACATGAAGGGCTCGGAGAAAGGGCTGCAAGCACTCTTTAAAAACATTAACAGGTATGCAGACTAAGTACCATGTGCAGCCCATTTACTTAACCTTGTTGGAGAAAAGGCAGTGTCTACTGTACCTGAAGTTGTTGATTATTTTGGTATTTTGCAGGAGCTGTATGCTTTCTTTTCTGGATCTCCACGAAGATAGGGAATTTTAAACACACAGGACAATCTACATTTTTATCTAAAGAGCTTAAGTGTAACTAGATGGTCTACACACCATGAAGCAGTCCGGGCAATTAAAAATGGATATATGGGTATTTTACAAACTCTCAAACATATTTTTTAAGACTCAGAAGAGAAGCCTAAATGTAAACGAGATGCAAAGAATTTATACAACAAGTTGGTACAGCTGGAATATGCTATTTTAACAGTCGTTTGGGAAGAAGTGCTGGAGCGTTTCAATAAAATAAGTAAGAAACTCCAAACCCCTGGTTTTGATGTATTTGAAGGTTATCTTCTGCTTTAATCTTTACTTTCGTTTGTTAAAGACCTCAGAGAAAATTCAGCCGATAGGATTGCACACTATGAATTAGAAGCAATAGGTTTGTGTGAAGATATCACTTCAAGTTATTCTGATGCTTCCAAACGCATTGTTACAAGGAAATTTTCAGATGGAACAAGTGGTATTGCTTCTTTGAGTGGAGCTGACAAATTTAGGATAGAAGTTCTATATCAACTCTATGACTGCTTGATAATCCAGTTACGCAAGAGGATTGACCCATATGAGCAGATTGCGAAAAGATAAGATAGGACACTCTTTACAGAGCAAAACAGCAGGAAGCAATCTGATCATCAGAAGTGGTCCCCCCGTCCGACAAGTGTTTCGGCCCGATTACTCCTTTACACTCTAAGGGGGACGGGCCCACTTGGGTCATGACTCTCAAGCGTCTCATCCTCCTGTTGTCTTGTATCGAAAATGAACCCATTTCACTTATGGTAGCAACTTGTAAATCCACAACTCCGCCAGCCGTGGAGGCGATTGGGAAAGTAACAAAGAGAAGACAAATTATTCCGTTCGTTCCGTCGCACATCACAACTAAGGACACACACTGAGACACCAGCGCGAAGCCACTGAAATTCTGTTCCTGACATTCTGTTCCTGACACCACTTATAGTATACACCGCCTGTTGCCCCTGAGTCACAGCCCTTTCACTAGTACACCAGAAAACTCAGCGTACTGTGGACTTAGAAAAATTTTGGTGTTTTCTGTACCGCAGCGTTTATTGTCACGATTTCCATTGCCCATTGCGGTTGTTCCACAGCCAGCCTGGTGCCTTTTCGGCAGTTTCACTAAGCCTCTTCAGTGCCCTTGTTCTCGACTGTCCACTCAGCCCCAACAGTTTCAATAAATCTTACACTGATGCAGCCACAAGCCCTCTTGCGCCCACTTCAACAGCCATGACCCTTGCAGTGAACCCATCGTGTCTCAGATCCGCGGCCAGATCGCTATACTTGGCCGCTTTGAATGAATGTTGCTCGTCTAATCTGGATTCAAATGGCACGGTCAGCTCAATCAGTATGACCTGAAGCGTTGCTGAAGAATGAAGCACTATATCCGGCCATCTCCGCGATTTTCTGATACTCTCTGGATATGCCCCTCGTCCAGGTAGGTCTACCGCTGTCTCCCAGTCGTTTGCAAAGTCAAGAAGAGATGGTAAACTGCTACCAGGTTTACTCGGTTTGGGGTGAGCTGACTTTCCTGCCCTCAGAAAGTATGTATTTGCGGTGCTCGGCCTGGGTTTGCTATTCGCCTTCATTTTTGCCAGATCTATTGTCGCAGCAAGCTCATTTAGCACTTTGTTATGGCGCCAAGTGTATCGCCCTTGCCCTAATGACACCTTACACGCTGAGAGCACGTGTTCAAGTGTCTGCCTCCCCTGGCACAGGGGGGCACTGCTCATCATCCGACTTTCCCCATTTCACAAGGTTGGTGGCCGACGGCAGCAGGTCATACATTGATCTGACAACGAAGCTGAGCCTAAGAGGTGCCATATGCCATATATCATTCCATGTCAAGGACCTCTGCAGGGCTCCTTCGCACGTAGTCCATTGGCCTTGTTGGACCTGCTGCACTGCTTTTTGCAACCTCTTATCATTCTCAGCTCCTCGTATCTCCTGAACTACCATGTCTCTGCGCTCCCTGCTTGATGCCTTGGGCCACCAGCGGATGTCTCCATGACCAAATCCCCGTCTATTCGTTTGTGTGTATCCGATTACCTCTCTCAGTTTGAGTGACTCTTGGGCAGCATCAACAGCTTCTTCCACTCTCCACTTCCTTCCCGTTTTCAGTTTAGGCTGAATGGACTTAACCACGTCATCAGCTGACTCGCGTAGCATCATTGCAAGCCTTGTCTTTCCAACTTTGAACTCTTCAACAACTGACTTGAAGGGAAGCAGAAGTTTTGACTTTTTGCAGTACAGTGCTACATCTGACAGACCTGGTGGTACCCCTAGCCATTTTCTCATGAACTTGTTGACCTTCTGCTCTATAGCTTCCACGGTACTTGTGCTTATTTCATATATAAGCAGTGGCCACAGCAACTTCGGTATCAACATTAACTGGAGGCACCACAGTTTGAACTTTCCCAGGAGTCTGCTTTGGTCTATGATCTGTAGTCCCCTGTCTGCCATTTCTATTGTCTGTTGCACTGCCTTCGAGTCTTTTAATGAGGCATCGTACACCCTGCCAAGACTTTTAACAGGTTCCTCAATGACAGTAGGGATTCCTTTTGGCTGGAAACCATGAATATGACCTCTGCTATCTTCCCTTTCCTGACTGATAGGCTTCTCGACTTCTTGGGTTTGAAGCTCATTCTGCACCAGCTGACTAGTTCGTCCGGGCGTGCTAACATCCTCCCGGCCTGATGTTCATCTGATGTCAGAATTGTTGTGTCATCCATGAATGCTTTGAGCGGTGGCATGTGACACATTCCACCGAGCTTTAGACCTATAGCCATTCCTTCAGCCGCATTGAGGATTACCTGCATAGCCATCACGAATAGTATCGGAGAGATGGTACATCCCATCGCAATTCCAACTTCAAGGCCAATCCACTTCGCTGTGTACTCTCTGGTTGAAAATCTGATAAAAAACCCTGCGAAATACAGCTTTAGCATTGCTGCAATCTCTTGTGGAACATGATACATTTCTAGGGCCTGCCACAACATCTGGTGTGGAACGGATCCATAAGCATTCACTAGATCCAACCAGATTACATGGAGGTTTGTTCTGTTAGACTTTGCCTTTTGGATTGCTTCCCAGATCATTGAGGCATGCTCTAGACATTCTGGTGTACCTGGGATACATCCTTTCTGAATGGTAGTGTCAATGTACCCATTTGCCAGGAGGTATGTAGTGAGTCTTTTCGCCATCACTGAGAAGAATATCTTCCCTTACACACTGAGTAGTGAGAATGGCCTGAACTGACTGATGTCTGTGGAATTTTGTTCCTTCGGGATGTAGACTCCGTTCGCCTTTCTCCATTCCTTGCTTCCGAGCTGGGTTTTCCACGCATTCTTCAGTAAACGGAGCAGTCGTTTGAGCACCTCAGGGCATCTCTTATACACCACATATGGAACACCATTAGGACCTGGAGCTGACTTGCACCGAGCTTTCTGGACAATGCTTTGTACCTCTTGCACCGTTGGGGGCTTGGTGTTAAATTCAGCTCCTGGCTTACTCGGCCATTTAAGGCCTGCCATGCTGCTGAGCGGCTCATCTTTGCGACCATCTGAATATGTCATTCTAAGGTGTTCTTCCAGGTCTTCTTTCCTGATGTTTAGCATACCCGACCGTGGCTGCTCAAACAGTTCTTTGGCAAACTTGAAGGGCTCCCTAAAAATATTTCTCTATCCCTTCGAGTCTTTCTTCTCTTCCTGCACAACATTTCTGCTCTACAAAGGGCATTATGTTGGCCTTTCAGGTGCTCCCAAACTTGTCGTAACCCTTCCTTCTCTGTGGCAACTGCGTTCTTGAACAGTTTTCTGGCATGCTTCTTCTGTTTCCTGATTTCTTCTATTTTAATTTGTCTTCTACTTTTCCGTGGTGGGTTACTTTCCCTTGCCTCCCTCACTCCGAACACTTTGCGACAGTGCAGATATATTATGTCGCCGAAGATTTCCAGCTTCTTCTCCAAAGTTAGCTGCTTCAGGTTGTTATCCAACTGTTTTGCTAAGGCTTCGTCCAGCTGTTCCCAAAGCCCTTTTGCAATGGCAGGTGGAAACTTGATTGCATATCTCTTCCCGTCCAAGAAGTGTGTGAGATCATCATCTGGCAGATCAACTTGAATGTACTCAGCACTGTGGATTGACTCCTGGCTGCGTTCTTCTAACGTCTTATTCGTCGAGACAGAGCGTTGTTGATCTCCCGCTGATGACCTCTCACTCCCCTTTTTCGTCTGTGGATTTTCATTCCTCTCTGAGTAGAGAATTCCCTACCACTGGGTCTTCAAAACCACATTATTTTGGTGCGACACCCACGTCAACCACTCGCGACACTGCACGGTGTATTTATTGAGCTTGTGGTACCTGAAACCATCTTCCCTGTTTCGTCTATGGGAAAGTCAGTGGGCATTTTCTGCATTAGCGCCCACAAATAAAGGGCGTTGGCATCAAAACCTTTAATGCATTGAACCATTTTGCCCCCTCTAATGCACGTTTTGCCTTGTTCGTGGAACCTATGAAAGATAATTGAAGGTCCCCCAACTATGTTTTCTCTCAACGTGTTATGCAAATCTTGCTCCCGCTTCGAGCATAAAGAAAAAGAGACGTTTGACGGGATGGTTTTGGGAAGATATTTTAACGTGACACCGGTCACCGAAATCGCATCTTTAAACATATCTACACCTAACCCCGCATAAAAACTAACCTGTTGCTCTAACGCCGCTAAGAAGGGGACCACGTCTTTATTGTTGTACCACGTCAGAAAATCGTACAGCGTGTTCATGCGGTTATCGACCCAAACTCTCTGACACTCGGCGTACTCGTCACTAGAAATATTAGAATTTTTTAGGGCAGAAAAAAAAAGCCGAGTGGGGTGGTAGCGCCGGCTCGTTTAATTTTTCTAAATCGGTTACATACTCGTAACAGAAAAAACCTTTGGTTTCTGTTACTTTATAAGCGGCTAGGTATTTAATATAACTAAAACCGGGGGCTAAGTAATTGATTATATCTAAAAACTTTAACTGGGAAGTGGCGATACACATAAAATTATTATTTCTCTTGACTAAATACTTAAAATCTTGGTCAAGGAAATATTTGATGAGATAGGGTTTGATCACATTCACATCGTACTTTACCGAGGTGAAGCCTAACACTGGCAGTTCGTGCAAATACTCATCGAGTCTCTCAATGAGCCCCTCCAAATCACCGAGTTGAGTGTACACCTCATTAAAATGTACACGCAATAGAGCGTAAGACGCCTCGGCAATTTGGGTCAGATGCCCGAGCATCCTATTGACCAGGTCTTGTGGATCACCCGTTGTGATAAAACATTAGAAGCCACCGAACAAGACAGGGGCACATGTTTAGCTGTGTAGGTAGTTGCGCTACCAGGGGTTCTACAGAGGTCTCGAAATAACACTCGTAGTCAAAGGTGGCTCGATAGGGAAAGACGAATTTTGTGTCTACATCTATTCCCTGCGCGGCGATTAATTCCCAAACGGTATCTGGCGGGGTATACACCCCACCCTTAAATATCTCGACTCGTTTACCCCCGGTACAGGTCTGCTCATGTCTGTCCATGTCCATAAAAATCGTCCATAATTTACCGCATTTCGGATATGAAAAGGAGTTTGCCGCCATATCAATATCTACTATATACATAAAATGATTTTTATACATTAAAAGACGCAAAGTTTCTGGAAAACTATCGCTACCTCTAAGTTTGGGGGCTAGGGTTTGCGCGTCGTCAAATTCAAAAATATCTATATTTATTTTAAAGCAGATTTCTAACGCATGAATATCTGTTAAATTAACCCCGGGGAAGTCGATGAGAGACTCTAGTCCCTGCTGTGTTTGCCACTGAGCTACGAGCCGGCGCGTGTGTTTATTAACACCCTTAACGGGCGCACCCCTAAAAACGGCCAGACACCTTAAAAAGCAAAAGTTATCACTGTAAGGTATTGCGTGTGAATCGTGTTGTAATGTGTTAATGTGCTTATTATCGGTTATGAAGGAAGGAATATCTTGTAAAAAACAGCCGAGTGGGTGGTCTTGAATGAGATAGAGATAAAAGGAGGTCGCCGGGATCGCTTCAACATAATATTTTGTGTTGGGTCTGTTTACTTGTGCGTGTGCAAGAATGTCGCTGTCTTGTAAGTTTGAGACAAAAGACATGAAATCTGTAATGTTGTTGACTAGATGAGGATGTTCCAAAACACAGGCGTTGTTATGTGAGGCGTGGTAGAAACGAAGGTCTTGGGTTTCTCTGTGGCGTAAAATTGTGTGATGACTGTAATTAATTTTGAATCTGTTTGTTTGTTGTGTAAAGATTGGACTTAACAAAGATAGCCATTCGATGGGTTGTCTTCTTTCTGGACTGTGAAAGAAAGTGAAAATGGATAAATATTTGTGTTTGTTTGTATGTGTCTTGATCGCACTCCTATCGTTTGTATATATCTCTCTAACGTCAGACGGTAAGTCATATAAACTGTCAGAGGACAAGCGAGGTTTTTTGTTTTGGGTTTGGGTACTGGACATTGGTCGTTTCTTGTTAGTCTGGCCTGCAGCTTTTGTACAGGAGGAGGGCGGAATTGTTGAAGAGGTAGTGGGCCCCGCGGTTGAATGTGGTGGTATTGCAAAGTTTTTGGCGCCTGCTGCAGCAGATGATGATGATGTCTGTTGGTTCGCCGATGATGTTGAGGATGATGCTGGTATTCTGGAAGAGTCAGGTGTTACTGGAGTCTGTGTTGAAAATGTTGTGTCGCCTGCTTCAGCAGATGATGGTTGATAGTAGTGCACCGATGTTGAAGGTGTTGTTATTGTAAAGTTTTTGGCACCTGATGTTGCTGTATTCTGTGTTGGTGCTGACGTGAAAGGTCTCATTGTTGAAGCAGGTGTTGTGAAGGACACGCCTGATGCTGCTGGTTTCTGTGTTGCAAATGTTTTGGTGTCTGATGTTGAAGCGGGGTGTTGGTGGTTTCTGTGGACCCGTATATTATCAACACGCGTAAAGTATTTTCCACAAATGTCACAACTAAGCAGAGTCAACGAGTGCGCTGTCTTGATGTGTCGTGCGTAGCCATCACGTCTGGTGAATCCCTGCCCGCATCGGGCACACATGTTGTTTTGTACCACTGATGTGGTTTGCACCCCCAGTGTAGTGTCTGTTTGTGTTGGACCGGACCCATGTTCCTTCAAAGGTTGCTGTCTTTACTACAGAGCGGGCACTTTGTGTGACGAGTTAGCTCATGGCCCCGCCTGAAAGATCGATCGCACTCGTGCATGAGGCTCCAGGAGGAGCAGGCCCGTAACTTGGTCAATTCAACCGACGCAGGATGGTGTAAATATGGAGTGAGAGTGTAGAGTGTTATTAACGCGAATGATGGAATGTTCGTATCTTGACCAATCTAAAGCACTCATTCACTCATGTCTATAAGGCACCAATGCAGACTGCTGGAATCTTTTCATACAGTTTATTCAGACGCACATACTGGGACAGAACGAATAGATCATAAGTACATGTTGACACATCAATCTTCAGGCATGAATAGTAGATCCCATGTCATGGAACATTCAAATATAATGGGTGGTACAAAACAGCATTCAATGTTGTGGTACATAATGGCCGCATCCCCTATCTGACTGAACGCGTCAGTAAAGGCGGATCGGTAAACAAATGAAGAGTTCGATGGACGAACCTTCTTTCCCTTGCTAAGTTCTTAGGTTGCTTATATTCAATGTTTATATCATACTGTGAAACCACGATAAGGGGTTTTCATATAAATGAGATCTCCATGCCACTGTCCGAATAGTAAGATACACGACCCGTTCTCTGGACAGTGATCCATAATGATGACAGGAATACAAAAAATGGCCTCCTTCCCTGAGCTTTCGCTCACTCGCCCAGCAGAAGAATAATCATCAGCCAAAGTTGATTCAAAACTTGAATAAGTATAACTTTCTAGAGTTACCATACAGTCCCTTTGTCAGAAGGTTACTTCATGAAGACATAAGCGCTGATGGAACCTGTCATCTACAACAATATCTAGTTAAACGACCAACGATGCACGAAAATACGTTGCTTCATCTAGGTCTAACCATAAGGAGATCGTCAAAAGGGAGTGGATTTACCTTGAGTCCGAATAGTACATAATACAGTACATGAGGAGAGTCTCTAACACTATAATCTTGTAGAGACACATTCTCCTACTGAAGAAATCACTTCATAAATCATTTTTCACTCTTGAAAGGACCAGCCCTAGAAAATACGTGACCAGCCGTTATAGGCGGCAATATCGGAACTCATCACGACTCGCCAAGACAACCAATACCTCCGCTAGAGCGGCATAAAGAATATAGTCCTGCCTACCCATACAAAATATACAATATAGGACTGAATCTACTTGCACTAATAATATGTAATACATATGAATTCAGGCCATAAACATTCTAAGAACGATCAATCTATTTTCTGGCTATGACAAATGATGAATGCCAAAATATAAGTATTCTTACGCCCGATCAATATCAAGGGAGATTATCCATATAATCAAACGTATGAATCAAACATGGATTATCTGGCTTTACAAAAGAAAGCATTTTCGTACCCAATTAAATACAACAATATATTTTCCATATTAAATAGACATATCGTACATTTGTAATCTGTGCGTCAAAAAATATGTGCGCAACAGATTACCACACCCCCGGGAAAAAAAATGGTACATTTTTTTTTTTTAAATACATCCAGGAGCAACATACAATAGGCTCACAACGCACGAATAACAATGCGCAGATGATAAGCATTCCAAACAAATGTAACGCCTAATGTAAGGCTAAGTCGTCATATAGCACGACCAATGAGAATCTATCTCAGGATTCAGAGAAAATTTTTCTCTGAGTATAAATATCTCCAGAGAGGTGTCACCAACGCATAACACAATACTGGCAATGCCACAATTTGTACAATAGTTCATCTTAGGTATCTTAACATTATGATCACCAAATAAGAAAAATATCAAAAACCTGCGGTGAATATACATCAATGCACCGCTAAGTAGTGATACAGACAATGTACGATATATTACATATAAGTACATATTTTAACATAGGAAAAACTGTAGTAAAGTCAGACATGTTAGAAATCTCAAGATCTGACAGTTAGGTGGAATCACTTCATAAATCATTTTTCACTCTTGAAAGGACCAGCCCTAGGAAATCCGTGACCAGCCATTATAGGCGGCAATATCGGAACTCATCACGACTTGCCAAGACAACCAATACCTCCGCTAGAGCGGCATAAAGAATATAGTCCTGCCTACCCATACAAAATATACAATATAGGACTGAATCTACCTGCACTAATAATATGTAATACATATGAATTCAGGCCATAAACATTCTAAGAACGATCCATCCATTTTCTGGCTATGACAAATGATGAATGCCAAAATATAAGTATTCTTACGCCCGATCAATATCAAGGGAGATTATCCATATAATCAAACGTATGAATCAAACATGGATTATCTGGCTTTACAAAAGAAAGCATTTTCGTACCCAATTAAATACAACAATATATTTTCCATATTAAATAGACATATCGTACATTTGTAATCTGTGCATTCAAAAATATGTTTGCAACAAAAACATAAAATAAAATACATGTAACAATCAGGTAACCTGGACAAAACAGACAAAATGATAGATAGAGAAAGAGTGAGAGAGAGAGAGAGAGAGAGAGAGAGAGAGAGAGAGAGAGAGAGAGAGAAAGAGAGAGAGATTAGACACCAAAAATTAAACATAAAATAAATAAGACTTATAGACAGGCAGGTATATAAGCACACACACACCCACACACACACACACACACAGACACACACACAGACACATTTTTCTAAACTAGTATGTTTTTAATTTTCACTGGACGATTGTATGTAACTTTTTATTAGTTTGTACTTGCTCGGGTCCTTATTTAGTTATTTCAATATATTAACTTTTCAATACCAATGCTTTTTTGTTCTTTGTTATCAGCTTCTGAGTACAGAAACGACCCGCGCGCTTGTTTTTTTAGTTTCACTACTGTTTGCAGACAAACAACGAGGTGTGGCTTTTACACTTGCTTAACAATATGCTAAAGAACAAAAAAATGAACATGTCGTTCATTCTCCAGGCCGTTTAACACTGCCTAGTGCATATACACATTTTTTAAATACATAAATGTTATATATTTTATCTTCCTAAAGAGAACAGACAGCCATATACACATTTTTTAAACTAGATAAATGGCGTGTAGATATAAGACTGTTTAGGGTATTTTCTTAACTTATCGAAAACAACCATATACACATTTAAAAAAAAATGACATGTAAGCATTTAACGCCCTAACGAAAACAAACAAGCAAACAGATAAAAACATAAATTTTTTAAATACCTGCTAGTGTATCTTTCTAGACAAATAATAATAATTTAGTGTATGTTTTAACTTCTACTTATCGAAAAAAAAAACACGAACAGATAAAATGATTTAGGTTATATATTTTAACACGCTAACGAAAACAGACAAAGACAAGGACAGACAGATACATGGGGACAGATACACAGACACATAAAATATATATATATATATATATATATATATAATATAGTCCATATAGCAATAGTGGGTTTGGCCCAATAAATATGCGTTTTTATATATATATATATATATATATATATATATATATATATATATATATATATATATATATATATATATATATATATATATATATTTTTTTTTACAGAATGCAATTAACGAAAACAGACTCAGACATATAAACTTTATATATTTTTTAAATACAGAAACGACAGAGATATTTATATTTAACACAAACATATAAACAGAATTACATACGTTTCTGGTGGAAAGATTTCAACGGTTGGTTTCAGTGGTTGATTTGAGAAGACTGGTCTCGAGGTCTTTACTCGTCGAGCTCTGGTTAAAGAATGACGCTTGTAGAGGGATTCCTGATTATATTAAGACAAAAGGCTTCTCTGTCACATGCGCAGTGCGCATGCGTAGACGCGATAATTTCAGAGCTCCCGCGCGCGGCTTTGTCACAATGGATAACGGTTTGACGTTGTCAGAACGTTTGGAACCCATTATCGATTAGGCAATTGAGAACCACGAAGTTTAATTGGATGCAGGTGTGGTCATGAAAAATTAATTGGTCTCTCTGGTCAGGAAATAGTTAATGGCTTTTTACTATTGAACTGTTGAACAAAGGAGGACATTTACAAAAATAGAACTACGTTTTTTTAGTTATGATATAACGGTTTGTCCGTGACACTGTTTGTCTGTTAGTGTTCTTTTGTCCGTTTGTCTGTTTGTTAATGCTGTATGTAAAAATATATATTGTTAAACTAGATATTTTATTTGTGACAGTGGTTGTTAGTGTGATAGTATATAACTTAACACTTTATTAGAACTACCTTTAAAAAGCAACCTTTAAAAACCAAAAAAGGCTCGTGACTGAGTGAGTAACGAGTGGTTCTCATATTGTTGAAAAAAACGTCGCAGGGAGTCTGTCGTTGTTGACAACAGGGGTTCTCAGATATAAAATAACTGCGTGAGTGTAAATTATCATTGTTAAAAATGGATCCAAGACGGGTACATCCCTTCACAGAGCTGATAGCCGGACCCACTGGGTCTGGCAAATCTGTCTTTGTACAGCGTTTCTTGCAACATATCCGGGATATGATGGTACCTGCGCCTGACGAAATTATATGGTGTTATGGAGAGTGGCAGGCCATGTATAACTCGATGACGGGTATTCAGTTTATTGAAGGACTACCGGACATGGACCAATGGACAGGTGATAAGAAACGTATGCTCGTTATAGAATGTGAATACAGACATTCCACGAAAAGAAGAAATCATCACAGCAATCAAAGGGTTAAAGAACGGCAAAGCTCCGGGCCATGATAATTTAAATGCAGAGCTATTTAAGACAGACCCTGAGCTAGCAGCAGAACTATTAGAACCACTATTTGCACAAGTCTGGAAAACGGGGACAACACCATCAGAGTGGAACAAAGGAATAATTGTCAAGTTGCCCAAGAATGGAGATCTTGCAGACTGCAATAATTGGAGAGGAATCACTCTTCTCTCAGTTCCCAGCAAAATACTAGGCAGGATAATTATACAGAGAATTTCAAAGGCAGTAGACCACAAACTGAGGAAGGAACAAGCAGGATTTAGAAAGAATAGAAGATGTGTAGATCATATATTCACTCTCAGGAACATTATAGAGCAGTGCTCAGAATGGCAAAGACAGCTTTACATTAATTTCGTTGATTTTGAAAAGGATTTTGACAGCATACATAGGGACAGTTTATGGAAAATACTGAGGGCTTATGGAATTCCAAGCTGCATAGTGTCAATCATAAAAAGCCTCTATGCCAACTTTACGTGTAGTATTGGACAGAGCAACCTAACCTTTGAGGTGAAGACAGGAGTACGACAGGGATGCCCCTTGTCAACCACTCTATTTTTAACAGTCATAGACTGGGTAATGCGCCAGACAACAGAGAGCAGTCCAAGAGGAATAAGATGGACTACATTTTCTACACTGGAAGATCTGGAATAAGCAGATGACATTGCACTACTAGCACATTCACATCAACACATCCAGGAAAAAACGGATAGACTTAACAAGTTTAGCCAGCAGGTGGGCTTGAACATCAATTTAAAGAAGTCTGAGGTCATGACGCTCAATGTGAGCAACCCTGAGCCCATATCAGTAAGGAATCAGCAATTGGTACAGACAGATACCTTCACATACCTAGGAAGCATAGTAACACCAGACGGCGGGGCAGGCAAAGACATCAACATCAGAATGAATAAGGCAAGAACAGCCTTCTTTAGCCTAAACAACATCTGGAAGTCCTCCCAATACAGCACAATCACAAAATTAAGATTATATCAGAGCTGTGTGCTTTCTGTGCTTCTCTATGGTGCGGAATGCTGGAGAGTTACAGAGAAGGAAATGTCGAAATTGTCCTCTTTTCACACAACATGTCTAACTAAGAAAAATGCACCGAATCTTTTGGCCGAATACCATCACTAACCAAGATCTGCTTACTTGTAGCAAGCAAGAGGACATGCACACCATCATAGCTGGCAGACGCTGGAGCTGGGTTGGTCATGTCCTCAGAAGAGACCCCGATGCCATCACAAGAACAGCTATGCTTTGGACCCCTGAAAGAAAACGAAAGAGAGGCCGACCAAAAACAACCTGGCGGAGGACTGTGGAGGCTGAGATGCAGGGATTGAACCAGAGTTGGGGCACTGTACGAAGGATGGCCGCCGACCGAGCAAAGTGGAATCAATTTGTTGTTGCCCTACAAGACGCCACTAGGCGTGATGGCCACTGACTGCTTTGACGGTCGGCGGCTAAGGATCAAAGAAAAAGAAGAAGAAGCTCGTTATAGATGATCTGATGAGTGAGACGAGTGATAGAATAGCTAAACTTTTCACGAAAGGCAGTCATCATCGGGATATTAGTGTAATGTACATTGTGCAAAATCTATTTTGCAAGAACAAAGAACACAGAACCATTAGCTTGAATTCTCATTACATAGTGCTTTTCAAAAATCCACGCGATGGTTCGCAAATTACGAATCTAGCCAAGCAGATGTACCCAGGTCGTACTGCCTATGTCCAAGAAAGTTTTAAAGACGCGACGTCGGCCCCACAGAGTTATTTGCTAATCGACCTTCGTCAGGCAACACCCGACGCTTTAAGATTACGTACCCACATATTTCCACACGAACAACAAGTCGTCGACGTACCGAAATAACGAGATGGGGGAAAAGATTAAACGCCATGCTGAAATGCTGAAGTTTCTAGGTACTGTCAAACCCCTAGTCATCAAGGCTGTTATGAAAACAGCGTCACCCAATCTTGTAGGAACACTCTGCGAATGTGGTCACAACGTGTTAAAAGGTAACGTTACACTAACACCCCCTCAGAAGAGGCGTATGCGTTGTTACAAGAACACCATGAGAGCGCTCACCAAGAAGACATTATCGCTCAAAAGACAAAAACAATTTTTACAAACTGGCGGTTTTTAAGTGCCCTGTTAACCCCCCTACTAACCGTGCTAAGAGGGGTCTTGTAGATGGCCAAGAAAATGATTTTGATGGACCCTCGTTAGTTAGAGGCTCAAAAACCTTATAGAACCCCCGACGCTCTGAGAGATAACTTGGGAGAATTGGACAGTCAAATGCAACTAGTCTTGGATCGAGAAGATTTACCAGTGGGTGACAAAGCTAGATTATATCAACGAACACTGCAGCGTTATGTGACTCGACTAGAACAGTACAGTCACGTGCCTCTAGGTCTCGTGGACATTAAGTCTCCACTTAACGAGTCGATCTCGAAGCCTCCCATCGATCAAACCACTGTACTTAAAGATGAGGTCGTGGACACAACTCCTCAGTCCCCACCCAAACAAGTCACACCCATTAATCGAAAACAGTTGGTTACCAGTAAATTGCGAGAAACATCGTCGTATTCGCTCAGAAGAAGGAAAAAGACAAAAACTCCAAAGTGGGAAGCATGGCCAAAGAAGTGAATAAGATTTTAAAACAACATTACTACGAGCCGAAACTACCGCGTTCTTATGGCGGAGTCGGTGCCTTGCAACGTAGCACCAAACTTACTCGTAACAAAATTGAAGAGTGGTTAGGTCATCAGGATACGTACACCTTACACAAACCGGTGCGTAGAAAATTTACAAGACGCGTGACTATCGCTGGTGGTATCGATCAACAGTTCCAGGCTGATCTAATAGACTTGCGGGGTTTAAAAAACTCAACGATGGGTTTTCCTATCTAGTGACGTGTATCGACGTGTTTAGTAAATTCGCGTGAGCTGTTCCGCTGAAAAACAAAACTGGGAAAGCTTTAGTAGCAGCGGTAAAGACCATTTTTAACAGTCGCAAACCGATAAATTTTCAAACAGACAAAGGCAGTGAGTTCGTCAACAAAACATTCTTAAAGTTTCTTACAGACGAAGGTGTCCATTTCTTCACTACGGAGAATGAGGATACCAAGGCAGCTATAGTGGAGAGGTTTAATCGAACCCTCAAAGAAAAAACGTGGCGTTACTTTACCAAAACCAACAGTCTTCGCTACGTCGACGTGATAGAGCAACTGGTCCACAACTACAACTATTCGTATCATCGGAGTATTAAGATGGCACCATCGGAAGTTACACCGAGCAATCAAGAAGAGGTGTGGCGTACTTTGTATTCGACCCATGACGGCGTCGGCAGAAAAGTCTATTTTAAAGCGGATGATCGGGTGCGGATCGCGCAAGCCAGACAAACTTTTAAAAAGGGTTATACGCTGACATAGACAGAAGAACTGTTTACGGTCAGCCGACTAAACCAGACAAGACCGTCCACGTACGTCCTTAAAGATGATTCGGGTGAGGAATTGAAAGGTTCTTTTTACAAAGGAGAGCTGCAGCGGGTTGGTGACAAGATAGTTTATCGAATCGAGTCCATTTTGCAAGAACGGCGAGGTGTCAGGGGTATTAAAGAGTATTTAGTCAAATGGTTCGGTTATAACTCGTCATTCAACAGCTGGATTTCCGCCAAACAACTAGCGAGATATCGAGACTGATGGAGATAGAAGAAGTGAGCAACCCAGTTTTGCGGTCACCCTCTCCCGCGGCCACGAGAACCTCGGTCTGGCCTTTTTTGGGAAACTAGTCCCGCGACTAGAGATCGTTTTCATCTGTCAGATGATTGTTATATATGTCGTCATCGCGGTCTCGTTATTCAATATGAATCGGAGCAACGCCGAGGGACCGGACGGCAAGTTTTGGATCGCCTTAATGAGCAGTTGTCTGGGTTACATGTTACCTAACCCTAAGATAGGATGAGTTTTTACGTGACTTTACCGAGCAATGCCTCGATGAAAATATACCCGAACAATAACGCCGGTCACAAGGTATTTTATTGGCATGGTCTGCTAGAGGTTAACAGCATAAGATTAATAGGTGAATACGTTTAATATAATGTAAATAATTGTTAGTTAGTGTACGCGATACACACGATTGATTATGACGTGTATGCGTTGGTATGTCACGCACCGTGACTAGGTTACCACACCCTTTTCTTAGATGACCGTCAAACGGATAAGACGTGTCCTATAATCCTTCCAGTGGTAGGCATGATATTGCCGCACATATGTTATTGCAGTACGGACATGGGTCAGTCCGATATTCTTATGAAGAGAGGAATGTATCGAGGTTAGTAATTTTAACTAAAGTCAAGGAAGGATGAAATTATGGTCCACATTCGTTTTATATCGCCAGACGTCTAATCTCATTGTCGGCCGTTGGATGTCCCAACCGCGCGTACATATAGTTACGACGTTCTGACTATAGTGTTGCATATTATTGGACCAGGACTATAATGCATGGATAGCATTTATGATGTATGATTCAATTCTAATATATAATGTTTTCATAATCAACCTCCATGGACTGTCTACTGTTTGAAATGTATATTAAAAATTGTGTGGACTCGAGAAGAGACTTATCACGTTCATTGAAGTTACAAATTCAACAATTATGATACTGAGTTCAAACCTTGTGACAGACAGAAAGTATTAACTCACATTCGCGTAACTATTCCAACAATAGCACGATCAAGAATTAATGAATCAAATGACCAGAACTAAGAAGCTTATTGAATCAATGAGAACGGTGGCTTTCCACAACGACCACTGAAATAGAAGACGGGGCCGCAACAACAATAAAAGAAGTGAATCGTATAAAGCCCCGCAACAAAGTGGTTGCCATTGCTGGGGAACGAAGGAAGAAAGAAATTTTTCTTGTTTACATACTTTCACGGACTGTTTACGATTACAAGAAAACGTTCAAGTCACATGATTCCGAACATGACGTGGCTTGTGTAACTATGCAAAAATCAGTGACGTCACAATATTCCGTGTACAAGCCAACGATCGAAGGACGATGCCAGCTCACCTAATGTTTCATTCAAGAATACAACTTCTCAGTAGATCATAGGATTGAAAAGACATTATTTACCAACAAGGAGCAAACAGTCCTATCCTCTAGTCTAGGCCGTTGGTGAAGATCGCATCGGACGACGGGTTAAAAGATAAGTCTCAGTTCGTGACTGTTGTCATTCATAAGAAACATCACTGAGTCTAATTCACATTTTGCAGGCATGTCCGTTCTATATATTTTATATGCACGTTATATTTGTTTTCATTGTTTGTGCTGTGCCTAATTTGTGGGAGGTTGGAGTGGAGATTCAGAATGAATAAATTATGGCTCTACGGATTGCCGATATTCATTCTGAACGGTCTTTAGGGTAGTGAATTAAATCGCATTTCGCGGCGAACGCGTCGATGACATTTCCGGGGCTTGTTTCGTTCGGGACTGCATTTAATTCACAGTATATGTTAGATGTCTAGTTTGGTGAAATAATCGGTGTATTTTATCGTATTCAGTTTAAATTCTATTTAGTTTGGTAACAATGTTAGTAATCTATCTTGTTCTTTCTGATCTTGCTATTATTCAGTTCATTTTTTTTTGTATAACCGTCAATGAGTCCATGTTTGCGTCATTAATTTTTGTGTACGCAGATTTAACTCTATATTCAGTTAACCTTCACCCTACTCTATATTTCCGGTTTGCAGATTTGGTTTCATAATATCAATTTTTATTGTAGAAACGTCTTGTTTCGTGATAATATGGTTTGTTTATCCTTGGTTTACCCATCGTATCGTATGTCCTCATTTCATCTGTTCATGATTTAACACTAATAATATAATTTCTTGCTTAATAAGAGTGTATATAAATATAATTAAAATTTAATGACTTTTAAGGAGAATTAGGGACTTTGCACCAATTTGCAGTGGTAGTCCAAGAAATGGGCGATGCACTTTATAGCTCATGATTAAGGCATAATATAATAATAATATATATTTATAAAATAATTTGACTTTTTAGTCTGTCCTGCATATAAAGGACATAGTGTATATTATTTGGTACATTTTTTTCCATTACTAAATGATTTACTTAGCACATATCACTGACTGAATGATATAATACTTGAGGAATAATACTATTTATTATTAGGTGCATGATAGTAATTCAGCACCCGAAATAGATAAATATCATAACTATTTATGATATATTAACGAGTATATATGTAATATTTTCCCAACATAGTATGTCTATGTATGGAATCTACAAATAATAGTTAGATAATATTACAATTAATTAAATTGAACATTCCCAGATTAAGTTCAATAATATTATGATTGTTTATATCGACTATTCATAAATTGAATAAGTATAATAATTACTTAAAATTTATTGGTGATTATTACATAACCATTACGTACAATATTAACGTCAAGATGCTTAACTTAGACTATTTTATTAAAAATGGTAAAGATTTTGGGAAAAAAGGAGAACTTCTCGAGGCTTATGCATTGGCTGAATTTGCAAAATATAAGGCAGAAGAGGAGGAAAAGAAAGCCATTGCTAAAGCAGAGATGGAAGAACTTGAAAGAAAACAGGCGGAAAAAGAAGGCAGAATTAAGACAAGAAGAAGAAAGAAAGATAGCAAGAGATGAAATCCTACGGATTGAAGAAGAGAATAAATTGAAACGACAAGAAATCATACTGCAGCAAGAAATGGAATTGCAACGACTTAAATTAGAAACAGCAAAACTTAATTCACAGGGCGCTGCAGCAACCCAAAATGATACTGCTCAATCTGGATCTTCATCCACACGACTTAAAGGTAATTATTACTTTAAGCTGCCTCCATTCAAGTTACACGTAGATGACCTTTCATCGTGGCTCGCGCGCGCTTTGAGGACATATGTAAGGTGAATAACCTTGACAAAGCGGCATGGGCACTGAAACTTAAGGAATTTCTAGATGGCGAACCTGCAAGTGCAGCACAAAATATAGATCCAACACTATCAACAGACTATGAGGCCATTAAGACGTTGTTACTACGTCGTTTCCACTTGAACGAAGAGGCATGTAGATTGCGTTTTAAAAGTTTGTTGCCAGATAACAATAGAGATTTCACAGGTTTTATTGCTAACATACGCAATACTTTTAACAGATGGGTTGAACTGGCAGGTGTCAACAAATCCTACGACAAGTTAGTCGATTTGTTATTGAGGGATAAAGTATTATCGTCTGTCAGCCCACCATTCTTTGCTTATCTGCAAGAAAGAAAACCAGAATCTATTGATGAGTTAGAAAAAATTTCCTTAAATTACTGCACAGCTCATCCGAATGCTAATATTTCTGGCACATTGATAAGAGAACCACTTCCTGTAGCCTCCAATATGGCATATCATAATCATAACAAACCTAGAACACACAGTGTAGACAGGGGTAGGTTCAAAGGAAACTATGACATTAATTTTCATAAGGGACAGAATAACTTTAACAATAACTTTAATAGAGGACGACAACAAACCAGAAACTATTCACCTCAGTCAAGAAATAACAGTAATCCACGTAACTCAAGTTATAATCGATCATATAACTATAATAATGATTACAAGTGGAACAATAGCGATAATTATAACTCGAGACATCGAGATAACAGTTACAATAGAGGACAACGGGATAATTCATCTAATTATTCTCGTCATCGTTCTCATTCTCGTAGATCGACAACTTATAACCATAATACAGGGGCAGCTGTTACTACTGCTACAACCCCTAGGGTTCAGAGTTCAACTACTGATAACAAAATACAGTCATCGTCTACTTGTTTTGCAATGAATTATAACGTGGCAAATAGTTGCCCAACATGTAATCTTATATTTCAGAAAGCAAAAGAGACAGTTCTGAACTGCGGTCATATTCTACCAGAAGTCAGTCTAGCAGTCAATGACGGAACAGGATCACTGATCTTCAACAGAGGAAAAGTTAATGGATCCATCGTCTCAGTCTTAAGAGATTCGGGATCGACCACGATCGGAATCCGTCAGACACTTGTTCATCCAAATTGTGCAACTGGAGAACATGTCAGGTGCATGACTTTTGGGGGAACCATAGAATATTATCCAACAGCTATTATTTACATTGAGACACCTTTCTTCACAGGCAATGTTAAAGCATGCATGTTAAGAAACCCAATTGCCGACCTTATGGTGGGATGCATACACGGGAGTAAAGATTGCACACCAGATGAGATTATTCAATGGGAAAAAAATAATCTATACATCGGAAATGCAGCAATAACCAGAGCACATACAAAACAATTAGAGACTATAGACACGGAAAACAAGGAAACAAATGATCATGAAAATATCGAGATTCATTCTGCTATTGACCGAGTATCATTTGCTGCAAAACAGAGGGAAGACAGGTCACTAACAAAATTTTTTACGCTGGTCAACAAAGATGACAATCTTTCTAGGAACATAAATTATAGTCAGTGGTTTAGTATTAAAAATGACATTTTATTAAGATGTTTTATGGATAAAACTCAGATAAGACAACAAGTCATGGTACCTTTTGCTTTTAGGCGGTACATACTTCAACATGCACATGATTCTAAGTGTGCAGGTCACATGGGTTATACTCGTACACGTTCACGAGTATTATCTTCTTTTTTTGGCCGGGAGTATCACGAGATATTTCACAGTACGTACGCTCCTGTACGATATGCCAAGAAGTGAAAGCACGGGGAGCCTTTCACACGGCGCCTATTCAGGCTTGTGATATATCGGTGAGACCTTTCGACAAAATGGCCATTGATATCATTGGCCCACTTTTACCATCAGCCAGAGGACATAGGTTTATTCTCACTTGCATCGATTTATGCACACGATGGCCAGAAGCCATCCCATTAAAAAACAACCACCACAACAGATGTAGCTGATGCACTACACTTGATCTTTTCTAGAGTAGGTTTTCCTAGAAAACTTTTGTCAGATCATGGTTCTCAATTTATATCTGAGACTATGACGGAGGTAATGAAGACTTGGCAAATAGATAGAAACCTCAGCAGCATTTATCACCCAATGAGTAATGGTGCTGTAGAAAGACTTAACCGTACACTCAAACAAATGCTACATAAAGTTACAGTTAACCATCCACAGGACTGGGACAGAGTGCTACCAGCGGTGTTATTCGCTTATCGAGAGGTGCCAAATGAACAAACTGGCTTCTCTCCGTTTCATTTAGTCTTTGGCGCTCCTCCAAGAGGTCCTATGGGACTGATAAAAGATTTATTAATCGATTCTGAGATGACTCAGGACACTCAGTCATCCTATGAATATGTAATTAATCTCCGGAATAACATTATTGATGCCTGTCAAATGGCAACAGCTTCATCTGAGGCTGCGAAAGAGAAAGCTAGAACTTTCCAAAACAGTAATAGACGATTACGTCAATTATTTCCAGGAGATCAAGCTTATGTGTTATTGCCACATAACAATAATAGACTACTAATCTCGTGGAATGGTCCTTACCAGGTTATCAATAAGATTTCTGATGTTGATTATGTCCTGGACATTAAGGGACATCACAAAATATTTCACATAAATATGCTCAAGCAATTTCATACTCGACCTGAACATCTACAAGCTATTTTTCATGAATTAGATGACACTTTCAGACCTACATGTCACTATTCTAATTTATCCGTTATCCAGGAAGAAGAATCTTCTTTTCCTGAGGTACAGTTAGCTTTACCTGTACCTGTAGTACAATCTAGCGAATCTTGGCGGGACGTAACCATCTCTTCGTCGGTTACACCGCAACAGCATCAAAAGATTGCTGATCTGCTACAATCTTATCCAGATGTGTTGACCGATGTTCCAGGTCGCACATCAGTCATTAATCATGACATCACTCTTAACGAGGATACTCCAATTCGGGTACATCCTTATTCTGTTCCTATACACTTTCTTACTAAAACTACTAAGGAACTTGAACAGATGTTATCTTTAGGAATTATCGAAACTAGTAATTCCCCATTTTCTTCTCCATTAGTTATTGTCCGAAAGAAGGACAATAACATTAGACTATGCGTCGACTATAGAAAATTAAATGCACAAACGATAGTTGATAGCGAACCACATCCACTTCTCGATGACTTACTGCCACGTCTATCGACAGCAACTATATTTACTAAGATAGACTTAACTAAAGGTTATTGGCAGATACCACTAACCGAAAAAGCAAAATACTACACAGCGTTTTCAACTCCGCTAGGTCTATACCAGTGGAACGTGATGCCTTTTGGGCTGGTTAACGCTCCAGCTACCTTTGTTCGCATGATGCGACACATTTTTTCAGGTAGACCAGACATTATTACATATATAGATGACATATGCTTGTTTAGTTCATCTTTTGAGGAACATTTTTTGGGTCTTGGATACGTTTTTGATACCTTGAGAAGGTACAAGTTAACTGCTAAACCTACAAAATTACAGGTAGCATTTCATGAGATCACTTTTTTGGGTCACATTATTGGAGCTGGATATATCCGAACATTACCCAGTACAGTTTCAAAAATTTTAAACATTTCCGTTCCTCAAACGAAGAAACAAGTGAGAAGCTTGTTAGGTCTAGTCCAATATTACAGTAGATTCGTACCTAACTTGTCATCCATCACTGCTGTATTGTCCTCATTACTAAAGAAGAACATGCCAGTGAAAGTGACATGGACTGACGAATGTGACAGAATTTTTCGGCAAATAATTTCTATATTTTCAAATCCACCTATTTTGAGATTAATTGATGCTTCTAAAAAGTTCATTCTTCGTACAGATGCGAGTAACTACGGAATTGGCGCATGTTTGCTCCAATACCATGACGACATCCTCCATCCAAACTTGTACGTGTCACGAAAACTGAAACCACCAGAAGTGAAGTACTCTACGGTTGATCGCGAACTCTTAGCCGTCGTGTGGGCGATAACCAAACTAGAAAAATTCCTACTGGGAGCCCCTTTTGTAGTACAAACCGATCAAAGGGCCGTAGCATCACTACAACGAGCAAATCACAAGAGTCCAAAATTGACCAGATTTGCTATACTCCTCCAACCCTTCGAGTTTTCAATCGAGTACATCACAGGATCCGACAACATCTTGGCAGATACATTATCTCGAAATCCTAATGATGTCGATTCCTAATTTACGTTGTTTGTCGCAAAGACAATACTATGTACAGAGAAACTTAATCAAAGAACATAGCACCATCGTTGCTTTTTGACACATGAATGAACCATTTACTCAGCTGCTTTCTATAGGCAAATTATACGCAAAGTGACTGCAATCAATTGACACTATATTCGTCTTTACACCGGGACTTTCCTGGTTTACATTTGTCACAACATTGTTTCAAAACACTTCGGAGAAAATAAATGACATTCCAGTCGAACTAATTCGTTATATAACGTGATTCAGAATACTTGAACATTTTGTCTAATGGAAATTCAAGGATCAAGACTACGAATGGATCTTCATATCCAATGTTAATTACTTTAATTTATTCTTTAAAACTAATCCACATTAAAATGACAAGTGAGTTGAATTTTAAAAAAATGAATGAAACTTAAAAAAATGAAAGAAAGAAAAGAAAACTCACATAATTCTTTGATTATATTCTTAGAATTACATGATTATATTGCATACTATTGTTTAAATTAGTTAGAAAGGTATTAATAACTTAATACTACACTTACTTGATGTTCAACACACATAACTTAGTTAAATTTATACATCATTTTTTTTCTTTCTCTAATTTATTCTTTATTCGTTATTATGTCTTTCTTTAACAGATCCTCTCATTTTTCTTACATTAGATTTTCAACAACTTATTCTTATTCCATACCTAGTATAGTTATTTAGTTTAATTTTAACACTTTAAATTAGTCTGACATGACATTTTATCACGACATATTTTAAGTTAATTAATTATTTAATTAGAGATCGACATTACCATTCTCTTTTAGTTCTTATTACCATTTATATTTATTTATGATATAAATAATGAATATATTACATGACTATTGGTTAGTCGACATGACCACGACATTGGTTCTAGACAGAACGTCGTAGGCCATATGCCGCAATCTCGTTAAATTTTTTTTTTGATATTGTTAACATATTGGTATTTTTTCAGATGGGTTTTTGTTAAAAAAAATCTATCTAATAGATTTTTTTTTCCCCCAGTGGACAGGGAATTGTTAAGGTATTTTATTGGCATGGTCTGCTAGAGGTTAACAGCATAAGATTAATAGGTGACTACGTTTAATATAATGTAAATAATTGTTAGTTAGTGTACGCGATACACACGATTGATTATGACGTGTATGCGTTGGTATGTCACGCACCGTGACTAGGTTACCACACCCTTTTCTTAGATGACCGTCAAACGGATAAGACGTGTCCTATAATCCTTCCAGTGGTAGGCATGATATTGCCGCACATATGTTATTGCAGTACGGACATGGGTCAGTCCGATATTCTTATGAAGAGAGGAATGTATCGAGGTTAGTAATTTTAACTAAAGTCAAGGAAGGATGAAATTATGGTCCACATTCGTTTTATATCGCCAGACGTCTAATCTCATTGTCGGCCGTTGGATGTCCCAACCGCGCGTACATATAGTTACGACGTTCTGACTATAGTGTTGCATATTATTGGACCAGGACTATAATGCATGGATAGCATTTATGATGTATGATTCAATTCTAATATATAATGTTTTCATAATCAACCTCCATGGACTGTCTACTGTTTGAAATGTATATTAAAAATTGTGTGGACTCGAGAAGAGACTTATCACGTTCATTGAAGTTACAAATTCAACAATTATGATACTGAGTTCAAACCTTGTGACAGACAGAAAGTATTAACTCACATTCGCGTAACTATTCCAACAATAGCACGATCAAGAATTAATGAATCAAATGACCAGAACTAAGAAGCTTATTGAATCAATGAGAACGGTGGCTTTCCACAACGACCACTGAAATAGAAGACGGGGCCGCAACAACAATAAAAGAAGTGAATCGTATAAAGCCCCGCAACACCCACCTTGAATCTGTATGAACAGGGGGCTGAAGTTAGAATTAGCGAGACGTTGAAACACATGTTAGGCTTACCTTCCTCGCTCGCCACAGACATCGACCCAATACTACGAGGAGAGACTGAAGTACAAATGGATAGCGACATGAAAAATGTCTACGTGTACTGCGACCTCGTAGCGGCGAGACCGGTTGGGGATGCCTCTGTTCCTTTGTTACGGATTGTCCCTATTTTGGACAGGACTACCGCTTCGGTTTTTAGGATTTACGACAAACCACACTACGTACCCCTGAGCCGTTTTTCGTTTGACGCTGTGGAAATCCTTTTAACTAATGACCAGGGTAAGACTATCCCATTCACGAGCGGAGCTCTTCGGTGTTGACACTCCACTTCCGAACTCACAGACGGTTTGATTTTGACTAGAAAAAAAAAATGGTCAGACATGTACCAATACGACGAAACCCCAAAATGTATGAGGAGTTTTACTGCAACCAAGCTGGACACGGGATGCCAGTGTTTATCGGAGGCAGAAGTCAAAGAGGACATGGCTTGTGTAGTTTTTTCAGCGGGCTCGGTCGCATGGTTCTCCCTTGGTTAAAAACGGAAGGCAAAGCTTTACTCAGAGAAGGGGTTGGCACCGGTCTACAGGTCGCGAGCGACGCGTTAGCTGGCAGAAATATTGGTGAGTCATTTCTTGAGCGAGCCAAAGAATCGGGTCAGCGTTTATTACAGGGAGCGGTTGACCACCTCGCCACTAACCAATCGGGTAGCGGTCTTAGCAGAAAAAGAAAAACGAGAGCTGCCCCACCTGGCGAGTCGAAAAGAATAAAACGAAGTAACCGAGCTCGCCCTTCTCATTCCCACCAGAACAAGCGACGGTACTCTGATATATTTGAATGATGGCGCTTATTCATCCCAGCTCGTGCGAGTGTCTTCACAGTGGTCTAGATTTGTGGTTATAAATCTATTATAACTTATGCGGACCTGGTTGTACGGAAAGCCAAATTAAACCCAGCAGTCTCTCTAACCCACGAGAAAGCTTTGTTGCGAGGTAACGCCAAGTATTCCTTGAAACGAGTTGTGTTAAAAACTTTCTCTATTCCTAGAGGCATGCTATCGCACATGCTGGATAATCTATTTCTCAGTCAAACCCCGACCCACCTAGTGATTGACCTAATCACTTCGACCGTTTTTAACGGGTCGTATACGTCTAACCCGTTCAATTTCGCTACTTTTGGTCTGACATATTTAAATGTCAGCGCGGACGGCAGAACAGTCAGTGGCAAGCCTTTGTCCATGGATTATGAGCACAACCAGTACGTGGTCTTCTACTAGCTCAGCCATGGGACTGGTAAAGACTGCGGCAACGACCTGTTTCCAGGACCTCGTTCGTGGAGATGGAGTACGGTCTTGATCAGCTCTGGTTCGCTGATCCTGATGCAAGCAGTAAAGCTATGGGTCGCTGACTGCATTCACTATTGCTGCATCTTGGGGTCCCAACGACCTTGAATATATACATTTTAGGAATGGGTACGCCTTATACGCATTTGACCTCACCCCCAGTCTACTGGACGGTGACCAGTTTGAGATGGCCAAGTCAGGTCCTGTCTCCATAGAACTTAAATTCTCCGAGATCACACCGAACCATTACAGGTCCTCGTCTACGCCGAGCAAGACTCGATCTTGGAGATCTTGAAATCGCGCCACGTTTTGACAGAATACACCACTTAGACGATGAATACAGACGAGATACGGACCATACTCCTGTCGGATACATTTGTTAAACGAACTGGGCTCGTTAAAGTTTTAGCTCGTGACCAATTACCTCTACGTATCGATCCGAGTCAGACGGCTGATTTCGTCATCAACACTGACCCTAGCTATAGACCCGGTGACCACTGGGTCGCTCTATATTATAATAGCCTTGGAACTTTTGACTATTTTGATTCTTTCGGACTACCACCTAGACACCCGGACCTGGTTAATTTTATAGCCAGAAACTCTACCCGACCTGTTAACTACAACGCAAGACATTTACAAGATATAGTTACCAACGTTTGTGGCCTCTACGCTATTTATTTCGTCTTGGTCAAAGCTCGCGGTGGTACTATGCAACGAGTCCTACTGCCCTTTTCGGCTAGACAACACGCCAACGATGGATTAGTTTTTCGAATAGTCAGACCCTGGCTAGTACACCACAAGACTGTCTTTCCTTCATAGACACTTACCCCTCACATGACTACCCGAAAAAGAAGTGACAGACTCGCCAAGTAATCCGAACCGACTGTGCTCTGAGAGCTCCTAGGCGTATGGCCGGCACGACCGTAGTAGTTAGACATCACCCTACAGCACCCATAGACCAACTAACTTTGTCAATAAAAACATAAAATATATTAACTAAACTCTTTGTTACCTATGCTATCTAAATATTGTATGTATAAATATCGTATTTATATAGTCTACCTGTTGTAACCCCTGTTTTGTAATATATATTGTAATATATATATTGTCTAAAAATATGTATAACATGTAATACACAACACATAACAACCTACACACAATATAGGACGCAAGCTGATCGTCAGAGGAAGTCACCCCGGTTAATATATATCGCTATATAAAAAGTCATATGCCACCTCCTGACGCGCTACCTCCTGAAATCGATCGGAGTATTTTGTTATATAAAAGTCATGTGCCACCTCCTGAAATCGCCTCGTTTTGCGCCTACCCTACTACTATTACCTGCACAGTTTATTCTCCCAAGTCGAAGTTTCCCTAAACGAAACACTGATTACACCCAGCGAGAACACCTACCCGTATAGAGCTTACCTGGAAGTCACGTTGAATTACGGGGAGGAAGCCAAGCGAGGTCATATGACAGCGGCTCTGTTTTACAAAGACACGCCAAACTTTAATACGGAAACAAATGGCGATAATAACAACGGACTAAGACGGCGTCGACATATAGCGGCTGGTTCTCAGGACATCGATATGATGGGTCGATTACATTCAGATATTTTCGCCCAAGATCGCTACTTGTTAAAAGGTGTGACCGTTAAAGTAAAACTCACGCCGTCTAAAGATGCGTTCAGCGTGCTGGGACACGACTACGCCGGTGGTTATAAATCTATTATAACTTATGCGGCCCTGGTTGTACGGAAAGCCAAATTAAACCCAGCAGTCTCTCTAGCCACGAGAAAGCCTTGTTGCAAGGTAATGCCAAGTACCCCTTGAAACGAGTTGTGTTAAAAACTTTCTCTATTCCTAGAGGCATGCTATCGCACATGCAGGATAATCTATTTCTCAGTCAAACCCCGACCCGCCTAGTGATTGGCCTAATCCCTTCGATCGCTTTTAACGGGTCGTATACGTCTAACCCGTTCAATTTCGCTACTTTTGGTCTGACATATTTAAATGTCAGCGCGGACGGCAGAACAGTCAGTGGCAAGCCTTTGTCCATGGATTATGAGCACAACCAGTACGTGAGAGCCTTCTTCGGGACGAATCTAGCCATGGGACTGGTTGGTAAAGACGCCGACAATGACCTTGAATATATACATTTTAAGAATGGGTACGCCTTATACGCATTTGACCTCACCCCCAGTCTACTGGACGGTGACCAGTTTGAGATGGCCAAGTCAGGTCCTGTCTCCATAGAACTTAAATTCTCCGAGATCACACCGAACCATTACAGGTCCTCGTCTACGCCGAGTAAGACTCAATCTTGGAGATCTCGAAATCGCGCCAAGTTTTGACAGACTACACCACTTAGACGATGAATACAGACGAGATACGGACCATACTCCTGTCGGATACATTTGTTAAACGAACTGGGCTCGTTAAAGTTTTAGCTCGTGACCAATTACCTCTACGTATCGATCCGAGTCAGACGGCTGCTTTCGTCATCAACACTGACCCTAGCTATAGACCCGGTGACCACTGGGTCGCTCTATATTATAATAGCCTTGGAACTTTTGACTATTTTGATTCTTTCGGACTACCACCTAGACACCCGGACCTGGATAATTTTATAGCCAGAAACTCTACCCGACCTGTTAACTACAACGCAAGACATTTACAAGATATAGTTACCAACGTTTGTGGCCTCTACGCCATGTATTTCGTCTTGGTCAAAGCTCGCGGTGGTACTATGCAACGAGTCCTACTGCCCTTTTCGGCTAGACAACACGCCAACGATCGATTAGTTTTTCGAATAGTCAGACCCTGGCTAGTACACCACAAGATTGTTTTTCCTTCATAGACACTAACCCCTCACATGCCTACCCGGTATAACATGTAATACACAACACATAACAACCTACACACAATATAGGACGCAAGCTGATCGTCAGAGGAAGTCACCCCGGTTAATATATATCGCTATATAAAAAGTCATGTGCCACCTCCTGACGAGCTACTTGGCGTTTGGAAGCATCAGAAAAAGTGATATCTTCATACAAATCTTTTGCTTCTGATTCATAGTGTGCAATCCTTTCGGCTGAATGTTCTCTGAGTTCTTTAACAAACGAAAGTAAAGATGAAAGCAGAATATAGCCTTCAAATACATCAAAACCGGTTGTTGGGATTTTCTTACTTGTTTTGTTGAAACGCTCCAGCACTTCTTCCCAAACGACCGTTAAAATATCATATTCCAGCTGTACCAACTTGTTGTATAAATTCTTTGCATCTCGTTTAGATTCAGGCTTCTCTTCTGAGTCTTCAAAAATATGTTTGAGAGTTTGTAAAATACCCATATATCCATTTTTTAATTGCCCGGGACTGCTTCATAGTGTGCAGACCATCTAGTTACGCTTGCTCTTAAGAGAAAAATGTAGATTGCCCTGTGTGTTTAAAATCCCCCCCCATCTTCGTGGAGATCCAGAAAAGAAAGCATACAGCTCCTGCAAAATACCAAAATAGTCAAACAACTTCAGGTACAGTAGACACTGCCTTTTCTCCAACAAGGTTACGTAAATGGGCTGCACATGGTACATAGTCTGCGTACCTGTTAATATTTTTAAAGAGTGCTTGCAGCCCTTTCTCCGAGCCCTTCATGTTAGATGCATTATCGTAGGACTGAACA
>JAMPIV010022698.1:0-182970 GCA_024509875.1 Oreohelix idahoensis
AATTGCAGATGCCAAAAACAGTTGTTAACATTGATCACTAATCAGATAGGCCTATTAATTATTACTAAATTATTGTCCAGGAAATATATTTGAAACATTAATATATATAAACCAGTATACACTGCAAGAAATAATTGACGTAGGCCTATGTTTCATGTCTGTTATATTAAACAATATTTTTTTTTAAGATTAAATGTAAAAATACCTAATCAAAATAAAGTTTACTGAAACATCAAATACAGTTCCACCTCAAAGTCAAGATAACGTAGACTTTCAGAAACATTTTTTTTCTTTAATTGCATCGATATTACATTCCCGGCCTAATTTTTTGGCACAAACAATGAGAGTTCCCTTCTTCGACACACAGTAGATTATTCTTTTCACCTCGTTTAATATTTGTGAAACATAGAAAATAGACAGCCAATAGGATAGTATGGCATTCTCTCTGGCAAACCTCTACACCCCAAGGTAGAAGAGGAACAAGTAAGTAAAAAATATGATAAGTCAGTTCACAGATCGTCGAACACTGCTTTAGCACTGCTCCACTTCAGCTTGTGTTGAAAAAAAAAAAAGTGTTCAAAGTGTGTGGGTTAGTAGTTGAATTTTCATGATGGTCCAAACAGTTAACTGTAAGATATTGTGTACGATGATAGATTAAACTATTTTATGTCAATTTATTACCTCAAGTCAATTTTAGCCAAAAGTGGAGATACAATAAAGCAGTACGGTACCTACTTCTTCTTCGTACCTCTCAGACGTCCACTTGAATGTTCTCAAAGAAAGCAGTAGTCAGTTTGAGGCTAGTTGAATCCCCGTAAAGCTTTTCCACGAAAGGAGCTGGCGTCGGCCATATGCAAAAAATGTCAAAATATTGCAGAAACATTTATCCAAGTTGGTAATCATAAATTTCGTAACGCTTTCTCTGTACCGCATATAAGGGGCAACTTTGAAGCAGATGTTCAGCAGTCATTTTATCAGTGCCACAGTTACACCTTTAGTACTGCTTCCATAAATGAAATATCCACTATTAAACCCATCTACACTGCACACAAGCTTCCAGTTTGGAAACAAAATCGTTTCCCTGAAATGATAGAAAACATTCCTGGAATTGAAAGAAAAAAGAGCCAAACTGCAACAGATAGAAAATCCATAGCGACAAAATACATAGGGAAACATTACCCCGCAACACCAGGACCCATGCATACACAGATGGATCAGCAACAAATGCAACAGAAAATGGAGGTGGGGGTGTCTTTCTGACCTTTAAGAACTGCTGCAGAAAAAAGGCTGTCAGTGGTGTCACAAAGTTACCCCTGTGAGGGTAACCAAAGAGAGTTATCTGTGAGGTGCCGGCTTTGTCAATGGCTCAGATTCGCCTGGCACCCGGTTGAAGATGAGCAGCAGGAGTGGAGAAGGTGAATATAAGACTTTGGGATGAATTCCCAGCATATAGCCCCAGTGATTCTGGATCTCGTGACATATACCTCCTACCACTCTATCTCCCCCTCTATATACTAACGAGCCCCCACTCCCCTATTACACTGAGTGAACAGAAGAGAAAGAGAAGAAGAACAGTATGTCTCTTTCGCACACTTTCGTTCCTTCTCTATATATGTGATAACGTGTGTTGGTAAACACAACTACAACATTTATTAATGTTCTGAAATATAACAACATTCAATTACACTGATACAAATGCAACTAGAAATAACATTAACTATCCCTGTGAAGAAAGATATTAGTTAATGCAAAATACACAAATGAATCTAAAGTCTACCCTATGTGATGATGATGAATTTAAGTAACTCCTAAATACTAACAAAAAGGATATCTTGTGTTTCTTGGTCTCTTGCTAACTGTCAATAAACTCTGGTTGTTTGAACACAATGGACAAGTCTTTGTCTGCCTACAATAACATTGGACGGTTCACTCGATTTCGCCAGGTGTCCACGGCTTGTATTTTTGTCTTTCACAATGCCTGTGTTGACATTGTCCCGAGCGTCCGAGGTGTCTTATTCATGGGTGAGGTTGAACACAATGTTAGGCGGGTGAGACTTCGTCTGTTATGCAGATGTCCTTTTGTTGTCTTGGTATTTTGCTTATGTGGTGACGATGATGGAAATATGTTGTATATTCGTATTTGTTGGTGCATCAATTGTACAGGGAGAATCTGTCCATTACTGCATGTAATTTAGGATCTCGATAAATTTGGTAGGCACTGGGGTTACAAAATCTCCCGTCTGCTCTTGCAGCTTTTGATCATAGTTTCTCAAAGGCACTTGTTGTAAAAAATCATCCGTTGGCGACTGCCACTTCAGATCATTAAATTTCTCAAAGGCACTTGTTGTAAAAATCATCCGTTGGCGACTGCCACTTCAGATCATTAAATTTCACGTGGACAGCTATTTAGAAATGCAGCAATCCTTCTGGGTATTTTCTGCTTTCTTTTTGGGTGGGTAGTCGATGATAGAAAGACCCTTCACCGCCTGGTAAATTCCTTTCTGACCCCCGTGGAGTATTGGTAGGTTGTTGCCGTTAATTACGTGTGAGATGCGTGTCGTCGCAGTATCTCGGTCGGCCCTACTCTAAAGCTTGTCCTGTGATTAACGCCAACCACGTAGTAGACTAAGGATGAGTATCTCAAATGGTCCCTGTCTCTACCACTGTGATGGATAAAATAATGAACCCTTTGTAAGTATCCCGTAAACTATGCTACGCCTGTAGTGTCTTGTATGTGAAATCTTATCACTATAAGAAAGGGCTGTGCGGTGTTTACTGCACGTTTAACATGTAATGTAAGAGGCAAAATAAAAGTGTCTTGTATTTACTTCGTTATAGTTACTGGAAACTGTGCAATCTTATAAATATAATCATTCTCTGCATGGCGTTTATTGCAACCTGTACTTATTAGTGTGAAATATAATATTATAATAAACGTGACTGGTATTTACAGTGTTATATTTATGGAAAATATGTATATATTATCTGAATGAAGTTAAGACATAATAATGATAAAGTACAAAATATATTACACTAACCTTGGTGTCCCTATACGAATTTCACTGACACAATGTCTTGATTCTTTCTCGTGAAATCTAGAACCCCAAGTCTTGGTTGGCGGAATGGTTTCTCTTACCAATGCCAAGCAATGAATATAGTTGGGTTATATATCGTCTGGATCGCCTAGGGCGATTTTTTTCGGGTTCGCTTCCTGTGTCATGTGAAATTTCGTTTGTTTTCCTAAAGTCAGACATTCCGTCCTCAAACTGTGTAAAATTTCCTGTATTATTTTGCTATGGTCGCTCTCATATTTTGCTTATCCGAGACAACTTGTCTGCGTTCGTCTTTTGGGGCACGTACAGTGTTGTTCTTCTCGTTATAATTTCGTATTCATACTGCTTTCATGTTGTCCCTGGCTCAGACTTTCAGTCTCCTTTAATCCAATATTACTTTGTCTGAACGACTGACCACAATACTCATTGTAAAATTACTTGGCCTTCTGTCGCCGACTGCACATTATGTTCTATTACTAACCAAAATAATACTTGGGTATTACTGGCTTTGTGTAAACACACCCGCGACGTCCGTTGCTTTCCTCCTAATAGTCTGTTGATGTAATGTCCGCGTGTTTGTGAAAACATTTCAGGTGAATGTTGTTGCGTTTAAAAGGGCTCACGCCGAGCGTTGTCTATTGTTATGTCAACATTCCTTGTAAAATTGGTGGATGTCCCATGACTGTTGACCAACGATTGTCTGTGCCAACAGTGAGTATAGACAACCGACTGCCTTCTCATTCAGTGAGAAATTTACCGACAAAATATTACCATTAGTTTTTAGGAATTTAATTGCAGACTTACTCGTCTCTCGCGACAGATGTCCCCCGCACCAAGTCTTAGCTTGCGAAGACTCCTGCGAGTCAGGATGCAATTTACATTCCCTATTGTCGGCGGTGGTTATCTTCTCCCTATTACTCTCCACTTCATCTTCCTCTTTCCATTCCTCCTTCTCCTCGTCCAAATCATTCTTCTCGCAATCTTCCTCAGTTGCTTCTCCTGCATCAGCTATAAAGAGCTGCTCCCTTTCCTGTTTCAATATCGTGACCGTAGTCAAGAGTTGTCGCCCCTGCTCGACTACGTTCGTAGAGTGGGTTGTGATTTTCTGCACACCTGCAGCTGACTGTCTAGCCGCATTGGGCTGCAGTGCTGAGTTCGGATTTCCTTTATTCAAATGCTTTGTGGCTGCTCGTGTCCTGAAGTTGGCCGCTTCAGTTATGTGTCTGGCTAAGTATCTCTTTAGCAGAATAATATTATATATTTCCAGCTGATTCTCCTCTGGAATCTTATAATTGGTTTGAGATGCCTTCTCGACCACTGTGTATGGCCCGTGCCATCCAATCAGTAACCTGTTCTGTTTACTATGCATAAACAGTAAAACTTGTTTGCCTATCTCTAGCTCACACTTAGGACCAGTCGTATTATATTCTCCGTCATGTTGACGCCTCCTCTTCTTCATACGTAGTCTGTTTCCCTTAACAGTGGCTTCCTCACTTTTCCCATGATTTGATGCCCCTCTCTGGCATTCAGGACCTGATCGGATAAATTGATCCATGTCCCCTGCGATTCCCTGCCAATAATAATGGTGGGTGATTCTTTGCGTAGTGATGTATTGTCTGACCTGACCACTAGATTCACTAGCATGTCCCATACCTAAGATATAAAATCTATATCGTGCTGGTACTACCAGTTGCTTATACTCATATCCGCGCTTTTCTACTTTCCTAAGGAGTTGTCCTTGCTGTTTAAAGCAGTCTCCTGGTTCTGGTGGATTGTCTCCCTTCAGTCTCTTCTTAAAACACGGTTCTACCGATTTATCGTTCATTTGAGCTTGTCTCAGCTCTTGCGGATGGAAGTGAACCTCGTCTCCTTGTCTCTTCTCCTTCGCTTGGTCACTTGTCTGCATTGCAGCTGTGACTCTTGATTGACGAGTGTCTCCTAAACTCACATATTTGTAGCCTAAAATGACTTCGTATGTATGATCATTTAAAACTGCCGTTCGTAGTTCTCCCTTGACATATCTGCCTTCAATGGGAGTCCGGGCGATAGCCGCCATCATTGGAGGATCGCCGTTACCTGTGACCTGAATTTCCACAGTTCCATCAGTCAATTGTTCTGATCTAACCAGTCTTGAACTGATTTTCGAATCGAATTCCAGCCTGGAATCGAATACCTCTTCCGCTCTTTCTCTATTGACAACGTTGTGTTCCGAGGGAATCCGGGCGCTAGTCGCCGTCCCTACAATATCACTTTTCCTTTTCCGCCCCTTTGCATTAGGGTCCTTGTAATATTCGTTGCCAGGTTTAAACCTCTTCTTTCTTTTGAGTGGTCCATTCTTATTGACACTAACTCTCAGTGTGTCTTTCTTCGCTCTGTCGAAATAAAAAATGTTTCCCCACTTCTTTCTTCTGCTAACCAATCTTTGAATCCGACGACGGATCAAAGTTGGCCCTTGTTTGTCCTTATTACGTATCTTGTGTATCTTGCCCGTGGAATGGTCATAATTCAAGATACGGTGCAACCCATCTGTCCATTTATATCGGGTACAGTGTGTTGTAAATTTCGCGCATCTGCGCTGTGCCTTGCATAAAGCGCGTACACCAAGCTGTTTCCTCTTGTGTCGCCTGGTGTCTTTCCTTCTCTCTATCCGCTTAGTTTTTGTCTCGCCTACATATAGAATCGGAGTCCCATGGGTGTTGAGCTGCTGTATCCCCGCCGGCTCTACCACACTTTTCTCCTCATAATCCTCTTCTACCTCCTTTTGAAGAGAGTCGGGGGGTGCCTCCGTGTCCGTCGTCCACCCTGTCCCGATAATCGTATGTGTTGTTATACCTTCTAAAGGCACACATTTCTCTCCGTAAGTTTTAAAAGTGGTAGGATCTGACTTTTCCTCGTCTTGGGTAAAGGCAGACTTAGGCGATGTGTGCAACTGTCTATTTCCGTGGATAATAGCGAATGCCCGTTCCTGTCCGGTCGCTTCTTTCCACGTAGAAGGGCCGGTGGAGTAAGGTAATAATTGTTCTCCTGATGTCAGGAGACAAGTGCCTGTTTTCTTCTTCCCTGTGATGCCAGGTGAAATTGTTTTATTCGAAGTCCCCTTGCAAGATCCATCGAAGGTACCGCTCGCAATTAGAGTGGGTTCTTCTGTGCCTTTTAATAACTTTCCGTTATCTCTGCATCGGTGTCTGGAATCCATTGAATTAACTACCGCCGGGTGTGATTTTTTCCCCTCTTTTCTCCGGGACTCTTTGTCCTTCATTGTTCGGGTTTCTATATACGCCAAGCGATGGAGAGGAGGGCGGTTTCGGCACTCACTGGTGTAGTGATTTTTCATGCGACAATACCGGCACCATTTTTCCCCTTGCCTCTGGTTCTGAGAAAAGGAGTTGTGTTGAGTTTCCTGTCTATGTGGATTGCAAAGCAAGTTGTCTTTCTTCCCCTGATACCGGTCAACTGCGCCCTTCTCGTAATCAGTTTCTCCTGCAGATTTCTTTGCATATGTCGTAATGCAAGGCGAAGATGGTGTGTCCTCTAGGCGATATGATAGCTCGTCTGCCACTTCATGGGCCGAAATACATATTTCTGGTTCAACTCTTGTGGATAGTTCAAATGCTTTAAGCAACCTCTTCATCCGAAGTTCGTGCTCTCTCTCTGCCTTATTTCTCTCTAACTCTGCCTTGAATCTCCTATACTCGGCCTCTCTCTCTCTCTCAGCTTCTAATTTCTTGGCTTCTCTCTCCTCCTTCTCCGCTGCTAATGTCAATCTTCTTTGCTCTACTTCTGCTGCTAGTTTATCTTTTCTCTCTTGCTCTGCAAGTTTGTCTTTTCTCTCTTCTTTGTGCGCCGTTAACATTTTTTCCACATATTCCATAAGTTCTCCTTTTTCTAGTTTTAAACTAGTTGCTTCCTGGATAATCGCAGCGCGAATTTGCATCAAATCTGCCATGATCAAGCTAGAATTCAATCTGCCTATCGCTACTCAAAATTATGTGAGAGAAAAAAAATATAGGGCGAAGAAAAAATTTGTGCCCTTGGCCAAAGGGAGAACCAAAACAAATTTCCCGTATGCTTCGCTATAACCTTTACAGCCGTACAGGTAAATGACAATAGTAAAGAAAACCTTGGCAATACAATTCTAAGGCTTGCTAAGAATACCAGTCAAATATTTCTGACCATCAACTGCCTGCCTACCAAGAAAACAATACTAAAATGTTTCGTCTCAGTGGCTTAGTCGCTATTGTCCACTTGTGAACAAAAGGAATACACAATGTCGGGTCGCTCGTTCAAAGCGTCCGACTTCAACAATGCCTTTTGATCGAGTCCCACGTGGTACTACCAAAAATCCAGGTAAATTTATAATGATGACAACAAATCAATATTGGTAACCAGATGCAGTAATAAAGTGCATATAAATTAATACGGTGTAATCTTCTAACATGTGTCAATGTCTTTCTTAATATACTATGAATATCTAATCTTAATATCTAATATGAATATCTAGTTATCTAATACTCTATTCTGTGTTCTTTCCCTCTACCTAAGTAGAATAAGGAACAGTATAGAAGACAGTGAATAGGTTTATACAAAATTTGCAAAAAAGAATTATTTAATGTTTTAGTCTAGGGCAAGTCCCAAGGTATATTCCGGACTGCAGCCCACAATTATGTCACAAAGTTACCCCTGTGAGGGTAACCAAAGAGAGTTATCTGTGAGGTGCCGGCTTTGTCAATGGCTCAGATTCGCCTGGCACCCGGTTGAAGATGAGCAGCAGGAGTGGAGAAGGTGAATATAAGACTTTGGGATGAATTCCCAGCATATAGCCCCAGTGATTCTGGATCTCGTGACATATACCTCCTACCACTCTATCTCCCCCTCTATATACTAACGAGCCCCCACTCCCCTATTACACTGAGTGAACAGAAGAGAAAGAGAAGAAGAACAGTATGTCTCTTTCGCACACTTTCGTTCCTTCTCTATATATGTGATAACGTGTGTTGGTAAACACAACTACAACATTTATTAATGTTCTGAAATATAACAACATTCAATTACACTGATACAAATGCAACTAGAAATAACATTAACTATCCCTGTGAAGAAAGATATTAGTTAATGCAAAATACACAAATGAATCTAAAGTCTACCCTATGTGATGATGATGAATTTAAGTAACTCCTAAATACTAACAAAAAGGATATCTTGTGTTTCTTGGTCTCTTGCTAACTGTCAATAAACTCTGGTTGTTTGAACACAATGGACAAGTCTTTGTCTGCCTACAATAACATTGGACGGTTCACTCGATTTCGCCAGGTGTCCACGGCTTGTATTTTTGTCTTTCACAATGCCTGTGTTGACATTGTCCCGAGCGTCCGAGGTGTCTTATTCATGGGTGAGGTTGAACACAATGTTAGGCGGGTGAGACTTCGTCTGTTATGCAGATGTCCTTTTGTTGTCTTGGTATTTTGCTTATGTGGTGACGATGATGGAAATATGTTGTATATTCGTATTTGTTGGTGCATCAATTGTACAGGGAGAATCTGTCCATTACTGCATGTAATTTAGGATCTCGATAAATTTGGTAGGCACTGGGGTTACAAAATCTCCCGTCTGCTCTTGCAGCTTTTGATCATAGTTTCTCAAAGGCACTTGTTGTAAAAAATCATCCGTTGGCGACTGCCACTTCAGATCATTAAATTTCTCAAAGGCACTTGTTGTAAAAATCATCCGTTGGCGACTGCCACTTCAGATCATTAAATTTCACGTGGACAGCTATTTAGAAATGCAGCAATCCTTCTGGGTATTTTCTGCTTTCTTTTTGGGTGGGTAGTCGATGATAGAAAGACCCTTCACCGCCTGGTAAATTCCTTTCTGACCCCCGTGGAGTATTGGTAGGTTGTTGCCGTTAATTACGTGTGAGATGCGTGTCGTCGCAGTATCTCGGTCGGCCCTACTCTAAAGCTTGTCCTGTGATTAACGCCAACCACGTAGTAGACTAAGGATGAGTATCTCAAATGGTCCCTGTCTCTACCACTGTGATGGATAAAATAATGAACCCTTTGTAAGTATCCCGTAAACTATGCTACGCCTGTAGTGTCTTGTATGTGAAATCTTATCACTATAAGAAAGGGCTGTGCGGTGTTTACTGCACGTTTAACATGTAATGTAAGAGGCAAAATAAAAGTGTCTTGTATTTACTTCGTTATAGTTACTGGAAACTGTGCAATCTTATAAATATAATCATTCTCTGCATGGCGTTTATTGCAACCTGTACTTATTAGTGTGAAATATAATATTATAATAAACGTGACTGGTATTTACAGTGTTATATTTATGGAAAAATATGTATATATTATCTGAATGAAGTTAAGACATAATAATGATAAAGTACAAAATATATTACACTAACCTTGGTGTCCCTATACGAATTTCACTGACACAATGTCTTGATTCTTTCTCGTGAAATCTAGAACCCCAAGTCTTGGTTGGCGGAATGGTTTCTCTTACCAATGCCAAGCAATGAATATAGTTGGGTTATATATCGTCTGGATCGCCTAGGGCGATTTTTTTCGGGTTCGCTTCCTGTGTCATGTGAAATTTCGTTTGTTTTCCTAAAGTCAGACATTCCGTCCTCAAACTGTGTAAAATTTCCTGTATTATTTTGCTATGGTCGCTCTCATATTTTGCTTATCCGAGACAACTTGTCTGCGTTCGTCTTTTGGGGCACGTACAGTGTTGTTCTTCTCGTTATAATTTCGTATTCATACTGCTTTCATGTTGTCCCTGGCTCAGACTTTCAGTCTCCTTTAATCCAATATTACTTTGTCTGAACGACTGACCACAATACTCATTGCAAAATTACTTGGCCTTCTGTCGCCGACTGCACATTATGTTCTATTACTAACCAAAATAATACTTGGGTATTACTGGCTTTGTGTAAACACACCCGCGACGTCCGTTGCTTTCCTCCTAATAGTCTGTTGATGTAATGTCCGCGTGTTTGTGAAAACATTTCAGGTGAATGTTGTTGCGTTTAAAAGGGCTCACGCCGAGCGTTGTCTATTGTTATGTCAACATTCCTTGTAAAATTGGTGGATGTCCCATGACTGTTGACCAACGATTGTCTGTGCCAACAGTGAGTATAGACAACCGACTGCCTTCTCATTCAGTGAGAAATTTACCGACAAAATATTACCATTAGTTTTTAGGAATTTAATTGCAGACTTACTCGTCTCTCGCGACAAGTGGCAACAGGACAATTCTCAAGTAACTTCAGAGCAGAGGCCTTGAAAACTGCAGCAGAGGTTATATTGACAGAAGAAAGCACAGAGAGACAAGTTGCTTTCTTTACTGATGCACAGTCAGTAATTGCAACGTTGAAAAGCCAAAATAATACAGACCTGGATGACCTCAGAATAGTGCTCCACAAACTTTGTCAAAGATTCAAAAGTGTTGTGATCCAATGAATCCCATCTCATTGTAACATCACCGGCAATGAAGAGGCTGATAGAATGGCAAAAGAAGGTTCACATCTACCTCAGCCTGATGTAAGCATAACGTTCGAGGAGGCAAAGAGTTTTATCAGAATCAGATAAAGAAACAAATGGAGTGTAGAACATCCAGGTCACACACAGAATGATGCTTACTACCAGCGCAACAGAAGAGAACAAGTGGTAACTTCAGACTCCGCACTGTAGCAAGTTTAATTTGCTGGGGAGGTTATGATGTTATACCTAAAAGGAAAGAAATTTGTGTCTGTGTTAACCGTGTGAGGTCAAGCACATGTAGGCCCCCTGACTCTAATAGATGATAATGATGTATTTGCAGGGAACCTAACGCTACCTCCCTAGATCTCACACGGTCACTATTTTGGCTCTAGTGTCTGGTGTATGATGTACCTAATGTCTAGGGGAGAAATGAAAATGATGGTACATAAACATACAACACTTTAACTCACTATACGGAAATGAATAAAACAGTGGTTAAGGTTTTTCTTTAAAATTGAATATTTTCTTTTTACAATTTAATCTGCCTGTCCCGCCATCTCTTTTGGACAGGTCTTTGAAAATGAGGAAAAGATAGTTTACATAAAAAAGATTAACTAAAATGTGTGGACACTTTGTCCAATAAGTATAAAGTCACTCTATCTCTCCTGTTGGTGTATTCACAGATTACAACTTTATTATCTAATAGTGTTTGTCATTTGTTAGGAGGGGCTGTAGTTTCATCACGCCCCATAAAATCCTGGGTATGATTGGAAATACCAAAGTTTATTGTAACTGAAGTGTCAGATATACCCAGATGCTAACACATCACCTGGGATTCTTTGTAGAAGGATAATTCAGTATGTCGTTGCAGAAAATATAGATATCTCAACACGCACAAGCTCCTCCAGCTATCTGCTGACAGCGTTAACGATTTACCAGAGACTTGTTGGCGTTACACTCACTCATCAGGTTTCCTGTCACCGGCTGGTAACAGGAAATAAAACCTCTGCAATAAAAAGACACCCTGGCCTTTTTATATCTTCTTCTTCTTCTTCTTTGATCCATAACCGCCAACCGTCAAAGCAGTCAGCGGCCATCACGCCTGGTGGCGTCTTGTAGGGCAGCAACAAATTGATTCCACTTTGCTCGGTCGGCGGCCATGCTTCGTACAGTGCCCCAACTGTGGTTCATTCTTTGCATCTCAGCTTCCACAGTTCTCCGCCAAGTTGTTTTTGGTCGGCCTCTCTTTCGCTTTCCCTCGGGGGTCCATAGCATAGCTGTTCTTGCGATGGTATCAGGGTCCCTTCTGAGGACATGGCCAACCCAACTCCAGCGTCTGCCAGCTATGATGGTGTGCATGTCCTCCTGGTTACTCCGAATAAGTAGTTCTTGGTTGCTGATGGTGTTTGGCCAAAAGATTCGGAGAATTTTCCTTAGGCAGATTGTGTGGAAGGAGGACAGTTTCGACATTTCCTTCTCTGTTACTCTCCAACATTCCGCACCATAGAGAAGCACAGAAAGTACGCAGCTCTCATACAGTCTTAATTTGGTGTTTGTGCTGTACTGGGAAGACTTCCAAATGTTGTTGAGAATAGCAAAGGCTGTTCTCGCTTTATTCATTCTGTTGTTAATGTCCTTGCTTGTTCCGCCGTCAGGTGTTACTATGCTTCCTAGGTAAGTAAATGTGTCTGTCTGTTCTAACTTCTGGTTCCTTACTGTTATTGGCTCAGGATTGCCCACATTTAGTGTCATGACCTCTGTCTTCTTCAGATTGATGTTCAGGCCAACCTGCTGGCCATACTTATTCAGTCTATCAGTTTTGTCTTGAATGTGTTGGTGTGAATGCGCGAGCAGTGCAATGTCATCTGCATATTCCAAATCTTCCAGTGTAGAAAACGTTGTCCATCTAATTCCTCTTGGACTGCCCTCTGTTGTCTGGCGCATCACCCAATCTATGACTGTCAAAAATAATGTTGTTGATAAGGGGCATCCCTGTCGTACTCCTGTTTTCACTTCGAAAGTTACATTACTCGATCCAACACTGCACGTAAAGTTAGAATAGAGGCTTTTTATAATGGAAACAATGCGGCTGGGAATTCCATAAGCCCTCAGAATTTTCCATAGGCTGTCCCTGTGTATGCTGTCGAAAGCCTTTTCAAAATCAACAAAGTTAATGTACAGCTGTCTCTGCCATTCTGAGCACTGCTCTATAATGTTCCTGAGGGCAAATATATGATCTGCACATCTTCTGTTCTTTCTGAAGCCCGCTTGTTCTTTCCTCAGTTTATGGTCAACTGCTTTTGAAATTCTCTGGATGATTATCCTGCCTAGTATTTTGCTGGGAACTGAGAGGAGGGTAATTCCTCTCCAGTTGTTGCAGTCTGCAAGGTCGCCCTTCTTGGGCAATTTGACAATTGTTCCTTTACTCCACTCTGTTGGTGTTGTCTCAGTTTCCCAGACTTGTGCAAATAGTGGTTCTAATAGTTCTGCTGCTAGTTCAGGGTCTGTCTTGAATAGCTCAGCATTCAGATTGTCGTGACCAGGCGCTTTTCCATTTTTTAGCCCTTTGATAGCTGTGATAATTTCTTCTTTTCGTGGAATGTCTGTATTTACGTCTAAGTCACTTTCAGCCTCAGGAACATTCAGCTGAGTCTCTGGTGGTTCCTTATTCAGTGTTTCTCTGAAGTGCTCTGCCCACCTTGTTTCCTGCCCCTGTGCTGTGGTGATGAGATTTCCTTGCTTGTCTCTTACTAACGTTATGTTGTTTGCACCTCGTTTTCCACTGATAGCTTTAGTTATTTTATAAACTGTGCTTTGTTCATTTCTCAGTGCTGCCTCTTCTGCCTGTCTTGCAAGGTCATCCAGAAATGTCCTTTTGTTAGCACGGGTTTGACGTTTTACTTCCTTGTCCAGCTGACTGTACTGTTCACTATATATTGCCTTTAACCTGGGAGACTTAGCTTCTGTTTTCTTCCTTTTCATTTCCTTTCTCTTCGCTATGGTGTTTAGCGTTTCTGGTGTTATCCAGTCTTGGCTCTTTCTTTCCTGGAATCCCAAGCATGACTTGCTGCTTTCTTTATATATTGTTGAGATGGTGTTGAATTTCTGGTCCACATCGTCGGTCTCTGTTCTTTCCTGGCTTTTGGTAATCAGATATCGTCTCTTTACGTCGACCACAAACGCTTTTCTGGTGAGGGGGTCCTTAAGTTTCGTGATGTTGTATCTTTTCTGTTTGACTGCAACTGGTCCAGCAGCTCTGAGTTTCACCTTCAGTCTTGCTACTACTAGGTGATGATCACTTCCCACATCTGCGCCTCTTCTTACTTTCACGTCTTGTAGTGCATGTCTCCATCTGCCATTGATCATTATGTGATCTATCTGGTTTTTGTCTCGTCCGTTTGGTGATTCCCATGTTAACTTGTGCACTTCTTTGTGTTGAAAAAGTGTTCCTCCGATGACCAGGTTGTTAATACTGCAGAAGCTTATTAATTTGTCCCCATTCTCATTTACTGTTCCACTGCCGCATTTCCCCATTACTCTTTCGTTATAATTATTGTGTGTTCCAACTTTCGCATTTAGGTCTCCCATTACTATAATAAGATCGTACCTGGGTACAGTTTCCATTTCCTTTTGTACCTGTTGATAGAACTCGTCCTTGATCTCTTCGTCGCTGTCATTTGTTGGTGCATAACATTGTATAATTGTGGTGTTGGTGAATCTCCCTCTCAGTCTTGCTCTTATTAGTCTGTTGTTAATGGGTTTCCATTCCAGTAGAGACCTTTCCATTCCTTTCTTAAGGATAATGGCTACACCTTCGTTGTGCTGACCGTCCTCTCTACCAGAATAAAGTACTGTTTCCCCTGTAGCTGTTTTTATTCTCCCCATCCCTGTCCATCTGCTCTCGCTTATTCCCAGGATATGTAGTTTGTAGTTCCTCATCTCTGCTGTAATCTGTCTCAGCTTTCCTGCCTCGTTCATAGTTCTGACATTCCAAAAACCAATTCTGGTTTCGTGTTTTGCGGTCTGGGCATCCGTTTTCATGCCAGTGGCTTCCTTTCGGCTTTCACCACTGTCAGTCATACGAGCCTGAGACTCCGGATGTCCGTCCCGCATCAAAGTATTTCCATTTATTGCTGTTTCCGTAACGTGTGTGATTTTTTACACAGACAGGGGTGTCGGCCCTGTGCTAAAACCCCCAACCTGGAGGACCAGGGTACCAGCTTTTGTCTGACCCCTACCCACGCAGACCAGTCCAGCATGGTTGAACCTACCAGGAGTAAAACTCCCACTGGCATAGCTTTTTTTATATCTGACCACACTTTATTATTATTATTTACATATGGTGGTATGGGGTCAGCCTCGCGTGCATACAGGTGCACTCGCCCCTAATTTTATATGACTCACACCTTGCTGTGACCACACCTCAGGTCTCTATGGCAGATACGCCACTGTACTTTTACATATTTTTCCTCAATACAATAACGTGGAGTAACCACATTTCCTTTTGTATGATTTGCTCTTCTTTTTTAAATTATAAACGCTCCAGGCATGTTGAACAGTGTTCATGGAACACGGAGGCTTCCTAACATATTCTAATAAATTAATATTAAAACAAAATCATGACAATATACAACAGTTAGATACAGTTCAATGTGAGGACTCAAGAATGTTTGCTCCCGGCATGTCCTTCACTTTTCCCAATAGCAGTATCTAACTTTGGCAGTTGTAATAAACATATTAATACATAAAGCATTCTTACCACAATTTCACAGAAATATATAACAAATAACGCTGACTTGCAAAGAATGGCCTCAGTTTTTCTCTGCCCTGCCCAGACTGCGAATTAATTCTTTATTTTATAAATTAACACAGTTGATCTCAGCGTATTTGATAGAAAAAGTTTTTGTCAACTGGCGATGAGCATTGAAAGCTTTTTGCTAATATCTATTAGTACTGGCCAATGGAAAACTTGCGACTACCAGAATTCAAATGTAGTTTTTGAACAACAAAAAAAATTCTAAACAACTCTGTGTCTGGAAGTCGATTGGTCAGTCTGCGTTAGTTATGCCAATACAAAAAGATGTTTAGTTTTGGTTAACATTTACCTACCGCTCCCCTTTCCTCCTATACTCTTTTTACCCAATCGGATTTGAATTTACTCCAATGCCTCTTACTAAGCTGGCGTCCCCACTAACGTTATGAAAAAAACAAGCAGGAACCACAGTCTGTCCGTCTTAGTGTTACTAGACATATAGTATTATCTCAATAACTTGGCTAATACTTGGACTACCATATTTTTAAAAACACATTTTTGCTCAGGGAACTCTAAGCTATACTAATATATGATTTTTATGGTCAGTTTCAGTATGGTTTAGATTTTCAATTTTGTCACTGTCAATCGTCAAATATAAATTTTACACAAGTCGGCCATCTTCCCCCTCTCATCTCTCTCTAGCATTTTTATTCAAATAACTAACTTGTTTGAGTGACGTCAGAAATACATTACTCGGCGAGAATTTAAACTGTCTGTGTGTATATATCATCGGGCCAATCCCACCGCGTGTCAAGCGAAGCGGGTTTTTGCACGGCGGGTGTTAGAATTGGCGTTAATTATTACTGTTGTCTCGTGTTACACTACCAAAAAATGTAAGGATTACTACTATTTGAGGCGTTAAAGTTAAAGTATTACGTTAATTCAGACAGTAGTTTGGCGGCACCTCGTTAATTATAAGTCTTGCCGCAGTCTCTATCAGATCGGGCAAAATGTTAAAAATGTTTATTGTACGTCACAAGGAAAGCGAGTAGGTTTATACGGCGGGATCGTTTCTAAGCATTACCATTACACAAAATTCAGCGCGATGCTGGCGTGTGAGATGATTATAGTCAGACACAATCGGGCTGGGTTATTTATTATCATAGGACTAAAATCTTACTGAAATGAGCGATTATCTCGCAGATTTTACTACACGCACTGGCCACAACAGATTGAGATACCATATATTCAACAAGCTAACGATAGGAACTACTGATCAGCAGCCTTTCAACATTTTTGCTTATACCATCATAGTAGGAATATGTGGTGGGGTGCAGTAAGACTTCCTGCACTTATATGGTGAGGTAAACAGGCAAAGGTAGCGTGAGAGTTTACTAGGGTAAACGATCAACAGACGGCTATGTTATGACCAAAAGGTCTTCATAGTAAAAATCCGTACTTTGGTGTCGTTATCGTGACATTAATATCGTACTCCAATATGTATCGATCGATATGCCAGCGAAACAAAACTGAAATCTTCACCAGAGGCTGGATGTATGGGGAAAAAAATACAGTAAAGAGACAGCTAATCAAAATGCATAAGAATAAATACGGAAAACTATATAAATAAAATGGTAATGAATCACTGAAGATAAGTGTAAAGACGTTATTTGTCTTACTACACCTGTAGTACACCACTGCAAAGTATCAGTCTGTCTGCTCTGTAAGGAAGAGTGGTGTGTTGTTGAGATCAGGCATGCTCCAGTCTACCCAGCTGTAAATGGGTAACTCACCCTAGTCCTGAGTTAGGGAAGGCAAAGGCTCCAGGGGAAGCAGGCCCTAAACTTGGTCACTTCAGCCGACGCAGGATGGTGTATGTATGAAGTAGTAGTGTAGAGTGTGATTACCGCGAATGGTGTACTGTTCGTGTGCTGACCAATATAATCACTCATACACATGTGTCTACAAGGCACCAATGCAGACTGCTGGAATCTTAGTTTACTCAATTTATTCAGACGTACACACTGGGACATACGAGTACATCAGGCTTTGTTGACATAACAATTTGTAGGTATACATAGCAGATCTGAAGTCATGACACATGCAGAAATAATGGGTAGTACATCAAAGTTCAATGTCATGATACATCATCTTATGAAACCACGAAAAGGGGGTTTCTAGCAGGATTGAGATCTCTCTGTCACTGTCCGATAATAAGATAAATAATCTGTTCTCTTGGCAGTGATCAAAACAGACGATGACCGAAATCCAACATGGCTACCTCCCTGAGTTGTCGTTCACTCATTCATAGGAAGAATATCAGCCAAAGTTAATTTACAATGGATATATAAAGGATTTCATAAATGGTTCCATGCAGCACTACGGTGATCAGGTTAGTTCACGTAGCCATAACCGCTGCAGGAAAATCTGTCATCTTCGTCGATACAAAACACGACACTAGCATATCGAAGCACCCAAAAGTCAAGCTAGGCCTAACCGACGAGAGATCATCAAAAATACGAGCTGGGTTTACCTGGAGTCCGAATCATCTATATACTGACATAAGGAGAGTCTCTAACACAAACTATCGTAGAGACACTATCTCCTCCAGAAGAAAAAACCACTTCGTAAGACATTTTTTCTTGACGAAGGACCAGCTCTTGAAAAACGTACCCCGCCATTCTTAGCAGTACATCGGAACTCATCACGACTTGTTAAGACAACTCATACTTCCGCTAACAAGAATCTAGTCCCTCCTACCCATCCAAAATATACAATATAGGACTGATTCTACTTGTACTAATAATATGTAATACATATGAATTCAGGCCATAAACACAATAAGCAAATTAATATATTTTCTGGCCCTAAAAAATAAGTACAAACGCAAGCGCTATATCCTTGCGCCGGATCAATATCCAGAACGATTACTCCTATAATCAAAAGTGTGAATCAAACATGGATTATCTCGCTTTTACCATAAACAGCATTTTCATACACAAATGAATGCATGTCTATATTTTTCCCATATTAAATAGCCATATCGATTTTTGTAATATGTGCGTCAAAATGTGCACGCAACAGATTACCACACCCCTCGGGAAAAAAAAAATGGTACATTTTTTTTTTGAAATACATCTAGGAGCAACATACAATAGGCTCACAACGCACCAATAACAATGCGCAGATGATAAGCATAAGTTTTATGACCTTAGAGAAAGTACTTCTCTAAGTATTAATATTTCCAGAGAGGTGTCACCAACGCATACTACAATATTAGCAATGACACAATTTCCACATTAGTTTATACATAAATTCCATCTAAGATATCTTAACATCATGATCATCAAAGACGAAAAACATTGAAAGATCAGCGGTGAATAAATATCAATGAACCGCTAAGTAGTGTTACAATCAATATATGATATATTACATATGTGTACACATTTCAACATAGAAACAACTGTATCAAAGTTGTATAACAGTTATGAATCATGTGGGCATCTAGACAAAATATCTGCCATCACATTTTCTGACCCACGGATAGCTCGCACCGAAAAATGAAATGGCTGTAGAGCAATCGCGTATCGCGTTGATCTCGCGCTCTTCAGATTTTTACTCTGAATAGCCGTAAGAGCTTTCTGGTCAGTTTCCACAATGAAATGCGCGCCCAGAAGAAATCTTTGCAGTTTAAGGATTGACCAAACCATAGCCAATAATTCACGGTCTAGGACCGAGTAATTCTTCTCTGCGGCATTTAATTTCCGAGAAATATACATCACAGGATGCAGAGTTCCAGAGTACTCTTGCATTAGTGCAGCTCCAATCCCGGTGGATGAAGCGTCACTACGAAGAATAAATGTCTTATCCTTAGAAGGCAATACTAGGATAGGTGAAGTAGAAAACATAGTTTTAACCTTATCCAAAGAGGATTGACATTCTTGAGTCCAATGGACTACATTAGGAGACCCTTTCTTTAGCAAGGAAGAAAGAGGTGACATAATGGAGGACAGATTCGGGATGAATCGTCCATAAAATTGTATTAGACCTAAGAGACTTCGTACTTGCTTTTTAGTCTTAGGAATAGAAATGTTAAGTATCTTACTTGTATTATGGTCTTCTGTTTTTAGGAACCCATGACCAACACGGTGTCCTAAGAAAGATATTTCGCTAAAACCAATACATGCTTTCGATGGTTTCGCTGTCAGGTTATGCTCGCGTAAGATAGACAATAGTTCATTTATACCATTATAGTGATCGTTCCAAGTATCACTGAAAAGACAGATGTCATCAAGATACGCAATGACATCTGAGCGATGAGATAGGATTCGACGCATCATGCGTACAAATGTAGCAGGGGCGTTCATAAGACCGAAAGGCATGAAATTCCATTGGAATAGACCCCTAGGCGTCGAAAAAGCAGTAAACGGTTTGGCGTGTTCGGATAGTGGAACTTGCCAATATCCCTTAGACAAATCGAGTTTAGTAAAGAAGTGAGAATTCGATAGTCTCGTAAGTAGCTCTTCTAGTAAAGGCATAGGTTCAGCATCGAATTTAGTCACTTGATTCAATTTGCGATAATCCACGCAAAGACGTATGTTATTGTCTTTTTTCCGTACTATAACCATCGGCGAAGAATATGCTGATGTGGATGGTTCAATAATTTTTAACTCTATCATCTCATCTAACTCTTTCTCTACCTGTGCTTGAAAATGTATCGGGATAGGATACGGTCTGACTCTTATAGGACTATGGTCAGTAAGAATAATGTCATGTTGAATGACATCCGTTTGACCAGGAATGTCAGTAAGGACATCCTGAAATTGTTCTAACATAGTAGAAACTTGTTTCTGCTCTCCTGGAGATAATTCTGGAGAAATTGCAACATCTTTCCATGATTCATTAGAGTGAAGAGGAATCATTGGAAAAGGTAAATTTACATCCGAGAAACTCGTTTCCTCATCCTGTATTACTGACAGAGATGAGTACTGTCCATGTTGGACTGGAAAATCGTCCGTTGCCTGGAAAACAGGTTGTAAATAATCAGGACGTTCATGGAATTCCGTGAGCATGTTGATGTGGAAGGTTTTACGCTTCCCGTCAAAATCGACGATATAGTCAACATCGGAAACTTTTGATATTATATCGTACGGACCTTTCCAAGAAATGAGAAGTCTATTTTCCCTACAAGGTAGCAAGACAAATGCTTTGTCACCTGGACAAAGTTGACGCAAACATCTCTTTTTATTGGCAAATTCCCTTGCCTTCTGTTTCGCAAATTCAGAAGAAGCAGTTGCCAATTTGCATGCTTCAATAATCTTGTGTCTAAGTGCGATGACATATTCATAAGAGGATTTTGTGTCATCGACAATATTATCAGCAGTTATAAGATCATGAAGTAAGGACATAGGACCTCGCGGTTTCGCGCCAAAGACAAGTTCAAAGGGAGAAAATCCTGTATGTTCGTTGGCGACCTCTCTATATGCAAAGAGAGCCGCGGGTAAAACCCTATCCCAATCCTGAGGATGATCTTCTGTTATCTTACCTAGTAGGTTTTTCAGAGTTCTATTCAAACGTTCCACCATCCCATTGGACATAGGATGATAAATACTACTCAGCGATCTCTCTATCTTCAGAGTCGACATTACTTGAGACATGGTATCCGATATGAGTTGGGTACCATGGTCGGATAATATTTCTGCTGGAAACCCCAGACGAGAAAATATTAACCAAAGAGCATCTGCGACATCAGCAGTAGTTATGCTCTTTAGAGGAACAGCCTCCGGCCAACGTGTGCACATATCAACACACGTCAAAATAAATTGGTGTCCTCTAGCAGACTTTATCTTAAATGGACCAATGATGTCTATCGCCATTTTTTGAAATGGCCGAATGGGAATGTCTGCAGCCTGAATAGGTGCATCATGGCGTGGACCTCTGGATTTAATCTCTTGACATACTTTACAAGATCGACAATAGATTCGTATGTCCTTATTCACAGCAGGCCAAAAGAAAGATTGAAGAACTCTAGCTTTAGTACGGGAAAAACCCATATGTCCAGCACACTGCGAATCATGAGCGTGCTGTAAGATTTTAACTCTCATATTTTTAGGCACAAGGATTTGAGAATGAATGGACTTAGCGGAGTCTTGTACCATACGTACAAGTACGCCATTCTTCATCGTAATCCAAGATTTACGATTTGTATCCTTATTCGGATCACCTTTTGTTGCCAGAGTAAAGAATTTCTTTAGAGTAGGATCATCTTCCTGCTGTTTGATAAAGGAATCGTGGGAAATCTCCAAGGGATCATCTTGGATCTGCGCATCATTATCTTCAGAATGTGAAGATTGTGGCATATTAAGAGCTTGAGCCCTAGTGATTACTGCATTAGCAGATTGCATATTAACATTTTCCCAATTAGAAATTTGCTGTGGAGTGCATTCTTTCACTCCATGAATGCGACCGATGATAAGATCAGCGATCGGATTCGGCAAGAGACATGCTTGCACCTCTCCTGTAAAGAAAGGCGTAGCAATATTGATAATGGCAGTGGAGTACTTATCCAATGTGCCACCAAATGTTACACATTTGACTATATTGCCTGTAGCTCGAGAAGGATTTACGAGTGATTGCCTCACTCCAATGGTAGTGCACCCCGAGTCGAAAAGAATTGATACCGGAGTACCATCTATTAGGCCCCTATTAAAGACAAGAGCACCCCTTCCATTATGCGCAATTGACGCATGGAGAGCGGGAAGTGGGTGACCGCAGCTTAAAGTAGACACTGTGGTTGGATCGAATAATGTTTTGCATTGCGAACACTCAGATGCTCTAGCAAAATCGAAAGCGGAATTTGCTACACTATTGGAGTCTTTTTTATCATTATTCTGATTATCGGTGTCGTGGAACTCCTGTTGTGCAGAGTTAGCCTGGTAATAAGATTTACCATGTCTTTTGTGTTGTGATCTACCTCGGTTATAATTGTCTCTATAATTATTATTGCCTCTGTTATAACCCCTATTTGGGTTTGAATCATAATATTCATGATCATAATCATCATGCTCATTATATTGAGTATCCCTGTAATATTGTTTCTTTTGTCTCCATGAAGCACTTGGGTAGTTCCTATAGCTACTCCCTTTCCGAGAATTTCTAACATTATGGGTACCCCTCGCGTGTCGAGGACTATCAGCCCGATTCCAGTTCTTCGAAGAAGAACCCTGATTTGAGTGGTTATCTTGGTTTTGATACTTATTCCAATTAACCTTTTTATCAAATTTATTTTTAGCTCCTTGGAATTTGTGTGAGTAATTCTGATTATATTCTGTTGCCGAAGCAACTGGCATACTCTCTTTAATGTTAGAGTTACTAAGAATCATGTCAGGGTGTGCCGTGGCATACTGGTCACAATATTCTTCCATTTGCTTTATTGTACTAGGTTTACGCTCATGTAAGAACTCTAGGAATGATTTATTTACAGAAGACATGACCTTGTCTCTTAGCAATAAATCCGTAAGACCATCAAATGTTTTCTCTGTTTTGGATAATTCAATCCATCGTGAAAGTGTAATTCGTGCTTTTGAGATGAAATCTGAGAATTCTACACCTACCTCAGGTCTCATTGTTTTAAACAAAAGACGGTAACCTTCCTCAGACAGCTGATATCTCTTTATCAAAGCTGCCCTAACAGCATCATAATTATCTTTGTCGGCCTCTTCAACAAAATATAACTTACTCAGAGACTCCCCTTTTAGATTTTCAGACAACTGATTCACATACTGTGATTTGTCAACATTATGAGATCGACAAGCCCGTTCAAATCTAGAAAGCCAAAATGTTATGTCATCACTGGTAGGGTTAAACGCTGGTACCTTGACCTTGTACACAAAGGGTTTACCATTACCACCAGATGCCTGATTAACATTACTCATACATGTCAATTTTAATTTCTCTAATTCAAACTCATGTTCTCTTATTGCTTTTCTCTCTTCAGCTTCTCTATCTAATCTTCTCTGTTCTGCAGCAGCTTCTAATTTTTTCTGTTCTGCAGCAGCAGCAACTTCTAGTTTTTTCTGTTCTGCAGCAGCAGCAACTTCTAATTTTTTCTGTTCTGCAGCAGCTTCTAATTTTTTCTGTTCTGCAGCAGCAGCAACTTCTAATTTTTTCTGTTCTGCAGCAGCTTCTAATTTTTTCTGTTCTGCATCAGCTTCTAATTTCTTCTGTTCTGCCTCAAATCTCCTTTCCTCCACTTGCATCTGCAATTTCTTAAGTTCAGCAGCAGTATCAGCTTCTTTTTCTAATCTTTTTTCTTCAGCTAAGGCTTTCCTTTCTTCTGCAGCAGCTTTTTTTTCTTCTATTTGAAGTCTTCTCTCCTCAGCCGCAGCTTTTTTTTCCTCAGCAGCAATTTTTTTTTCTTCAACAGCAGCAGCAATTTTTTTCTCTTCTGCAGCTAATGCTTTGTCATATTGAGCAACAGCCCATTGTTCTAAGTCTTTTCCAGTCTTATCAAGAGATTTTCCTTGTGTAATGAAATAATCTAATGTAGACATATTGTCTTCTTAAATCAGAAACCTGAAAAAGTAGATAAATTACCCTATTTCACTATAATGGGAGACAAGTCTATACCATAGACTTAGTCTTAGTCCAAACTTGTATGGTTTATAATAACCAATGATAACTTGAGTACCTGTGGACAACAATAATTGTATCTCAAATATTGTGGGGACAAGCCTTACAAAGGTCTTGTATACCTCAATGTAATCAAAGATCACTTGAGTACCTGTGGAAAAAAATATTTCCCTTTACCAATCACTTTGGGAGACAAGCCTTACAAAGGTCTTGTATACCTCAATGTAATCAAAGATCACTTGAGTACCTGTGGAAAAAAAATATTTCCCTTTACCAATAACTTTGGGAGACAAGCCTTACAAAGGTCTTGTATACCTCAATGTAATCAAAGATCACTTGAGTACCTGTGGAAAAAAAATATTTCCCTTTTCCAATAACAATCAGAAAGTACTGATCTGTACTATACTATCAGTGTATACCACTATACGTCATATGTCAACTAAAGACATTACAAATGACAAACAAGAAAAGACAATCTGAAAACATTTGCAGAGATCAAATTAAATTAAATAGGAGAAATGAAAAAAAATGATCACAGAAACCGTGATGATAACTGCAATAAGATAACAAGACAAATAACGCCACAGTGTATAAACATAAGGGTGTAAAAAACTGAAATGAAAGGAAAGATGAGACCTACAATTATACAAACAAATCAAACAAAACTAAGGAACACAAAAAATGTTACAAATACAAATATGAAACAGTCGTCACAACTAACCAAATATTTGCAAACTATGTTGCAAGCAAATTTCAATTAAGAAATTGCTCCCTATCGAACGCCAGAACAAGACCAATATTACTCGGTATTTCCTGTTCTAGTCACACAGAATATAAACTAATTTAATACACAACAAATAACATGTAAGCATAAATAGCATATAGCATACAATATCATTTATGTCATGAATGGAATGTGTTGCAGGTATAGTGTTGTAAAGCAGGCACAGTTTATTTTAATACTAATAACTTGCCACTTTATTCAGTAATAGATTTAAGTTTAAACTATTACACTGTCAATTTTTCTCTGTTGAGCATATGAAGATCCAACGATGAACTATGCACTTTATGTTCAGCAACACTGTGATTCTTCTGTACGTTGAGAAATGTCAACAATATTGCTCCAGATATTTTCTACACTTGATACCACTGTCCTGTGTAATACTGTCTGTACAGCGAAAAACTGTCAACAAGCGCTGACCTAGATACAGCATCCTATCGGTAATACAGGTCAAGCTGTCCTACTGGTGTTGATGTGTTCAAACAAATGTTCTTTCAGCTGTAAACTGTGATTCTCAACACAAAACTGCGTAAGCTGGACCCAGGAATCTGGCTCGCCACTGTAAAGACGTTATTTCTTACTACACCTGTAGTACACCACTGTAAAGTATCAGTCTGTCTGCTCTGTAAGGAAGAGTGGTGTGTTGTTGAGATCAGGCATGCTCCAGTCTACCCAGCTGTAAATGGGTAACTCACCCTAGTCCTGAGTTAGGGAAGGCAAAGGCTCCAGGGGAAGCAGGCCCTAAACTTGGTCACTTCAGCCGACGCAGGATGGTGTATGTATGAAGTAGTAGTGTAGAGTGTGATTACCGCGAATGGTGTACTGTTCGTGTGCTGACCAATATAATCACTCATACACATGTGTCTACAAGGCACCAATGCAGACTGCTGGAATCTTAGTTTACTCAATTTATTCAGACGTACACACTGGGACATACGAGTACATCAGGCTTTGTTGACATAACAATTTGTAGGTATACATAGCAGATCTGAAGTCATGACACATGCAGAAATAATGGGTAGTACATCAAAGTTCAATGTCATGATACATCATCTTATGAAACCACGAAAAGGGGGTTTCTAGCAGGATTGAGATCTCTCTGTCACTGTCCGATAATAAGATAAATAATCTGTTCTCTTGGCAGTGATCAAAACAGACGATGACCGAAATCCAACATGGCTACCTTCCTGAGTTGTCGTTCACTCATTCATAGGAAGAATATCAGCCAAAGTTAATTTACAATGGATATATAAAGGATTTCATAAATGGTTCCATGCAGCACTACGGTGATCAGGTTAGTTCACGTAGCCATAACCGCTGCAGGAAAATCTGTCATCTTCGTCGATACAAAACACGACACTAGCATATCGAAGCACCCAAAAGTCAAGCTAGGCCTAACCGACGAGAGATCATCAAAAATACGAGCTGGGTTTACCTGGAGTCCGAATCATCTATATACTGACATAAGGAGAGTCTCTAACACAAACTATCGTAGAGACACTATCTCCTCCAGAAGAAAAAACCACTTCGTAAGACATTTTTTCTTGACGAAGGGACCAGCTCTTGAAAAACGTACCCCGCCATTCTTAGCAGTACATCGGAACTCATCACGACTTGTTAAGACAACTCATACTTCCGCTAACAAGAATCTAGTCCCTCATACCCATCCAAAATATACAATATAGGACTGATTCTACTTGTACTAATAATATGTAATACATATGAATTCAGGCCATAAACACAATAAGCAAATTAATATATTTTCTGGCCCTAAAATTAAGTACAAACGCAAGCGTACTATTCTTGCGCTGGATCGATATCCAGACCGATTACTCCTATAATCAAAAGTGTGAATCAAACATGGATTATCTCGCTTTTACAATAAACAGCATTTTCATACACAGATGGATGCATGTCTATATTTTTCCCATATTAAATAACCATATCGATTTTTTGTAATATGTGCGTCAAAAATATGCACGCAACAATAAGCTGTAGCGAATGTCTCTCAGAATTTTTAATATGACAGACAGGTTTAAGTTAGAAGCTTTCTCCGTGCATGCTTTTACTTCAGAGTTTCCATAAATTCCCAGCTCATGGTAACTGTTGCTTTAGGGTTAATGCCACAGTGTTAATCTAAATGTATGTTGCAGGCAAGTATTGATTAATATTTAAATGTGGCAGGCTAATGCCAGTGAAGGTTTTGAGAGGAAGATGCTGGAAATAGATAGGACACATGTTACATCTCCCTTTGCACACTGCGACGCGTTCATTAGTTTGGAACGTCGCTGTGATCAAATGGAGTAACCTCTTGAACGGAGCGCTACTATATTAAAATGACGTCACATGAATAATTACGCAGACGCGCGTGCAGAGCAGACGTTAGTTAACTTCTGCTAACTGTGTTCTCAAAGTGTCAAGACGTGTGTGTGTGAACTCCTGCTCCTATGCCTAGTGTCCGCTGCTGTATGTACTTCCACCGAAAATGTTTGATATGAGGAATGCCAGAGATTAATATGTGAACTGACAGAGAAGTATTATGACATTCTTTGATATTTGACACTAGTATTAAAAATGATCGTACCGCGGACATAGGACTTGATGACGGCATATTGCCCATACCGGTACTTCATGCGCAGGTAGAAGATGGCTCATTGTAGTTGGCCTGTTTTGCAGTGATTATTACTCGTCATTATGCATCTATTGATGGAGCCTGTCGTATGTAAATTGTAAATAAATCATGAGAAATGTTTGCAGACGTATCTGGACTCATTGCACCAGTTATTGTTGTTGCTGTTCGTGAAACTTTGTCCTTGGCCATATCATAACATATTATACCATACAAAGTCACAAAAGAACACGCAACAACACACATTGAGGAATTCTGTTGATAGCAATACTAGGCAGTCCTTGCTCTGGAATCCCCTGGGCTAAGAGAGGCAGAAGGAGACCAAGGAACATGTGGAGAAGAGAACTGGAGACAGACATGAAGGGGATGAAGAAGACATGGAAAGAACTTGAGCTGATGGCACGTGACAGGAAGACTTAACATAAGTTTGTTGCAGGATTATGCTCCTTGGGAGCTGTAGAGTAATAATGAATATCAGCAAATGACATAAGAGTGGCATGAACTTAGAAGACTCAATGTAATGTTTATTGGACATGCCTGCAATTTGTTTCATGAGATAATGAAAAATGGTGTGTGATTCTAAATAGTTCTGCATGTGTGTTTAAGTGTGCTGTCAGAGAGGGCAATGTGTAGCTTTTTTGGTTTATTTTCAAAATTGTACTGCTTTTATGACGAAATTAAGAAGATAAAAAAAATATAGAACTGATCACAGTTATAAATAAACATACAGCAATGACAAGACAGAAGAGGACAGCTGTTCAGGAAGGAATCATACCTTCAGCGTATCTGTTTAATGTGAAGAATGTGCCTTTAACCACCATTCATTATAAAATAAAATATAAGATGTTGTGAAGGTAGAAGTTTGTTTAACCCTGACACAGTAAGCAAGTCAAGTCACCGTCAAGAACAGTTTACATTATTTATGCTTCATTTTTCTCACTGTCTTCTCCAGTTACCCGCCGGTTGAAGTGACATGTATTATTATTTTATCTCTGTGAGTTATCTCATTTATGATGTTCTAAAATTGCCTTATATACTCAGAGGTAGGGACTAAAACTAATAAAGATGTATGAACTGTTGATGTTAGGGGCATTATACCTGCCATTTTAAGACTCAAATAGGGTTTGTTAGGTTTTAAAATAGTTTAAAATATACTTTATTTATTTCAACATTCTATGTGTATTTTAGTTACTTTGCTATATACACTGTTCCTTAGTTTCTGCTATACAGTGTTCTTTAGTTTCTACAATACACTGTCCCTTTATTTCTGCTATACACTGTTCCTTACTTTCAGCTATACACTGTTCTTTAGTTTCAGCTATACACTGTTCCTTAGTTTCAGCTATAAACTGTTCCTTTATTTCTGCTTTACACTGTTCCTTAGTTTCAGCTGTACAATGTTCTTTAGTTCCTGCTATACACTGTTCCTTAGTTTCAGCTATACACTGTTCCTTAGCTTCAGCTATACAGTTTCTATATGTGTACTATTCACTGTTCCTTAGTTTCTGCTTTACACTGTTCCTTTTTTCTGCTATATACTGTTCCTTAGTTACTGCTATACACTGTTCCTTAGTTTCAGCTATACACTGTTCCTTAGTTTCAGCTAAACACTGTTCCTTAGTTTCAGCTATAAACTGTTCCTTTATTTCTGCTTTACATTGTTCCTTAGTTTCAGCTTTACACTGTTCCTTAGTTTCAGCTATACAGTGTTCTTTAGTTCCTGCTTTACACTGTTCCTTAGATTCAGCTATACACTGTTCCTTAGCTTCAGCTATACAGTTCCTTTATTTGTACTAAACACTGTTCCTTAGATTCTGCCATACACCATTCCTTTATTTGTACTTTACACTGTTCCTTAGTTTCTGCTTTACACTTTTCCTTTATTTCTGCTATACACTGTTCCTTAGTTTCAGCTATACACTATTCTTTAGTTTCAGCTATACACTATTCTTTAGTTTCTGCTATACAATGGTCCTTAGTTACTGCTATACACTGTTCTTTTATTTCTGCTATACACTGTTCCTTAGTTACTGCTATACACTGTTCCTTAGTTTCAGCTATACACTATTCTTTAGTTTCTGCTATACACTGTTCCTTAGTTTATGCTATACACTGTTCCATAGTTTCAGCTATACACTGTTTCTTAGTTTATATTATACACTGTTCCTTAGTTTCAGCTATACGCTGTTCCTTAGTTACTTCTATACACTGTTCCTTAGTTTCTGCTATACACTGTTCCTTAGTTACTGCTATACACTATTCCTTATTTCTGCTATACACTGTTCCTTAGTTTCAGCTATACACTGTTCTTTAGTTTCTGCTATACACTGTTCCTTAATTTCTGCTTTATACTGTTCCTCAGCTTCTGCTATGCACTGGTCCTTAGTTTCTCACTAGATTGCCTCTTTAAGATAAAATTAACTTTCCAGTCCTTTCATATGCTTCTTAGTGTTGTCAGTCATTTGTGTTTTGATTCTCTTTCATCTTTTGCCTATTATTCATTGTGAAGTGCTTTTTTTGTCTCTAGTGTGTTTTTCTTTCTTGTGTTTCATACCCCCTCTTCATTACAGCACACCCTGTGACTTGAGTTTCTTGGTAATCGAAGTAATACTTCATTGTATTGTGTTATTGATGTCAACAATTTACCTGAGTGTTTTAGTTACTGAATTGAACTTGATTTATACACTTGGCTATTGAAGTGAAAAACTATTAATTTGAGCTTGTGGATGTCAGATGTTTACTTGTGTTTAATGGTTGTTTATGTGAACTATCTACTTTAGTTATTTTAATTTTCTGTTGATGTGTAGGCCTAATACTTTTAATTTACTTGTTTCCACGTTCTATAACCAATACTGTTATCTTTATTCTCCTCAGAACTGAGAAAATGTTTCCACTTATGCTTCACCTTCACTTGTACATTTCTCCATCTTTCCGTCAAACAGAATTATGGACATGATTAAAAACTCTGTACATTAAACATTCACTCGTTTGTTACTGGAGTGTGAGAGGAGAGACAAGACATTTAACAATCTGCTTTACCAAGCATGTCATTGAAGATGACTAAGAAAAGTTGGGCCCAGCTACCCCATCCTACTGAAACTTAAAACTAAAAAACTTCAGTAACATGGAAGAGTCAAGGAAATCAAGTTATTCAACACAGTCACCCATGTCATAAGAAAGTGCTTTATAGAGAAGAATTTTTTTACTGTGCAGAAAAAGCAGAAAAGAATCACATACCTGTCAACCTGTACGAATTTTTCGTACAATGTACGTATTTTTGATACTTTTAGCAGTGTACGGCCGTACAGACTCGTTGTACGGATTTTTCCTCCCTCTCAACAAAAAAAAAAAAAAATCGAAATTTTTTTTTTTTCTAAAAATATTTTCCAACCCAAGTTTTTAAAAACTTTAAATCAGAAAATATTTTCTAGCCCAGGTTTTTTTTTTAAACAAATTTTTTTATTCCGGGAATCTCGGCGTCTGTTTTTAAACTGAAGTCTCTCGCAGTCGTTCGTTTGTTTGTCTGCTATGTTGCTGTTATACCCTGTTCAACCTGAAAGTTGGTTATAATTGGGGTGTAACCGCACTTTTTTTTAGCAGTAACCTATTCTGTATTGGTTCCAACTTGACTGTAAACCACCAAATGATAATGGTCGAGTTTTTGTTATAGGTAAAGTGAGTGTGATTGTGTACTGGCAAAGTCGTTCACACAACAGGGGCGCACACGGGAGTCATCGAGTATGGAACGACTGATGATATTTAATAATAGTTTATTAACTCACAGCACATCATCACGTAGACATAGACGAATACAGGTACATCGAATCATATAATTTCCACACTGCATTGAATATATATAATACGGCCTGTCCACATCCTGGCCTATAATAATCTTCATATGGCCTAAACAGTACTCCATTACACAATAAAGCCTGCTCACACGGCAGCTATAATAATCTTCATATGGCCTAAACAGCACTCCATTACTCAATAAAGCCTGCATCACACGGCAGCTATAATAATCTTCATATAGCCTAAACAATACTCCATTACACAATAAAGCCTGCTCACCCGGCAGCTATAATAATCTTCATATGGCCTAAACAATACTCCATTACACAATAAAGCCTGCACACACGGCAGCTATAATAATCTTCATATGGCCTAAACAGTACTCCATTACACAATAAAGCCTGCTCACATGGCAGCTATAATAATCTTCATATGGCCTAAACAGTACTCCATTACACAATAAAGCCTGCTCACCCGGCAGCTATAATAATCTTCATATGGCCTAAACAATACTCCATTACACAATAAAGCCTGCACACACGGCAGCTATAATAATCTTCATATGGCCTAAACAGTACTCCATTACACAATAAAGCCTGCTCACATGGCAGCTATAATAATCTTCATATGGCCTAAACAGTACTCCATTACACAATAAAGCCTGCACACACGGCAGCTATAATAATCTTCATATGGCCTAAACAATACTCCATTACACAATAAAGCCTGCTCACACGGCAGCTATAATAATCTTTATAAGGCCTAAACAGTACTCCATTACTCAATAAAGCCTGCATCACACGGCAGCTATAATAATCTTCATAAGGCCTAAACAGTACTCCATTACACAATAAATCTTTACTGCAGTTTATCACATAGGCTGTACACACAGCGAAATATATAAGTCGACATTTTCTTAAGCCCTACGTAGGCATACACTATCCAAAAACCACTGGAACTCGACCTACACGGTCCGCGCCCAAAACACCACTCTTAAATCACACACACTAGTCCCGCCAAAAAACCCCGTCACGAGACTCGGCTGTCTTGAACACCGCTCTCGATAATACATGCAGACTAGCTGCGAGCTATTCACATGGCTCAAAACAGTACAGAATAAATACATCTCTACATTTGAGATTAAACAGCGTTCACACGCTTATCTGTACTCTGTCACTCGAAAAATAGGAAAAGATCATTCTATCCTAAAGTCAAACAAGTATCCGCTTAATCAAGCGTTGCAACTCGAAATTTAATTTGTCCAAAAACATTCTAAAGATTACTTCCCTTCCATAAAATCCACTTGCAACATGGGGTATATTGTGTGTTAGGTTCTTCGGTGCTAGTCGTCTGTTAGTCCTGAAAAGGACTGGTCCTGGAAAGGACCACTAGCTGGCTGTCTGGATTCCTCTTTGTTTGTCCGTTTGTGGTGCCGTGTCGCGTTCATGGTGTTTTTTTTTTTGGTCCTGCCTCACTATCTGGCCCGTTTCTAGTTTCTGTTTCTTTTGTCTTCTTGCTCTCCTGTATCTGTGAAAGTGCTTTTTCAATTATCGTTGGTAGAAGTTGTTCCAGCGTTTCTTCGATGATTTCTTCTTCTGTTTGGTTGTTCGTTTTAGTTTTTCGCGTGTTGTTTGATGAAATTTCCTCAATGGCTATTCTTTCTACTTCTATTCTTTTGAGGATTTTTGTGTTTTCTTCTGTCAGCTTCTTGACATCTGCTTCTACCTGCTGCTGGATTCTTTTCATTTCTTCCATCATGTGTTTTATGTTCTGTATATCTATCGCATCTTCTCCGCTGTCGGTTGGTTCTTCGGGGGCCTGCTTGCTTCTGTTTTCGATCTGCAGTTTCATTTTCATTTCTTTGACTTCAGCGGTCAGCTTGTGTAACTGTCGTCTGTCTATCGTGCGCTGTTTTTTCTGCAGCATCCGCAGCTACTTTGTGTTTTGCCTCTCTGAGGTGGATGTTTTTGGATATCGCTTCCTTCAATATGTTCTTAGTTTCTTGGAACATCTGGCAGCCTCGGTACCTTGCCCCGTGGTTTTCGAGGCAGTTTGCACAGGTACGGCTTGGATTTATGGCCTTGTAATTTTTATCCTCCTTCGCCTTGGGACAGTCGCGATATGGGTGGCTACCCGCACAATACCGGCAAACTGCATCTCTCCTGCACGTTTTCTTTGTGTGTGAAAACTGCTGGCAGTTAGAGCACTGCATGACCGGAGGGATATATATCTCTGTCCTTTTTGAAGTAGTTTCGAGCGTCAGTCTCTCAGGTCTTGTTGATCCTTCAGTGATTATTACAGTCAGGTTTGTGTCTTTGTTGTCCCATGTTTTTAGCCTTTCGACCTGCGTGAATTTGACGTCTGCGTTTTCGGTTTGTAGTTTGTTGTGGACCTCGTTAGCGGGCCATCTGGTGTCCACCCCTCTTACGACAAACTTCTTTGTGGTTTTGAGTTTTTCCACCACCACTTTTATCTGGTGGGGCAACTGCACTTCTTTTGGACCGGCCTCCAGTTCTGTCATCAGCGAAGTGGTTGTTGTAGTTTTGTTTAGGGAAAGCACGACTCCCTTTTCGTGCCTTCTTACTTTAGAGATGCCTCTCCTGCCAGTTATTGCCTCGAGGATGAAGATCACTTTGTCATCTGGTAGGGCCCAGAGTGAGGCCTCGCCTCCCGACATCTATGTGATCTTAACGATCCTTTCTATCGCATCTGTGTCGCCTTGTTCGCTGGCCTTTGTTCTCTCTTTCCTTCTCCGGTCCCGGTCAGTACTAAAATCAAGTTTTGGTGGTGATTTTGTTGTCTTCGGATTTTGGAGTAGCTTCCCTGGGGTAGCCACAGGTGTCAACTCGGCATCGTGTGTTGGTGTCATTGGTGTTTGGTGCAGCTTCTCTGTGGTAGACAGGGTTTCTGCTGACGATTCGGGTACGTGTGGTGGTGGCCGCAGGGTTATAAGCTCCTGTCTTCTTATCTCTCTTCGCTCCCTCACAAATCCTTTTATACCCAGCAATTTGGCAAACACTTTGAACTCGGCCTCAAACACTTTCGGCTTTCAGCGTGACATGACGTATTTTTAAAGTTACCTGTTATCAGCCACGCTTGCCAAGACACTTCGACGCCAATTTGTTTAAAAAAAGCTAAGTACCTGTAACTTCGTTAAATATTGCTGTTGTTTTGCTTTGTTGCAATTTAATCGCTGTCTTAATCTTCCCAGTTATATCTTGCCCTTCAGTATATTTCTGATAAATTAATGTCATAATATTCTGTGTAGGCCCTGCATAACTAAAAAAAAAAATGTGTTTGCGTTGAGTAGGCCTACTTTATTCCGGCGATCGAGATTCACTGCTTTATTTTTCATAAAGCGGCGATCTATTATCACTGGTCTAGGCTATCAATTTTTAAATAATAATTTTGTAAATTTTTGGTAGTACATTTTTTCTTCCTAGATTAATATTTTGTTCACAATTTAGTTAATTTTTTTTAATTGTTTGCTGTTGCTTTGCTTTGCTTCGTTGTATTTTATTTTTGCCTTTCCAGTTATATTTTGACCATTTCAATATTTCCAATAAATTAATATCATAAAATTTTGTGTAGGCCCTACAAAAGTAGAAAAATAAAGTTTATTTGCATTGAGTAGGCCTACCTACTTTATTTCAGTGGTCAAGATTCGTTGCTTTATTTTTTAATAAAGTGGCAATCTATTATCACTGGTCTAGGCTACCAACTCTTAAATAATTTTGTAAATTTTTGGTGCTACGTTTTTCTTCCCAGATTTGATATTCTGTTCATAATTTGTTAAATTTTTTGTTGTTGTAGCTGTTTGCTTTGCTTTGTTGTATGTTTTTTTTTTTTTTTTGGTCATTCTCTTAATCTTTCCAGTTATATTTTGATCATTTAAATATTTCCAATAAATTAATATCATAATATTCTGTGTCGGCCCTACATAACTAGAAAAAAAGTTTCTTTGCGTAAACTTCGCTGCTTTATTTTTCAATAAAAAAGTCCACACAGACTGCAGGAGGTCCATGACTGCAGACACACTCACTTCTTTTTTACAGTGTAAGATTAACATTGATACATGCTGTGCAGACTTTAAGCCCACAAATGCAATTCTGCAAAGTGCTAAAAGTGCATGTGTTGATTATAATACAAAACACTGTGCATCGAAAGAATAGTGTACATCATGATCACTAAGTTTTTTATATGTAAAGAACAGCATGAGACTATTAGCATGTTTTATACCACAATAATTCAAATGCTAATAGATTTGTATATGTCATTTCTCGTTTTAAAACTGTATTGTGTATAATTTATTAATATATTTTTTGCGTAAGGATTTTTGGGTGTTTGTAAGTTTTTTTTTTGGTCCAGCGTACAGATTTTTGTCTCAGGAGGTTGACAGGTATGGAATCAGGACTGCTGCCTCACTACTTCTAGGAAAATGTCTAGAATGGGCACCTGAAATGTTCCAACACTAAACAAATAACGAAAAGCTGCATAGATGGTAGAAATGAAAACCAATAAAATTTGTATACTGAAACTGTGCAAAACAAGGTGGAGGGTAATATAAAAGTAGAAACTAAACACAGGAGAAATAGTGATGCCCTCATGACATGAGGAAGGTGTAGCTTTAATGCAGAAGGCCCTTACAGAATAGGAAGAAATTGGGATATACTAATATCAACAACACTCTGCCAAAAGAAAAATAAAGATAAATATCATCCATCGTTATGAACCATCTAATGACAAAGAAGAATATTTGTAAGAAGAATTTTACACAAGACTTCCAAATAGCATAAATAAAATGAGAAATAAAGAAACGGCAATCTTGATGGGTGACCTAAGTACAAAGATAGGATTAGACAACGGCAGCTTTGAAGAGATCATAGGAAAACATGGATTTGTGACTACGAATAAAAATGGAGAAATACTGTATTCACACACTTCTATGCTTCAGATCAGCTTGCTATAGGAGGAAGCATGTTTCCACATAAATGAATACATTAAAGTAACATTGATATTACCAGATCACAAGTCAGATATGAAACTCTATACAGAACATTACAACAGGAGGTAATCTGATCATGACAAGTGTTCCCCAAATCAGAGTGTTTTGACCCTTTTTTGTACTTGACACTCAAGTGGGGGCAGGTGCACTTGAGTCATAACTCCCAATTGTCATCTTCCTGTCAGTTTTTTGTGCCTATGCTGGGCATTTAACACATTCAACCTGTGGTTGCTATTTCTGACATGCTGTTTCCTCCTATTTTTTTTTTTTCATTCTGCTAATTGGGATTGTCTGTTAAAGTAACAATTGTGTAAATAAACTTGTAGTTCTGTATTCCATAGCCTATTATGGTTTTTCAAGAAAATTAAATTTTGTCATTATGGATAAACAAGAAATTTGTATCATCATTTATATGATGTAACAAAAAATAGTGAGGGGCAGATGTAGCATCAGTTCAGCATCCTTTTATTAGCCAATTTACAAGACATATTTACACCGAACAGTTTAATGTGGGACATCTTAGAAATCAAGAATGAAAAGAAACATTTACTGCTCCAAATTTCAATGAGTAACCAAGTGCATCACTAGCTTGAAGACTAAGCAAATACAGAGAAAACTGGCACAAGATAAACAATATATATATATATGAGCAGTCAGTTTTGGATACCTCTGTCGTGTGTCTTTACTCAACATATCTTTCTGTCTTATTCTTATGTTAGCTAGCTTGCAATCAGTTGGAGCTAACGTTTAGGAGCTTCCATCATCTCCTCTGGCACGTAAGCTTTGGAAATCAAAACATTTCTCACACACTTTTAAAAAATATATATATATCTCTGCATAATTAGAAACTTTCCTCTGTACAATATTTAAAATGATTAATCAAAAAGCTATAACACACTGTCATACAGTCTGGATTTCTTTATTCTAACAAATAGGATACTAATAACACATGCTATCAACTTTGTTAATTAGAAGAAAACCTGTACGAGAATGGTCAATACTTGTAGTGAAGTTAATCCATATAACAACATGCTCAAATTCCCCGCTTAAAACGAACTAGATATCGTAATTTTAAATCTATAAATAACTACAGTATTTGAAATTTGTCTGAGGGTCCCGTCAAATTTACCGCCAACAATTTAACTAAAGTATTTGAATTTTTCTAAGAAAACAAGTTAAAAGTTACCACCCCTCACACACCCATCCCAATATTTATCGAAGGACGTAGTAAAATTTAACAACCAATCAAATCGTTACCTCTTTTTTGTAAGGACAAGAAAATTTTGGTTGAAGTGGAAATAATGACTATTTTGGGTTTTTGACCGAACTTAGAGAATTTATTTCTTGATAACTAAAGATACTTAAAATGCAAGGGATATCTCAAATTATAGCGCTGATATTGCCTAACATATACACATAGAGATTCCCTCATACAAAAGTATCTTGACTTAGAAAAATTTAATTTAGTAATATTTTCACATCAGGTTAAGATCAAATTTAATTACAAAAAAATTAACCCCATTTGAATGCAAAGGAATAACTAAAGGAAACTATATAGAACGATAGAGAATAATTGGCCGTTTAATTATCACTTTTGATAATTAAAATCGGTTCACAAATATCTGTGATATAAAATAAACAAATTTGGTCAGATTAGACAAACACGCTTAAAACTGCTCAATTCTATAGCCTAGGAAATAGTTAACTTTTTTTGACTCGTCATCTGATTGGTTGGGTGTAGTTTGATAAAAATTAACACCTTCTTGTAAGTTCCGCCATTATTCATAAGCTTCCATGCCAAGCTGACATATTCAGAAAGAGACAGAAGGACAAGTCTTTGCCGTCTGTACTGCGAGCTCAGTGCTATAGCCCTTTACTGCCGGTCAGCTTGTGTGTGTGATTATTCTTTACTTGAGGGTAAGACAGATAATTTTATTTGCATATTTTATTAACCTGTAAGTAACAGGCTATTGTGTGTCATATTTATTCGATACTGCCGAAAGGGATGTATTGTGTCACGACGACCTAAGTAGGAATGTGCCTAGAGCAGGCTTATTCGGAGTGAAAAAATGTGTAAAATGTTTGCCAATTGGCCTTACAAATTTGCGACTGTAAGTGCAGTATTAATAAATTGATATTGTCTTTTGGAATGACACACTGTTCAAATAACATGTGAAAACATATAGGGAATGTTCGAATGAAGTATTCAACAGGTCACAAGCAATGTTGTACATACCATGATTCTTGTATGGAAGACAAACATGAATGAGGAACAGTAACGTAGAATCAATACTGAAGAAGACTGATTACACCAAGCTGAGTGTAGACAACGGAATGTAAGGTCTGGTGCGACTTGTTAGCACAAGGGGCTGACCTGGGTAGGTATTAATAAGGATTAGTGGTGAAATTGATAGAGGCAGATGTTACATAGAAGGGATTGTCCTTCTTATTTCAGGTTGTATTACGAAGTTACCTCGTTGCTGCAGTAGCCTGAAAAGAAGAACGTGTGGGAGTGAGTGCTCATGCTACAACTTGAAGCTAGCTCCTTTTTCTTCAGTCAGGAGTCACAACGTTGGTGTTCAGGTCTATGATCGACAAAACAGCTGCAATACTCTTTAAAAGATAAGTCCTTTACAAAGGCACTGACACTTCATCCAAAAACCTAATTTCACCAATTAAAGTATACCACCTGGGAGTGATGACAATAACAGACCTCACAGTTTAGGATTAGTGATAATATCAAGAACTATGTGTATAGTCATTCCAGTGACTTCTTGTGTTACACAAATGGACAGAGTTTCCAAAAATATTTATTTTAGCATGTAAATAACCTCTTCTTGATTTTGAGAATTCCTGTCCCAACAAGATTGAGGTGCAGGAATATTAAATTATACATATATCTATTTTCAGACAGTCTTGCTTAATTTTCATTAAAGTTAAAGTTCTGTTTTGAAATTTATAACTGTTATAATACATTACCCTAGACACTTTGCCAAATAACAACACACAGATAACATACTCTTGGTGAGATCTCAAGAGGTAGCAGATAGGGACCCAGAGAATTTCATCATCATCATTCCTTACTCTGGAAACTTACATAGTTGGACCTCACCTTGATTGTCTATACACCCTTGCTCTTTTCAGAGAAGGGGGTATTTCTTATAAGACCAGTCTCTTATCTGGCACTATCCTGGTATCCTCTGATACATCTATTTGTTTAGGATATCCTATAATTAGTAACATCAAAACCTCTTATCACAATACTGCAAGAAAATAGAAGTACAATGCTTATTTAATGAAAGGGTAAAGTGTACATTCATCAGGGAACAAAAGCTTGAATGTTCTTGAAAGCTTAGAATGATTAAAAATAGGTAGGACATATTTTTCAGCATCAATGAGAAGAAACAGTGTAAAAGGATGAAGAACAATGAAGAATTGTTATCACCTGCCATTAGGAACAGCCCAATACATTTTCAAGACTTTTTTTCAGTGCTTATCACTATTCTTTAACATAGTTACTTTATATCTTCTCTTCATAGATAATGGCACTATTTTCAACATCCTTTATTTTGCTGCCCATTTGTGTCATTCTCATGCATCTACTTCTGTGATGAAGGCCTTTGAGGTTGTAACATGGTAATATTTATGATGTATATAAAACTTACCCTTACATTTTGTATACTTCAAACTATCAAATTTCCTATGCAACTAACGTTTACTTATGATACTGTCGTAGATGTTTTTCAGATAGGTAATAGATGTTTATAGTCCTGTCTGAGCAGAGGTGATAGTGAAACTATGTGAAAGTAAGGTGTAGAAATAGTTTCTGTTTCACGAGGTGATCGTGTAAGAGAAAGGACAGTCTCTGGGTTGAGTAATTTCTCTAATCCAGCCTATCGTACGACTATTTTTAAATCAGAAGCACTTTCTCTCCTTATACAAAATACAAGTTACACTGCACCCACGTGCACACAATTCTGTGACAAATGTGCACAAGACGTGAAAAAAACTATGGATAACAGATAGGGTAGGAGTTGACCAACACAATACCTTAAGGTTTAATTAAGTTTATTTATCACTAGAACTTTACAACATAAATCATATACAACAATAGATCATGGTTTTTACAGACAAAATGAAAATTAATCAAATAGGTTCTCCCCTCTGGTAAAGGAAAATAGAAGAAGATCCCAACAGAGGTAAATTCACCCAAAAGATCAAAAGTTAACAATAGGTGTATGGGATAGTCCGTAAAGAAAAACAAAGGACATGTCTCTAATTAATCTATCCCATAAAAACTCAGATTAATGAGAACAAAAGAGAAAAGATTTGTATGATATGGTTAACAACAGAAATAAGTGTCTTTCTCCGTTCATTCAATTCACATACGTACAGTGGCCACTTTCATAATTCGCTTACCAACAGATGTCGCAGGCATTCCGTGGAAATAAACACTAATAAGTAACACGACTACTCAGTGTCATATTACGTTTTGCCAAATCCAGCCCCAGACTAGCCGTAGTTGCTGACTGCACATTTCACGATAGTTGCTAGAGTTGGTGATTTAATCTTCCTGGGTAACATACGGTATCTCTGCCTTCAGTTGGTTGGAGTAAGGTTCATACGTGGTGGTCACCGACATAAGATGAAGAATACAGATATATTCTGTGTTGTTTAGCCTCTGACTGCTGAGACACTATTTGAAGTTACACAAATGTTGCTGGCAATATATTTTGCCACAATTGGCTGATGAGATTGGTAAAAATGAAATCTGATAATTGTTCTGGTCCAGTTAACTTTTACAATTATTGTTCTAGTTTGGTCTCTCTCATAAAAATGAAGAAAATGGACCGCACAGGTCATAGTCTGAAGACTCAACAATATTATAAAGTTTCTGGTTGCTTATAAGATTATAAGACTATAGAACGTAAGTTCATATGATCATAAGTCCGCTAGTACGCAGGTTTTGACCAGCCTATATTATAGGAAAGAAAATATAAACATTTAAACATAATATCAATATTATATCTACCACGTGTTAAAGTAAGCCCTCTTCACCGCTCCGTTATAAATTAGATTTAAAACACAAGGGTCTAGCTTATCCTATCGTTTTAACATGTGACATGAACACTAGTCATTTAAGAACTTTACATAAAATGGATAGAAGTAAATAATATATATACCGTCAGTAGACAGTCATTTAATGTATGTACTAGTCAATTTAAAACATCTCTTACTGGGAAATAACGGGTAATTTTTACTTTACAGCTCGAAAAATTTAGCTATAAGTTATTTAATACGTTATTCAATTTAACACAGAAAATCCCAGTGAAATATAAATGAAAACTTTAAACACATTAAATCACTTAAGATGCTAGTATATAGATTACCACAAAACAGAAGAAACTGAAAATATCTCCATGAATGTAAGAAGTACTATGTACGAAAACTCTCATAATATCGAGCTAGCTATTCTCACGAATTCTCTGAGTGACTGATATCTGAGCTAGGAGAGACAAGGAATATATCTATGGATTCTGTTCTTTCGCTCCTTAATGCGAAAGTCACACCTCCGACCAAAGCCGGGCCAATTTGCCGTTCCATTCCTGAATAAAAGAAAATTTCTTCACCTCTGCCGCCTCTCAGCTACGTATGTAATTCCCTTGAAAATGTAACACTCGAAGTACGTCTCAGGCTTATCGCTCCGTTTCTCTGATCAAAGAACGATTGCGCCGTAATGCTCACTTCACTCTGTTCCACATTGTCAGATGGCTCGCGTGTTAATTGCGATGGTGAATCAGGCATTACTGTATAGCAAAAAATAAACTAGATGGGGAGGGGCAAAAGTGGATGATCACTGCTGCACTATTTCCATATGTGACATTACGTCCGGGCTTGAAGACATGAAACCCTTTTATGTCTCCTCTATGAAAATAGCGCTGCTGTTATCCGTATCTTGCGAGTGATTGCTATCTTCACTTTCCCTTTCTTCCTCACTGCTCCAATTTCTACTCATAAAATCTGCTATCACGCTCTGTTTTCCCGCTTGTCTTCGGTTGGCGTTTGAAAGAGTGTCGCCGAGTTTGACCTCGTTGCAAGATTCCGTGTGTTTGCAGTGGGTTTTCCCTGCAACTATCGTCATCTTCTGTTGCTATGGCGACCACCAGGAGATGTTCGAGGGAGGGCACCGGTCTTTCCAAGTATTTCTTTAGCAGATTTACGTGATAGACCTTCTCCTTTCCTTTAATAGAGATCTTGTAGTTAGTTCGGGAGATCTTTTTAAGGACGGTATACGGCCCTTGCCATCCGATGCGAAGTTTGTTGCTTCCGGTTGGCAGTAACAACAAAACTTTCTCCCCTGGTTGAAGTTCTCTCTCTTTCGCCACTTTATTATATCGGTTAGCGTGCTTTCTTAAGGTTGGTTATTGCTAGATCCCATCCTAGTTGTAACCTTTACTTAAGTTGCGATATATATTTGCTGGCTGAGACGACTCTCTCATCAGCCTTCTGGTCTGTCAGAGACCGCAGTAAGGCTTCTAGCGGCCCCTTAATAGGTCTGCCGAATAAAAGAGTAGCTGGGGAAAATCCTGTAGAGACATGTGGGACTTCCCTGTAGGCGAATAAGGCTGCAGGAATGAAAAGGTCCCAATCTTCAGGTTTCTCTTGTCCCAGTTTACTTAACATCATGGTGAGGCTTCCGTTAGCACGTTCTACTAACCCACTTCCGGCCGGATTATAAGGGCTTCTGTAGATGTGCTGGTTCCTCAAGATCTTAACGATCTCTTCCATCAACAGGCTACGGTATGGGGATTCGTTATTCATCAAAACTTGTTGAGGGAATCCCAACCGTGTAAATATTTGCACGAGGGCTTATGCGACATGCTTGAATTCCGTGCATGTTAGCGGTATAGCTTCGGCGGACAAAGTGCATGTGTCGACTAAGTTCAGGATAAACCTGTTCCTTCTTTTAGTCCTTTCTAGGGGTCCTATAATGTCGACAGCAACCCGTTCAAATTGTGTTCCCCCTATTGGCGTTTCCCCCATAGGTACAGGAGGTGTCCAATGCTTGGGTGCCACCCGTTGGCACTGGGCGCAGGATTTCACGTATCTGATAATATCAGTGTTCATTCCTGGCCACCAATATTGAGTCGATATTCGCTGAATAGTGGCGTTTTGTCCCATATTTCCGCTAAAGGGAAGAGAGTGCCCCATTTCTAAGATCTGATTTCTGTACTGCGTCGGTACTAGGAGCTGATTATGCCCTTGATCAGGGTTTCCCGTTCTACGATACAATACGCCATCCTTATAAAAGATGTCTCCGTTGTGTCTGGGGTCCTTGGCCATGGGCAGTTTCCTAAAGCAGGGTTCCAAGGTAGGGTCCTTTTGTTACGCCTCTTTTAGTTCCTTAGGTAACAAATTTGGCGCGGGCTCCCGTTCCTTCTTAGTTTGCCCTCTTGTGGTTACTGCTGCCACCATTGGCTCTTCTGGTTTCCCAATAAACACATATCTACCGCCAAGTATGACTGGGTAGATCGGGTCATCCATAACAGCCGCTTTGATCACACCTCTGACAAAATCAGAGTGTATCTCCACCAATGCGATGGGAAGCGAAATGGGTGCATCTCCTTTGAAAACTCCACAAAGTTTGACGGTGTCTTCTGTCTCTTGACCAGGTTTGACCAAATGCCTTGCGACAATACAATCAAAAGATAAACCTGTGTCAAACAATAGGTTGAAGTCCCGTTCAAAATAACAGTACCTCGCGTTAAGGGCCTCTCCCGCTCAGATTGAGAATCACTGACATTAATTCTTCCTTGCGAGGCTGTTTGCAAGCATCCGATGCGATGAGGCCTGGTGTGCTCGCTCTGATCAGATGTCCCGTGCGTAGGGGTTTTCCCTTTTCCACCCTGTCCTTTCTGGCCGCTCTGCCATGTAGACCGGTTAGGCTGATCAGAATGCTTGGTGGGATACTTGTTTTTAAAGAATTTCGATTTTTCCTGGGGATGGTTCTGAGGTAAAGTTTCTCGTTGATTATGGTGATGGGAAGAATGGTAAGGTGAAGATAGCAATCACTCGCAAGATAGGATAACAGCAGCGCTATTTTCATAGAGGAGACATAAGAGTTTCATGTCTTCAAGCCCGGACGTAATGTCACATATGGAAATAGTGCAGCAGTGATCATCCACTTTTGCCCCTCCCCATCTTTTTTTTTGGCTATACAGTAACGCATGATTCACCATCGCAATTAACACGCGAGCCATCTGGCAATTAAGCACGAACGTGGAACAGAGCGAAGTGAGCATTACGGGGCAATCTTTCTTTGATCAGAGAAACGGAGCGATAAGCCTGAGACGTACTTCGAGTGTTACATTTTCAAGGGAATTACTTACGTAGCTAACAGACGGCAGAGGTGAAGAAATTACCTTTTATTCAGGAAGGGAACGGCAAATTGGCCCGGCCCTGGTCGGAGGTGTGACTTTCGCATTAAGGAGCAAAAGAACAGAATCCATAGATATATTCCTCGTCTCTCCTAGCTCAGATATAAGTCACTCAGAGAATTGTCTGATTTAAAGATAGTCGTACGATAGGCTGGATTAGAAAAATTACTCAACCCAGAGACTGTCCTTTCTCTTACACGATCACCTCGTGAAACAGAAACTATTTCTACACCTTACTTTCACATAGTATCCCTATCACCTCTGCTCAGACAGGACTATAAACATCTATTACCTATCTGAAAAACATCTACGACATTAATGGAGGCTCGTCCGGGAAAGTCCGTAAAGAAAAACAAAGGACCAGTCCCTAATTAATCTATCCCGTAAAAACTCAGATTAATGAGAACAAAAGAGAAAAGATTTGTATGATAGTGGTTAACAACAGAAATAAGTGTCTTTCTCCATTCATTCAATTCACATACGTACAGTGGTCACTTTCATAATTCGCTTATCAATTGATGTCGCAGGCATTCCGTGGAAATAAACACTAATAAGTAACACGACTACTCAGTGTCATATTAAGTTTTGCCAAATCCAGCACCAGACTAGCCGTGGTTGCTGACTGTACGTTTCACCGTAGTTGCTAGAGTTGGTGATTTAATTTTCCTGGGTAAAATACGGTATCTCTGCCTTCAGTTGGTTGGAGTAAGGTTCATACATGGTGATCACCGACATAAGATGAAGAATACAGATATATTCTGTGTTGTCTAGCCTCTGACCGCTGAGACACTATTTGAAGTTACACAAATGTTGCTGACAATATATTTTGCCACAGTTGGCTGATGAGATTGGTAAAAATGAAATCTGGTAATAGTTCTGGTCCAGTTAACCTTTACAATTATTGTTCTAGTTTGGTCTCTCTCATAAAAATGAAGAAAATGGACCGCACAGGTCATAGCCCGAAGACTCAACAATATTATAAAGTTTCTGGTTGCTTATAAGATTATAAGACTATAGAACGTAAGTTCATATGATCATAAGTCCGCTAGTACGCAGGTTTTGACCAGCCTATATTATAGGAAAGAAAATATAAACATTTAAACATAATATCAATATTATATCTACCACGTGTTAAAGTAAGCCCTCTTCACCGCTCCGTTATAAATTAGATTTAAAACACAAGGGTCTAGCTTATCCTATCGTTTTAACGTGTGATATGAACACTAGTCATTTATGAACTTTACATAAAATGGATAGAAGTAAATAATATATATACCGTCAGTAGACAGTTATTTAATGTATGTACTAGTCAATTTAAAACATCTCTTACTGGGAAATAGCGGGTAATTTTTACTTTACAGCTCGAAAAATTTAGCTATAAGTTATTTAATACGTTATTCAATTTAACACAGAAAATCCCAGTGAAATATAAATGAAAACTTTAAACACATTAAATCACTTAAGATGCTAGTATATAAATTACCACAAAACAGAAGAAACTAAAAATATCTCCACGAATATAAGAAGTACTATGTACGAAAACTCTCATAATATCGAGCTAGTTATTCTCACGAATTCTCTGAGTGACTGATATCTGAGCTAGGAGAGACGAGGAATATATCTATGGAATCCGTTCTTTCGCTCCTTAATGCGAAAGTCACACCTCCGACCAGGGCCGGGCCAATTTGCCGTTCCATTCCTGAATAAAATGTAATTTCTTCACCTCTGCCGCCTCTCAGCTACGTAAGTAATTCCCTTGAATATGTAACACTCGAAGTACGTCTCAGGCTTATCGCTCCGTTTCTCTGATCAACGAACGATTGCGCCGTAATGCTCACTTCGCTCTGTTCCACGTTCGTGCTTAATTGCCAGATGGCTCGCGTGTTAACTGCGATGGTGAATCAGGCGTTACTGTATAACAAAAAATAAACTAGATGGGGAGGGGCAAAAGTGGATGATCACTGCTGCACTATTTCCATCTGTGACAATACCAGGAGACAGTCCTGTATTGACAATAAAATGACTTGTACTGTGAACACTTTGTCATAATGCAGTCAAATCAGAAATTATCATGAACCTTCAGCAGCATAAGATCTAGCTACGGGGCAAGGGAATGCCCTAGAGGAAGGTGGATGGACTTTGTAAAAGAAATCCTGATGGAACATGATAAGATGTCAGAAAATGTAGAGCAGCACACCTAGCACAACAATGAAAACTAGTTTCCGCCAAAGACATGTTATAATTCTTACAAGTGAAAAAAAAATTAGTCATTTGTGTTAACAGAAAAAAGACATTAATTCTTGACAGAACAAGTAAAATGTCTTATGTATGGAATATAATTTAATCTTTGCAGCTTCACATTTCTTCACTCATACATTACATTGTCTGTGTAAGTTACGTTAACTTTTTATAGTTGTTTTCAATTTCAGAGTTTTCTCCCTACATTTTTTTTAATGTGCAGTCTGTGTTTTTCTGTTGTTTTGCATTTTTCAGTTAAAAAAAAAAAAAAAAAAGAGTGTGAAAGGAAATGGTATTTATGTCTTATGTTTTTAATTACATGGCTTTATACCTCACAAAGTCAATAAAGCTGCTCATATTTACCAGCCAGTTAACACGTTTCGTCCAAAACATGTTACTTTTATTGAATTTTATCCATAATAAGTTTCATAGTGTGAGCAAAGACAATTCTCAGCTTCACAACGTTTGTTCAGTCAAGCATTGCCGATAAGTAAAAATCAGTGTTGACTGTGGCCATTCATAATGATAGCAGAGTTGTCTTCCAGTCTGTCGTTACGAGTCGCAAGTCCCTAAGATTTTGAAGTCCAGTCCCGAGTCGAGCCTCATTTTTTAAATCTAAAATTGTTAATAGCCACAATCGCACTTTATCGAACAATCACGTCGATAACTATAAATAATAATGGCAAAGAATACTATCTAGTTTTAGTATTTGTACTATTGATATGAGTAAATATCATATCATGTTTTGTATACGATCACTTCCTGGATGTATTGTTTATACACGGTAGCCCGTGGTTACAGGAAGTGACGTCTTGACTTCTGTTAAAAATTGATAGCAGACGGCAACTTTGAATTCAATATGCTGATACGGGTACGATTCCTTAATAGCTTGACTTGCTATGGATTGGATCAAGAGTGCAGCAGACTCCATGCTTTGCCACTCTGTCTCTATTTAGGCCTTGAGTCGCCTTCCAGGGTTATCCTTATTAGCTTTGCACGTAATAATACTGTGGGTTCAATTTTGGCCAGACATATCCCAACTCCCTGGCCCGCACACAAGCACTCAGGCACGAACACGTCAATAACCATTAACAATGTACAAACGTTTAATGCAACACAATGTTGTTCATCTCATCAAGTGCATATTATAAGAATTCTCGTCTAGGTGTATCTAGACTACCGTCTCGTCCTCGGAGACAAGATGCATTTTAATAAAGTCTGGTACTCACGCATTTAGAAACTTCACACTCTGCTAATGCCTAAACTGATAATACACTTGCAGTTGAAGATGTAATACAATTGATGGTAAAATAGCATGCAGGTGAATTAATAACACAAGCTGAAAATATCGTCCACACGGACATATGCCATCCACACAGGCCGAAGACACAAGCCAAAGTCCTCTAAAGGACGCTCAACGTGTCCCAATTCAAAGTTGCCGTCTGCTATCAATTTTTAACAGAAGTCAAGACGTCACTTCCTGCAACCACGGGCTACCGTGTATAAACAATACATCCAGGAAGTGATCGTATACAAAACATGATATCATGTCGGTTATGTAGGTCTCCCTATCTATCAAATGAAAAGCATAATAAGCAATCAAAGACAGAATAGATCATATGAGGCAGACAAGTTAAAATATACATGGTGACTGTGACAATATGTCAAAATAGTTATTAATATTTGTATGTATGCAATGTCATGTGGTGCATGACAATGTTAATGAGATGTCATGTGAAGATATATTACTTAATATCTAAACATACGAAGGTTATAGGTTATACTAAGTATAAACACCAATGTAATTCAATTCACGTAGTGACACATTAATGAACCAATGTAATATCCCTAGGGTTATTAAAACTGTTCATGTTAGACCATACAAAGTCCTTCCTGTAGAAGTATTTAAAAGAATTAAAGTTCCAATAAGTCATTAGTTCGTAGTTATTCACACATCATTGTTATTGATGTCCAGTTATGTACCTATGTAGTAACGAAATAGTTCATTGAAAAGATCCATTTTTCCTCTATGTCGGATGTCGATGTTTGTCTTCCATGCAATAGCATATACACCACAAATACCATTCTTCAATCTGTACTTGAGAATTTTATAAGTCCCAGTTGAAATATAATCTTTCTGTTATGTCCCTTTTTGTTATTTGGAGTAAGTAATTTATAGTTACTTCCCTTTTTTTTTTTTTGAAAAAACGTTCCAGTCATATAATTAGTGCAAATCATTTTGGAAATTGCAGCAAAGTGTCTGAAATGTACAGACTTGGATAGTCATACTGCCAAGAGTCATTCTACAACGTGTATGTAGTAGCGAAGTATTGTCCTTGACCAACTGCACTAGACATCATACGCCGAACGATTGAATATATTAGTTGACTTCGGATGGACAGAAATTCATCATCATCATGTTGCTTGGCATAATGTCTCTAGTTTTGCAACCGGTTTAAGTGCATGACGAAGCAATGTGGTTGTAATTTCTGAAGTATGCGATATATCTGTTAACAGAAGGCATATGCCTTAGTTCATGATGCTTCATATTTGTGAAATAATTCCTGACTTGTCAGAAAGGAAGTTGTGTAATTATTGAGTATCAAAGTTGGATTGCAGCAGCATTTGCGGCGACAACTGGGGATAGCGGATGCTTCACGCATCTTGATAAGACATCAGCTATCACATTCACCCTTCCTTCGATGGGCCTAATCTGGTATTGATAGGGTTGAAGGAACAGTGAGGCACGGGCAGCCTTTGCATTCTTAAATCTCGCTGTTTTCAGGTAAGAGAGTGCTCTCTGGTCCGTCTCGAGTGTGAAACTTGCACCAAGCAGGTAGCGCTGCAGTTTAGAGAAGCAGAAAACAAGAGCAAGCAGCTCTCTTTCAATAATCGGGTATCGCTGCTCAGTAGGCGTTAGCTTCCTGCTAACATAAAGTGTCGGATGCAAACAGCCATTCCATTCTTGCAACAACGAACCTCCAATGGACGATTTTGATGCGTCGACTCTGAGGGTAAAATGTTTAGAAGGATCAGGCAATCTCAATATAGGCAATTTGGAAAACAGACATTTTAATCTATCCAAAGTTACACGACATTCTTGACTACAAACAAACCTATTTGGCGACTCTTTCTTCACCAGTGATGACAATACGGACGTATACTCTGCAAAATTGGAGATAAACTTACGATAAAAGTTTAGGAGCCTTAGAATACTTCTAACCGGTTTTTTTTGTCTTGGGTAAATCAAGGTTTAGAATTCTAGAGATGTTAGTATCCTCTGTTTTCAAAAAACCTCCTCCTACTTTATAACCTAAAAATGAAATCTCCTGAAATCCAATTTTAGTCTTAGATGGACGTGCAGATAAATTATGAAGACGTAGAGTGCTAAGTAAGGATTGAATACCCTCCAAATGTTCATCCCATGATTGATGAAACAGACAAATGTCGTCAATGTAAGTAATGAGGTCTTCTCTATCAGAGAAGAGTCGTCTCATCATGCGAACGAAGGTCGCAGGTGCGTTTACTAAACCAAAGGACATATAATTGAATTGAAATAGACCCAATGGAGTAGCGAATGCAGTATAAGGCTTGGATCGTTCCGTTAATGGCACTTGGAAATAGCCTTTAGAGAGATCAAATTTAGAGAAAAATGTAGCCGAGGCTAGTCTATCCAATAAAGACTCCAACACGGGAAGTGGTTCCGCGTCATGAATAGTCACAGAATTTAGACGTCTAAAATCTATGCATATACGTATAGATTTGTCTTTTTTCCGGATCAAGACCATCGGAAAACTATAAGGGGAATGAGATGGAGAAATGACATTTAATTTCACCATCTGTTCTAGTTCCTCCTTAACTTGACATTGTAAATGTATCGGTATAGGGTACGGTTTCAACTTAATCGGTTGAAAGTCTGTCAGAATAATATCATGTTCGATAATCTCAGTGTGTCCTGGAACATCAGTAAGGACATCAGCAAAAGAACGTAAGATTGAAGTAACCTGTTATTTCTGGAAAGAAGATAGAGTTGGCGATATATCAACATCATTCCAACTTTCAGTAGCTAAGAAGTGAAGACTAGGTAATACCAATAGTGAGTCATTACCATCAGTCAAATCAGAATTTTCCTCCTGTATGACAGCTAAAGAAGAATGACGACTGACAGATTGATCAAGAGCTTCAAAGACTGGTCTTAGATATGGTGGACGTGCATGAAACTGCTGTAACATATTGATATGAAAAGTTTTTTCTTTTCCATCTACTGACACAATATAATCAACATCAGACAGTTTCTCCACAATCCTGTAAGGTCCTCTCCATGGCACTAATAATTTGTTATCTCTCCTGGGTAATAGTACGTAAGCTTCATCACCAGGCCAAAGTTGGCGTAATTTGCGGTTTTGGTTAATAAATAACCTCGCCCTAAGCTTTGCCTTTTCAGATGAACCTACTGCTATTTGGCATGCGTCTATTATTTTTTTCCTCAAATTGACCACATATTGATATGAGGTCTGAACCTCCTTGTTCATCTCAGCACCAATTAAGAGTTGTTTTAATATAGACATTGGGCCTCGTGGTCTGGCGCCAAAAACCAATTCGAATGGACTAAAGCCTGTATGTTCATTTTTTATTTCTCGATACGCAAATAAAATAGCTGGGAGAAGTCGGTCCCAATTTTGAGGATATTTAATAGTAACGTTATGTAGCATTTGTTTTAAAGATCTGTTGAGGACTTCTATTTTACCGTTAGACTGAGGATGGTATATTGAACTAAGGGATCTTTGAATCCCAAACATATCCATAACCGACATGACGTAGGGCGTTTGTTGACATGGTGTGCTGTATGAGTGCCATGACTGACATATTGACTTTTCCACACTGCCTTCTAATTAATGTAGTTACCTCACATTTGTGTCAAAAGAGTGTCTTCTAAACGATAATGGGTTTGGTAATGTTATTACTAAATACCACATCTTGTGTATCAAATTGTCGATTATGGAGCACGCCTCTAGGTGCTATGATAATGATGACAGTTGAGAATGTGGATATTGTCATATGGTTTCTCCAGTGACCTTGTAGATTGTACTATGGAAATAATGAAAAGTTCCTTTTCATTATTTTAGTGCAGGGGGAGTAAATGATATGAGTAAATATCATATCATGTTTTGTATACGATCACTTCTTGGATGTATTGTTTATACACGGTAGCCCGTGGTTGCAGGAAGTGACGTCTTGACTTCTGTTAAAAATTGATAGCAGACGGCAACTTTGAATTGGGACACGCTGAGCGTCCTTTAGAGGACTTTGGCTTGTGTCTTCGGCCTGTGTGGATGGCATATGTCCGTGTGGACGATATTTTCAGCTTGTGTTATTAATTCACCTGCATGCTATTTTACCATCAATTGTATTACATCTTCAACTGCAAGTGCATTATCAGTTTAGGCATTAGCAGAGTGTGAAGTTTCTAAATGCGTGAGTACCAGACTTTATTAAAATGCATGATGTCTCCGAGGACGAGACGGTAGTCTAGATACACCTAGACGAGAATTCTTATAATATGCACTTGATGAGATGAACAACATTGTGTTGCATTAAACGTTTGTACATTGTCAATGGTTATTGACGTGTTCGTGCCTGAGTGCTTGTGTGCGGGCCAGGGAGTTGGGATATGTCTGGCCAAAATTGAACCCACAGTATTATTACGTGCAAAGCTAATAAGGATAACCCTGGAAGGCGACTCAAGGCCTAAATAGAGACAGAGTGGCAAAGCATGGAGTCTGCTGCACTCTTGATCCAATCCATAGCAAGTCAAGACGTCACTTCCAGCAACCACGGGCTACCGTGTATAAACAATACATCCAGGAAGTGATCGTATACAAAACATGATATGATATTTACTCATATCAACTATCTTATTTTATTGACTGTTTTTATTCGATCAAAGTTATTTGCCAGTATTACATTTAGAAATATTATCTTCTCAACCATACACTTCCCTTCCCCCCCCCCCCCCCCATTCCCCCCACCCCCCCTTTTAAAACCTACAACTTTATGGATGGAATAATACACTTGATCAGCATTAAATCTCGAGAGTTGTTTTAAGGACATATGATTATTATTTCTGTCTGGCGCAAGGTGCGCGAAACACTGCTAATCAAGGTTGCCACTCATGTTCTAGAGAAAAACCCAGATTTTAAAACCCAGAAATACCCAGATTATTTTATGCCTCAAATACACGGGATAGACGATGTTTACACAATCTTTTAGTGCAACTTTAGCACAAATAAGCTGTGTGCTACCAATTTTTATTTATTTCTTCATTTTTATTTTATTTTTTTATTACCAAAAATTCACAATTATATAAAAATGATTTTATTAACACCCCAATATATAAACTCTTGAAAATGAGATATTTTAACAGTAACATACTTACAGTAGTTACATTAACAAAATGTTCCTCAAATCAAATATAAAATGTTAGTTGTAACTTGTTACTGTTGAAAATTGTCATTTGTCAGCGACTCGGCATCCATGTCGACAACTTCTCCTTCGTATGCATGAATTGACAACGTTGAATCATGATTGTGGAGTTCCAAAATCTTTGCAAATCTCTGCCGACAACGTCCTTCACGCACATCTTCAATCACGCTTTTACTAGGATTAAACTTATGACAAACTCCATCTTTGGCAACCGCTTGCTTGGCTAGTATTCGATTGGATACTGTTTCACACAAAAGCTTGTTGGTTTGTTTAGTTTTAACTAAGTTAACCTTCGAAAACACTCTTTCGACGCATGCTGAGGAGTGAGGTAGTGCCATAAGCGTGCACATGAGGTCAGCCAAAACATCAAATTTCTTCTGGTTATTAGCATCAGTTACTTGTTGCAGTCCCAGCCAGAATGTGGGCGGATCAAAAAAAAAAAAAAAAAAAAAAAACCAGATGTCACAAGATCTTCTCGGTACGATGCCAGTTCTCGCCATTGATCAGACAGGCGATCAAGGTTTTCTACTGAAACAACTGTTGGGAACTGCGCTGCTAATAAAATGACAGAAGGTTTGTTGATCTCGAGAGCCTGCTTTGGATCCAACAGCTGCATCTGCGCCAGAACACTGTTTTGTCCAAGTGAGCAATGCCGTACTGCATCACATAGGCAGCCTTGGTGCGCTTCAGTGACATTTTTTGAGCAATTGTGCTGTCTGGAAACATCTGCTTGCAACATTCAATCAAATGATCAGCTTGCGAAAACGGAGTATTAAGTTCTGGCATGAAAGCCGACAACAGTATCTCCGCTTTAGCAATTTTGTCTTGGAGACAGGGCTCTTTTGGTTTGATGAAAAACTTGCTAATGTTCAGAGTTTTGCTTTTGGCTTCGAAGCTTTTCATGTGCTTCTGTGTGCTTTTATGTGTCAATAAAGCTGTTTTGTTGGCATTAGTTAATGTACAGGAACAGACCGTACAAATCGCAGCATAGCGATTGCCAGAGTTCGACTTTATCCAATCCTTCAGTTCGCTGTCTGTTAGCCATTCCTCACAAAAAGCCTGCTGATACCATGGCTTCACTTTTTAACGCGGTGGCGTGTGTGTCGTCATGCTGCTACAACTACCTAGTGTACTTTCATCATCGCTCATTTTATAATCTCGTATAATAACAACAACAAAAAAACAATATGCTGTTTATCTGCTTAAGTCTAAAATTTAAAAAGATTACTTTTACATACATTGGAAATGCCAATTGTCAAATATACCCAGATTAATGCAGATTTGGAAAAAAAAATAATAATACACAGATACCCAGACGGAAGCCAAAAAAACCCAGATCTAGTAAAAAAAATACCCAGCTGTGGCAACACTGTGTGCTAATCCGCGAGACACTGCAACTCTAAAATACCCATATTCTGTGCGGAGCGTTCGGCAACAATCTTTGTGGTAATTTCCTATCTTTCAACCTTTTTGCTCCGCAGTGAATATGTATAGTTAGGTGTTGTTTCGTAGCGCTTAGGGTTAGGATTAGGGTTAAGATTAGGATTAGGGTTTGTGTTAGTGTTAACCATAATACTAATCTTAACCCTAACTGCTACGAAACAGCAACTAACTACATATATTGACTGCGGAGCAAAAAGGTACGAAAGATAGGACATTACCAGTATATTTTAGCTTAAAATCTAATGTGTGTAAAATAATGAAGCCTGGCACTGAATTATGCATCTATTGGAAAAGTAGTAATATAAGTTATAATGTTTCCTAGCTGCCAAAATCTCGAGGTAGCGTGGCCGAGCGGTCTAAGGCGCTGGTTTTAGGCACCAGTCTCTTCGGAGGCGTGGGTTCGAATCCCACCGCTGCCATAATTTTTATTTATTTATTTTTTTTTAAATCGTATTTCTTCAGCGTAACGGGTCGTTTTTCCACTGAATTAATTATGAAATATTCGAGATATTCAGTTTAGTCAACAAAGGTCTATGTTACAAGACTTCACTGACCAGGCCTAATTAAATGTTTCCATAGGGAGTGAAAATAGAAGTGCATGAATGATATTAATGTTTACTGATTATAACGACACATAGATGTGTGCAAGAGAGACATGAGGGCACTGGACATAAATCCAGCAACCTACTGCCGATCGCACAAAGTGGCGATGCTTTCTACGGCGCCACCTCAGATTAGGCGAAAAGAAGCTCACACTACAAGCAGAAGAGAGGAGAAAGCGTCGAAAGGAACACCATGAAAATGTGCATAAGGAAGGGAAACCCGAGGCCTGTAAACAGTAAATTAATATTAGACAAACATAAAGGTATGTTTTCAGGCACTCGTAAGAAATAAAGAAGTAGAACACTTGGACAACAGAAAAACAACAGACGTGAGTGGCTTACCCAGGGTTCGAACCCCGTACCTTCCGTACGACAACTCCGCCTAGCTATCAAGCGAATCACACTGACCCCACGGCCAGCCAGGCATCTTTTCTCTGTTTATAGGCATTTGTTCCCGACGAAAACCTAGTTGTCTTAACCGTATCTTTATTCTTTATCATAATAAGGTTTTAAAGTAGTGATAGAACTTTTGGTTGAGATGATTTTTATTATGAAATGAACTCAGTGGTATGTAGCAGTCATTTCTTCGTTGTTAAACTAGTGGTAGAACTTTTGTTTAATATGAATATTATTATTGGATTAATTGTTATAATAATAATAGCCCCTTCAGTCATTACTGATTATAGGAATGCGCCCCTGAGGTGACAGCCCACAGATGCACATTTTCATTAAATTAATATTAGACAAACATAAAGGTATGTTTTCAGGCACTCGTAAGAAATAAAGAAGTAGAACACTTGGACAACAGAAAAACAACAGACGTGAGTGGCTTACCCAGGGTTCGAACCCCGTACCTTCCGTACGACAACTCCGCCTAGCTATCAAGCGAATCACACTGACCCCACGGCCAGCCAGGCATCCCCGTGGGGTCAGTGTGATTCGCTTGATAGCTAGGCGGAGTTGTCGTACGGAAGGTACGGGGTTCGAACCCTGGGTAAGCCACTCACGTCTGTTGTTTTTCTGTTGTCCAAGTGTTCTACTTCTTTATTTCTTACGAGTGCCTGAAAACATACCTTTATGTTTGTCTAATATTAATTTAATGAAAATGTGCATCTGTGGGCTGTCACCTCAGGGGCGCATTCCTATAATCAGTAATGACTGAAGGGGCTATTATTATTATAACAATTAATCCAATAATAATATTCATATTAAACAAAAGTTCTACCACTAGTTTAACAACGAAGAAATGACTGCTACATACCACTGAGTTCATTTCATAATAAAAATCATCTCAACCAAAAGTTCTATCACTACTTTAAAACCTTATTATGATAAAGAATAAAGATACGGTTAAGACAACTAGGTTTTCGTCGGGAACAAATGCCTATAAACAGAGAAAAGAAAGTTAGAACAAATGTAAATGTGGAAAAAAATAATAATGATAATAATACAATACTGTTATTAATCGCCAATAAAATGTGTCTTGTAACTAGCAAATCGAAGTCAGAAATAATGGGGAGCAGATGACAACAACCAAACATGTGCCAGTGGAACATGACATAAGATAGGACTCTGGGGATGAATGGGCCACACAATGAGGAACACTGGTGATTGTCTAACTATGCAGTCTGTGTCTGCAATTCCTAGATTAGAAAAAGCAGAGATGGGCCGAAAAATACAGGAAGAAGAGAAAAGCAGACATAAATGAAAAAGAGATTGAGCTGATGTCACACGACAAGAGGACTTGGCATACGTTGTTGTAGGTCTACACTCCAAAGTATAATGAATAGCGCGGAAATAAACTATCATACAATGGAAAAAAAATGTAGAGTAGAGGCTCCCAAGCCTATTTTAATCGCCACACTATACAAAACATGCACTGTTAAGCTACACAACAGTTGGGTGAAATTATAAGCACTATTTCAAAATAAGAGAAATAGACATTTCGTGTCACATCGTGTGGTTCCTTGCGACATACAGGTGGGGAACCCTTGGTATTTGAATGATGCAAGCTCGCGCCTTGTGGACTAGTATTAAATATAAATAATAAGCTGAGTCCCAGGTAAGGTCAGTGTAGTGAGCCTTGCAGCACAATTTAGATTCGTTTCGAAATACATTGTCTTGTACGACTGCTATAAAATGATGGCGTCATTATCTCTTGTTAAATTCGAATGAAAAACTTATCGAGTAATTGCGTTCTTGTGGTAGCGTGGCCGAGCGGTCTAAGGCGCTGGTTTTAGGCACCAGTCTCTTCGGAGGCGTGGGTTCGAATCCCACCGCTGCCAGTGTTTTTGTAACAACAACGAAACAAAAAAACTTGAAACGACTGTATGAACAAGTTTTTTTTTTTTTTTTGGTAACCCCTTCAGTACAATCCATTTATTCATTAATCTAGGTTTCATTGCTGAAGCGATACGGGCAATATACTTTGGAATTGCCACGTAAACTAGGGTCTTTATGAAAAATTATGGCTCGCACACCAGAAATTCTGGTTTAACTTTATGATTAATGCTAATCATAAAACGGGATGACATTGTCATCAAACCTGCCGACAAAGGTGGTACTGTGGTAGTTTGGCGAAAGGACTTGTATATTCAAGAAGGAGTCTCACGGCTCGGCAACTCCACCTTCTACTCACCTAGTTCTGTTGATGCCACAGTCCGCAACAATCTTACTGTTCATGCTACTATTCGTGATCTCATCCATGATGACCTCCTTCCTTCTAGTGCTTTGTCTCTCCATATTGTTGAAAGTAGTCTAGGTAAACCGTCCTTCTACATGCTTCCCAAGGTGCATAAAATTGGTAATCCGAGTCGACCCATTGTTTCAGCCTGTTCTTGTCGCACTGAACGTATCTCTGAATTCCTGGATATTATTTTGCAACCCTTAGTGGCCAATCTACCTTCTTACTTGAAGGACACCACCCATGCTATCACTACCTTCGATTCCATCCAATTCACGCCTGACCACACTTACCGTCTTTTCCTTCTGGATGTTTGTTCGCTTTATACTTCTATTCCACATTCTGATGGTCTTAAAGCACTACAATTTTTTCTCGACCGACGCACTGACCTTACTATTAGCATAGGTCCTCTTCTTCGCCTTGCGGAATTGGTTCTTACTCAACTCTTTTGAATTCAATGGTCAGTTCTTTAATCAAATTAGTGGCGTTGCTATGGGCACCAAAATGGGCCCGAGTTAAGCTTGTCTCTTCATGGGTCACAGGTCACTTTGAATATTTCGTGCTTTAAAGTTACGAAGGACCATTACCTGAGTTTTACCGTCGCTATATTGACGATGGAATTGGAGTCACAGACATGTCTGCAGTTAACCCCCGTAGATTCATTGACTATGTTGGCAATTTCCATCCTGCCATCAAATTCACTTCTAAAATTTTCACCACTTCAATTAACTTTCTTGACCTTACTGTCAATATTACTCCTACTGGCCTTACTACTTCTGTCTTTTATAAACCTACTGACGCTCATGGTTTTCTTCTTTACACCTCTTCTCACCCTCTCAGCTGTAAAGATTCCATTCCCTTTTCTCAACTTCTACGCTTATGTCCACATTCACATCAACACATCCAGAAAAAAACTTCTTCTTCTTCTTTGATCCTTAGCCGCCGACCGTCAAAGCAGTCAGTGGCTTTCACGCCTAGTGGCGTCTTGTAGGGCAACAACAAATTGATTCCACTTTGCTCGGTCGGTGGCCATCCTTCGTACAGTGCCCCAACTCTGGTTCACTCTTTGCATCTCAGCCTCCACAGTCCTCCGCCAGGTTGTTTTTGGTCGGCCTCTTTTTCGTTTTCCTTCAGGGGTCCAAAGCATAGCTGTTCTTGTGATGGCATCGGGGTCTCTTCTGAGGACATGACCAACCCAGTTCCAGCGTCTGCCAGCTATGATGGTGTGCATGTCCTCTTGCTTGCTACGAGTAAGCAGATCTTGGTTAGTGATGGTATTCGGCCAAAAGATTCGGTGAATTTTTCTTAGGCATGTTGTGTGAAAAGAGGACAATTTCGACATTTCCTTCTCTGTAACTCTCCAGCATTCCGCACCATAGAGAATCACAGAAAGCACACAGCTCTGATATAATCTTAATTTTGTGCTTGTGCTGTATTGGGAGGATTTCCAGATGTTGTTTAGGCTAAAGAAGGCTGTTCTTGCCTTATTCATTCTGATGTTGATGTCTTTGCCTGCCCCGCCGTCTGGTGTTACTATGCTTCCTAGGTATGTGAAGGTATCTGTCTGTACCAATTGCTTATTCCTTACTGATATGGGCTCAGGGTTGCTAACATTGAGCGTCATGACCTCAGACTTCTTTAAATTGATGTTCAAGCCCACCTGCTGGCTAAACTTATTAAGTCTATCCGTTTTTTCCTGGATGTGTTGATGTGAATGTGCTAGTAGTGCAATGTCATCTGCATATTCCAGATCTTCCAATGTAGAAAATGTTGTCCATCTTATTCCTCTTGGACTGCCCTCTGTTGTCTGGCGCATCACCCAGTCTATGACTGTTAAAAATAGAGTGGTTGATAAGGGGCATCCCTGTCGTACTCCTGTCTTCACCTCAAAGGTTAGGTTGCTCTGCCCAACACTGCACGTAAAGTTTGCATAGAGGCTTTTTATGATTGACACTATGCAGCTTGGAATTCCATAAGCCCTCAGTATTTTCCATAAACTGTCCCTATGTATGCTGTCAAAAGCCTTTTCAAAATCAACGAAATTAATGTAAAGCTGTCTTTGCCATTCTGAGCACTGCTCTATAATGTTCCTGAGAGTGAATATATGATCTACACATCTCCTGTTCTTTCTAAATCCTGCTTGTTCTTTCCTCAGTTTGTGATCTACTGCCTTTGAAATTCCAGGAAAAAACGGATAGACTTAATAAGTTTAGCCAGCAGGTGGGCTTGAACATCAATTTAAAGAAGTCTGAGGTCATGACGCTCAATGTGAACAACCCTGAGCCCATATCAGTAAGGAATCAGCAACTGGTACAGACAGATACCTTCACATACCTAGGAAGCATAGTAACACCAGATGGCGGGGCAGGCAAAGACATCAACATCAGTATGAATAAGGCAAGAACAGCCTTCTTTAGCCTAAACAACATCTGGAAGTCCTCCCAATACAGCACAAGCACAAAATTAAGATTATATCAGAGCTGTGTGCTTTCTGTGCTTCTCTATGGTGCGGAATGCTGGAGAGTTACAGCGAAGGAAATGTCGAAATTGTCCTCTTTTCACACAACATGCTTAAGAAAAATTCACCGAATCTTTTGGCCGAATACCATCACTAACCAAGATCTGCTTACTCGTAGCAAGCAAGAGGACATGCACACCGTCATAGCTGGCAGACGCTGGAGCTGGGTTGGCCATGTCCTCAGAAGAGACCCCGATGCCATCACAAGAACAGCTATGTGTTGCTGTCGTTTTTGACGGTGTCATAAGACGTAAATCTATTTAATACTTTTGATGATCTAAGGTAGAGAACTGTTTATTAACTGCCTGGGACAGGTTGGTTTAGGGTTATCTTCCCTTTGTTATTCATTGTAGTTGTCCTGTCTTCAGATGGGGTTAGCTGTTCTCAAATCTGTTCTGTCTACGCATGCGCAAGTTTCTTGGGCGCGAAACGAATAGACTTCCGTCATGGAGTGATGAGCTGGGTTCTGACCGGACGAGTATGTCCGTACTTCTTCTCTGCATTTTTCTGGGGAAAGGATAGTCTTCAGTGTGACTGTCATGTCAGTGATTCTCCCCAGAGTGATTCTGTTCGTCAAGAATGACGACAGTTGTTATTAGTGTATTTCTCGGATTCTGTCCAAGGTAAAAAGATCTTAATTATTACGCCTAGATTGCAGAACGTTTTGTGTCAAGCTGTGAGTAAAGCTCACAGTTCTTGAGATGCAGAGTCCATTTTGTGTGCTCGATATAGCCACCTAAGACGATCTGTCTAGCTTGTAGTGGGTTTGATGGTATTGTATGATGGTGATATTACTAAATGTAATGTATGAGGCCAGCTGTGAAGGCTCCTGAGATAAAATGTAGTTGTGAATTGACAGAAGGCCTTTCTTGCTACCACTACGACCTCACACTTATTTTTTTTCTTTCTAATGAATGTATCTATGTAAAATGTCTAGGGTAATGATATGTAATGTGGTGTGATAATTATAGATACACCCACAGATATTTAAGCAGACTAATAATATTAACAAATGTTAAAATACACTGAACTAACTCACGTGTGTAAAATTTTTGATAGAATTATATTACATTTATTTGTTCTGGATCAAGTTTTATGTTGACCAGAACTTTTCTTAGAAAAAAAGATTTAAAATTTATGAAAGAAATGCATGTAATGTTACATAATAAATGCAAGAGTGTACATATATAAGTACTAGACTAGTTAGTTTTATTAAAATGTTCTAGTAGTCATCTACTTGGGAGGATAGTTAATGCTTGTGCTGTTGGGGTGGCCTCATCACACCTGTCTATATTGACTACACAGTGTCCAGTAAATTGCAGGAATTTTATGGGGTATTATTAACTAAAAGGCGTTGGTGAACTTCCAGCAGACCAGAGGCTCACTCATCTTGCCTATGTAGCTCTGGTGCTGAAATCTGGTGGTCCCACCTCTCCGTGCTGGCGGGCAATAATAGTGGTCTCTGTCACAACGTACTGCACAGATACACTCGAGTAAGATCACCAACTGAATGGACACCGCCTTGTTGACAGCTGAAACTCACAGCTCTGCAATCAAAGTATTGGCTATGTGTCAAAATTCTATTCTCTACCCACGTCTGGACACAACACGGACACAACAACCACATCATACAGACAGGTCAGATCTCTCTGACCAAACAGCACATTTACCATGGTGGTTTTACATCAGATAGGTCCTCCCAGACTATAGATTCTGAAAAATATTTATTAGTTTCCCTCCCTAAAAGTGGATAGGTAATATGTTTCATTATTCTCAACACTTGATCTGTCTTTCCTAACCCTTGTTGGAGTTTATGTATATTGTTGGTCCCTAGACCCTGACTTGGGCGGGGGGTCTAGAGCAAATCCCTACTTGTTTGTAAGGCTAGATTTCGATATGGCAGTATCAAATCACTCGAACATTAAACAATATTCAAAATATACAAAGAAATAATTTCAATCTTACCAGATTATGAATAAAGAACACAGAAATGCTAGCAAAACTCAGCTGAGCTGCTGGCTATAGTATGGCGTCCCTGAACTTATTTCACTTTCTTTCATTTGGAAATCACCACACTTTAAAATACTGTGTCTATCATCGAACAACTATTGAGGAATGGCCCCACTTGCGCGTCTGAGCGCCGATAAAATGATTGTCTGTGGCCAATCACTGCCTAGGTTTATTTGAAATTCAAATTTCCTACCCTAAAGTCATTTCAGTCATGCTTCAGTCAAGTATGGATGTTTATCTGTTAGTCTGTCCGTCTCTACTTGTTTTTTTTTTCAAAATGTACTTGATTTTTGAACCAACCTTTCTCTCCCCTCCAAAATTTTGTCGTTAAAAGTTATATTTAGACACAGCTCCCACCAATGTCCCTTCGCTTCCCTACTAAGTAGATTTGAACACCTGCGTCTCGAGGTCGTGTTTTTTTGTGCAAATAGCGACACTTTTTATTCCATACAGTATGTCGTTGATGTGAACAACACTGTCTTTTGTCATTATCTTCAATATTATCTATCCGTCTGTAAAATTAAGAACATATTAGTTCACTGCTCAGAATGGGCCATCCGGCCAGCTAATTTTTATATTCCTAACATTAATATTACGAAAAAGTTACTTTTTAATTTTTGTAATATTCCAAACATCCGCGTTCTGCCGCTGAATTCAAATCAAAGGCTTGGTATCGCAAAAGCGACCAATAAATGACTGTGGCGTAACATATCCAAGGTCCCTTCTGTCGAGTTCCTTACTTTATGTCAACTTGGGAAACGTGACTTTTCTCCGTTTCCCCCCCAATTGCGTCTCCTTAGCCTTTCTAGTCTCACGCAATCTTTCCAGTCATATTTTTTTCCTTTTATCCGCCGTTCCCCTCCTGTCTAGTAAGTCAATTTTTATGGAGGGTGATGACCCGCGGTCTGGGCGATCATGTACTATCAGCAGCCTACGCATTATGTTTTTATCCTTACATGTTATCTTTGGAGGTATTTTACCGTTGTATCTCTGTCAATTTCACTACATAGCTATATTACAGAAGCCCAGTGAAGAGATATTAATATGGAAACCGCCTGTTGGTGGTATGTTTCGGCATGGATGACCATACCTGCCTATGCAGAATACACTGTTGTTTGAATTATTATAGAGGCCCGATATCTTTGAGCAGAAGAAGAAGTGTCTGGCGGGTGAAGCCAGATGAAGTCTTGACTTTTTATTATACAAGTTCTTAGACTTTGATATTGATCAACTGGATCCGCCTTTATCGTGCGGCATATTTGTTGAAAGACTACCTGACGTGTTTAGTCAGGGGCCCTGAGCTACAGTAAGAAAGAATGTATATTGTCAAGCCAGCTTTACTAGCATCTTACATATGAGCTATGCAAGATTATGATGCTCGATGATTATTATTAGTTATCACACAAGAAATGTCCATGACCCTTTGTGCTATTGACTGTGTCGTCTGTCAGCGTACTGTTGCAGTAATAAATGTTGGAAAAGTCATCTGTATTATCCACATCTATGACTTCTACTTGTGGTGGTGTGAGTTTGGCGTAGATGAATAAGAGCCTATACGACTTCGTGTCCACGATCTGCTGCTTCCTACGCATACACCTTTACACTCTACTGCATCTCACTACGAGTACTACACTCCTAAGAAACTACATGTATGCTATTATGTATGAGTGTCTGCATTACACCCCTGGCAGTGCCTCACGCTGTTGACCTAGATACACGCAACACTGAACTGTCCAGGTGATCAACGACACGCCCACTCAGCGACACTTCAACACGGTACAAATACCAGATTTCACACGAGCAAACAGACTTTTACATCTTATACTTAAACCGCTCGTTAACATCATAGCATTCTGGACAAAATCAACCGGTAACATCTGGCTGTAATATCTAGTGGATGGAAAAACTTCTGTTACACTATGCTTTGGACCCTTGAAGAAAAACGAAAGAGAAGCCGATCAAAAACAACCTGGCGGAGGACTGTGGAGGCTGAGATGCAAAGAATGAACCAGAGTTGGGGCATTGTATGAAGGATGGCCACCGACCGAGCAAAGTGGAATAAATTTGTTGTTGCCTACAAGACGCCACTAGGCGTGATGGCCACTGACTGCTTTGACGGTCGGCGGCTAAGGATCAAAAAAGAAGAAGACGCTTACGTCGGATATGTCACGATGAAGATGATTTCCGTGAACGAGCTCAATAAATGCTCGAGTTTTTTCGCCGACGTCACTATCCTGAAAGAGTATTATCTGATGCTCTTTATCGCATTAGTCACGTTACTCGTCAGGTGGCACTTACTGCCAAACCTACTACTACATCTGACAGACTCACACTTGTCTTAACTTTCCACCCCCACTGTTTGGCGGTGAAAAAAATTATGTTTCGTCATCTGCCTATTCTCCACGCTGATCCTGACACCAGAGAATTGTTTCGTGATACCCCTTTGGTGGCATATCGTAGGGATAAGAATTTTAAGGATATTCTTGTACACAGTCGCTTGAGACGAACCAGTCCTTCTCACTTTGGCACTAAACCGTGCCAACGCCGGATATGTAAGACTTTTCCTTTTGTACTCCAAACTCAGTCAGTTTCTTTTCCGAACGGTAAATTTGTCATTAAAGAGTCTTTCGCGTGCGAATCCAGAAACCTGATTTATGCTATCATCTGCAAGAGGTGTGGCATTACCTATATTGGTGAAACTTGCAGACGTTTGGCAGACAAGTTTCGTGAGCACTTAAATGACATCTATCATGGCAAACCTTTACCGGTGGCCCTTCATTTCAATAGGCCTGGCCATTCAGGTAATTCCGATATTCATGTCACTGCCCTCCTTTCATGTGTCGGTGATGACTGAACTCGCTTTTCGTTGGAGAATCGTCTCATTTTTCAAATGGGCGTTTTATTTCCTGCGGGCCTTAATGTCCAGCAGCATTTTGCATAAATTCTGGTGGCTTCTCTCTCAGTTTCATACTTCTTTATTTCTTCTGTCGTTGTTTTTCTGATCTATCTTTGTTTTTGCTTTGGTTCGTTTCGTATCCTTTTGTGTCGTTTTAGCCGTCACTAGCTCGCTCATACGTCACTTCCGCATGACGCTTGTTTCCACAGCCATCTTAAGTGTTTCATTCTTGGATCCAGCTAAGTGATTTTTTACTTGTTTTACTAGTGTTGTTCATTCCTGTCTTCGTTTCGTTGATTATTTACTTTCTTGTTTCGATGTCTTTCTGGTTTTACGATTTTCTTGCATTATTATTGTTCTCGTTTCCTTCAGCACCGTTGTTCCGTCTGCTCGTATCGCTCATTTAGTGTGTTTTTTCATCATCATATATTTGTGTAGTAAAAAGGTAAAGGTAAAGGATCCCGTTACACGCCCATTGAGGCATATTGGGAATATGGTGTTAGGCCCATATTTTCTTGACCGTCGGCACACTAGGGGTGATGTGGTCAGCATCACGCCGGCCGCCTTAACCTTCCCAGAGTTGGTCTGGTACCCATTTGGGGCTGGGTCGACCCAGGAGCCGTTTGTGGCCTTAAAAAATCCCACCTCATCTGGGGATCGAACCATAGACCACTGAGCAAGGAAGCCAGTGCACTAACCACTATGCTACCGCGGCTCCCCTATATGTAATTCTTGTCCTTGTCACCTGTTCGTAACTGTGGCTGACGAAGGGTAAAAGCCGAAACGTCCCTTGTTTCCTGTGTACCGTTAACCTGTAAAACTGTTTTCATACCATTTTTTAATTTATATATTTATGATTAATGCCCCAACGGAAAAAAAATTCTTTTATACATGTAATTACGGCAGTGGGAAATCATTATCTTTGGTAATTTACGAGGAAATCAGGAATTTGTAAGAAAAATCGCTCAACAGCATTGAAATCCCACGAAAGTTACAAGCGGTAAAGTGAACGCTGACGCGGACCTCTGAGAAAACAAGGGTTATACCTGAGATTAGGTAGCCTATATAGGTCACTCGGATTCAGTTATACTTTCCAGTGTTTACATAGTTGGCGAGTCCTTTTCAGGGTTTTATACTAGCACATGGATAATGTTAGTCCTATTTAGGACTTCCTTTTCAGGTCTACACAATGCAAGCTGTTAGTAATCCTTTTCAGGGATTGGAGTTTATCAACAATCCGCTTCAGTTAATAAACAGAGTTCGCTCGAATGGCCAACTGCGCTCTGAAAAGAAAGAAAAAAATCATGGCAGCGGTGGGATTCGAACCCACGCCTCCGAAGAGACTGGTGCCTTAAACCAGCGCCTTAGACCGCTCGGCCACGCTACCTACATGATAAATAGGTCACATTTAATCAAGACACTTCGGAACAACTAGATACTTTTAAAATAAAATGAAAATTTAAAACAAATCAAAATTCATGTTTTTATCAATCTTAGCAGTTGTGCATTTTTTTAATTTTCTGTCTCTAGATCTATTTCTAGAACACTGCAGTCAAGCTGATAATTGACGGATAGCAGAACTCATGAATGAGATAGGCTCCATTGTCCCACTCCCAGCCACTGTAGTGAAAGTTAGAATTGTAATTGTTCTACGGTCTATTTAATGTTGCGATTCATTCACATTCATGTCGAGTAAATGGTTTGTTTTCCTTAGTTTTTGGCTGCCTGCAAGGCATAAGTGGTTTGAGATCAAGTTTTCCGTCTCTTAGATGGGTTGCCGTCCAAGACTTATTAGCCTTTTCTACCAGGAGCATTCTGGTTTGTGGACAGCAGAAACTTACCTTCACGCCTATTCTTCTTGTTAAACATCAGTCCAGTCACTAGGGAGTCAGGATTAGGGTGTCTACTCTCAGAGGATCGGCGCCTGTGGCCTAATGGATATGAACGCAGTTTCATAATCCAGAAATACCAGGTTCGAAACCTGCTACAGGCGGTTTTGTAGCAGATCGCTTTGTGTGGATTTTTAACAATGGTATAAGCGCCGTACCGTTCAGAAAGCAATGGCAAACTACTGAATGAAAAAAATTGCCTAGAAAAATCACAAACAGCCAATAAAAGCTGGGGTTGATTGCCACGTCCTGTAAAGGATAAGCAACTAACTCTCAGAGGCTATTAGAATCGCTTGCCTTGGAAGGATTTAAACAAAGTTGAGAGCTCATCGTCAGCTTCATTCCCAGCTGATAGCATTTGGGATTACAAAAATAAACAGTACAATACTTGTACACAAGTATGGCAACACTTAGGTGCCATTTTCATCACAAAACACTATTGATGCTGGATAGTGGCCCAGCCCCATGTAGTTCCCATAGGTCTCTGAAGAGACAAAGAATGAACAGGACTGCTGTAACCTTAAGCATGTCGTACAAGGCGACTAACATGAGGTTGTGCGTGGGGGCTGGCAACCTCATCAAGCAGAAAAAATTGTCACAGAAACCACCATTACAAGAGCACGTGAATGTTTGGTGCAGGGCTTCATGCAAGTGGGACCAGCGGCAGTGGTGGCTTCAAGCTTTTTGGGATCCCAAAGGAAAAAGATGAAGATGTGATTCATATTGTAATATAATACATTAATAATACGAACCACACATTGTAATAATATGCGAATCTTCACATGTACGATATTCTGTAAATAAACATGGCTACGAACTGAACATGCTTTTACTGAGTGCTCTCTGAAACATGTGTGTGCTTGTGTAGATGACGAGGTAATGCTTATATACATACATCATAACATTACATGGTGGCAGCGGTGGGATACCGGACTGACGCAAAACAGCTACACGATAACACGTGAGTACAGTATTCGGCTAATTTTCGTCATCGAAGTCAGCCATGGCGGCGAAACAATATCGCAACGCACCGCAAATGAGATTCGCCGGTCAAGACGATAAGAGTGAAGCTTTCTTGTTATGGCGCCAACGCATAGATCTATATTCCAAGACCACTGGTCTGGAAGGACAAACCCTAACTCCATATATCCTAGAAGCATTGGACGATGAAGGTTTGAAAATTTACAACAGTTTTGCTACCGCCATGCCTGTTGAGTCAGCGACCGACCCCGTAGCCATATTGGACGAATTTGAAAAACGTCTGATAATAAAGCACACGAACTTTAGAGCGGCAAGATTAGAACTTCACCACCTGCGACAGAAACCTGATGAAAGTTTAGATGATTTCTTCACTCGCATCAAGGAGAAAACAAGTGTATGTAAATTTAACAAAGAAGAAGAAAAAGAGCGAATTATCGAACAGATCCTTCTCAGCACACCAATGCCAGAGTTCCAGAAATGGATACTGAGCCAGAGTGATACACTAAATTTACAACAACTTCTGGATGAAGGCAGGAAACACGAGGCACAAGCACTAAACATTAAACAAATTCAGCAAGGTACAGTAACAGCCCAGGTGGATGCAGTAAAAAGCTATAAACCCAAACAAAACAAAGCAACTGGTTCGAAGCAACAAGAAAAACACAACACAAGCAGAGGTGCTATGTGTAAATGTTGTGGCCTAAACCACATACAAAACCACTGTCCAGCTAAAGACTCTACATGTCATTACTGCAGAAAGAGGGGCCACTGGATAAAATTATGTTTCAAGAGGAAACAAGACAGTGCTCAACACAAACTTCACAGCAGAAAGTCATCAAAACAAACACACTCTATGATGACTGAGGACCTTGACTCCAGTGAAGAAAGTGATCCTTCCAGTTTTGATACTGTGAAGATACTAACTTTCAGCAATGAACCAAAGAGAACGCAGGCTTTCTGCAAGGTACAATTCCGAATACCAGGAATTAAAAGGCACAAAGAAAGATATATTCGGTTCAAGATAGACACAGGTGCCCAAGGTAACACTCTACCCCTAAGAATATTCAGACAGATCATGCCTGACAAGGTGGATGAGCAAGGATTTCCCACAAGGGATGTAAAAAGTAGGAGTGGCAGGACAAAGCTAAGAGCTTACAATGGAACAAGTATAGACTGTTTTGGAGCAGTAACACTTGAATGTTCATACAGAGGCTCTGAATGGACATTGTCAACATTTTACTTGGTAGATGTTGAAGGACCTGCAATTTTGGGTTTACCAATGTGCGAAAAGCTGAGTGTGGTAACTATTAACAACATTAAAGCTGACAAAAAAGAACATCTTACTCTACACGTCACTGGAGTAGATGACCTTAAACAGCGATTCCCAGAACAGTTCGACAGAATAGGCAAACTTCCAGGAAAGGCAAGATTCTTTTTAAAAGACAACGCTGAGCCAAAGATAGACCCACCTAGAAAGTATCCTATACATGTTAAACAGAAACTTGCCACAGAACTAGAAAAGATGGTGCAGAATGATGTTATTAGAAAGGTTGAAGAGCATTCTGATTGGTGTAGTAGTATCACAACCGTTCTGAAGCAGGATGGTTCTCTTCGGGTTTGCCTTGACCCAAAACACTTAAACAACAGTCTAAAGCGCTGTCCACACAAAATGCATACAGTGGAAGAGATAACTCACAGATTCCACAATGCCAAATATTTTTCTAAACTAGATGCTGTACACGGATACTGGAGTGTTGAGATAGCAGAGGAAAGTCAACTCCTTACAACTTTTCGAACACCATTCGGCAGATATTGTTTCAAGAGACTCCCATTTGGTTTGAATGTATCACAAGACATCTTTCAACAGAAGATTGACAACATTGTTGAGCAATGTTCTGGTACAGTGGCTATTGCGGATGACATTGTAGTCTGCGGCAGGTCAGAACAAGAACACGACCGTAACTTGATTAACTTGATGCATGTAGCACAGGCCAATGGGCTAACATTCAACAGCAAAAAGTGTACAATTAAGGCAACGGAGATACAATTTTTTGGATTGTTGTACACCCAGAATGGTGTAAAACCAGACCCTAAAAAGGTTGAAGATATTCATGACATGCCAACACCAGCTACAAAGAAGGAACTGCAACAATTCTTAGGTGCTGTCAATTTCCTAGCACAATTCATACCAAATTTGTCAGCTGCTGCAGAACCTTTGCGATCTCTACTACAGAATGAAACTCCGTATGAATGGTCAGAAGACTACCAACACATATTCAACCACTTGAAGACCCTCATATCATCTGATGCATGCTTGAAATACTATGACATGCAAGCACCCACTTTTCTCATGGTTGATTCCAGTCTGAAAGGCCTAGGAGCAGCACTTTTGCAACCAGACAAAAATCCTGAAGGACACTATGCCAAAGAACTTCGTCCTGTAGCTTACGCAAGCAAATCATTAAGTTCTGGCGAAAAGAAACTTGCAAACATTGAAAGAGAAATGCTAGCTGTACGTTTTGGAATCAAACGCTTCCACACATTTCTTTTCAACCGCCCATTTACAATTCTCTCAGATCACAAGCCACTTGAGATGATTCATAAAAAACCAATAGCTTCAGCACCACCACGACTACAAGCTCTGTTATTGGAAACACAAGGTTATGATTTTAATATTCAGTATATCCCAGGAGAGGATATAGGTCTTGCAGATGCTCTCAGCAGACTACCAAACCCCAACAAGACAGCAGATCTTACCCCAAACATCAAAGTTGATTTTGTCAAGTTTAGCGATAATCGGCTTGAACACATCAGAGAAGACACAATGAGAGATCCTATCCTTAACTCTCTCAAAGAACTGATATACCATGGATGGCCAAGCTCTATCAGGGAAGTTCCAACACACATCCGTCCATACTACTCGATGAGGGACGAGTTGAGCATCGAAGATGGTCTGATCCTTAAAGGAGATCGCATTGTTGTACCAGAAACACAACGCGATATCATCCTTAAACAGCTCCATAATAGTCACCTTGGTATTGTGAAGACACAACTGAGAGCAAAGAAAGATGTTTACTGGCCACAGATAAACAAGGACATAGAAACACTATGTAAAAACTGTTCAATTTGCCAAGAACATGCAAATAGGCAGTGCAGAGAACCTCTCATACCATCAGACATACCATTGAGCCCTTGGAGCATTATAGGAACTGATATTTTCTCAATCGACAATAATGACTATCTTATTATTGCTGATTACTACAGCAAATTTCCCATCATTGAGAAACTTCCACAACCCTCACCGTCAGCTGTTATTGCAGACATTACAAAGAAGTATTGCAGCATGTTTGGCATCCCAGATGAAATTAGATCAGACAACGGTCCACATTTCTCAGGTCAAGCATACAGAAACTTCACTAAGGACTGGAAGATCAAACACACAACATCATCACCTTATGGTTTCATTGAGAGACAGATACAAACTATCAAGTCAATCATGAAGAAAACAAGAACAGAGGATGTACACCTAGCACTCTTGAGATGGAGAACAACACCGGTAGACAGTAAGATCGACAGTCCAGCAGAACTTATGTTTGATAGAAGAATTAAAGACCTCCTACCATCTAAGGTCCACTTCCGTCCACAACATAGAGACAGCACATATGATCAACTTCAGCATCGTCAGCAAGTTCAGAAATCCAACTATGACAAATGTGCTAAAGACTTACCACCATTATATCCTGGTCAGCATGTGACTACCTACAACCACAACAATGACACATGGTCAAAAGCAACAATCATTTCCAGAAACCCTGAACCCAGGAGCTATACTTTAAGACCAGACAGCAGCAGCAACCTCCTGAGGCGAAACAGAGTGGACATAAGAGAAATCCCACAGAATACAACAGAACAGAGAATTCCCATGCTTTCAACAGACAATGCAGTAACTCCAGACCTTGGTGCCCCACAAAACCAACAAGCGCCAAGGCCAAAATCACAACCAACTCAAGCTAAACCAGGGACTTCCGCAGAACCACCAGCACTTTACACCACTCGTTCTGGCCGTACAGTGACACCTCCCAGCCGATACAGACAGTGACATATATATACTCACACTGAGCATTACACATACTTATCCTTTCTCACATGAAACATTTCGTTGGAAATGTTGCACACATTTTTTTTTCAAAAAAGGGGGGATGTAATATAATACATTAATAATACGAACCACACATTGTAATAATATGCGAATCTTCACATGTACGATATTCTGTAAATAAACATGGCTACGAACTGAACATGCTTTTACTGAGTGCTCTCTGAAACATGTGTGTGCTTGTGTAGATGACGAGGTAATGCTTATATACATACATCATAACATTACACATATATTTAGGTGTGAAGTTTTTGTTTTGTGTGGCTTGGTGTGTGTAACTAGTATGATTGTCTGGAGCAGGTCAGATAGACTGAATAGCAAGGTTACAATGTGTATTACGATTTTGATCTGATATAAGATTTGAGAAACGAGGAGTGTAAGGAGATATTGACAAGAGAAAGAAATGAATAGAGAATGCACATGTGTTAGTACTTGAGTTGCAATGTGTTGATGTATCTATATCTTGTCTCGATGTTTATCTTGTTTCTTACTAGAGTTACTTGCCCTTAGGCTAACTCTTCTTCCTTTTCCTACTTCTAAGATGGCGAAATTAAACATGTCGAGTTTGTATCCTGTGTTCAGGCTTCGTGATTAAACTTCACAACGTGAGAATGTATGACAGCCAGCCACGTCTCATTATATCTTACAATATTTACTACACACAACAGTAAATATCAACACAATGATTCTTAAATAATAAGTATAATCAAAAATTTAATTGACTGACCACAGTGTTACCAAAATCCAATGAAAATGAAAAAAAGTCACAAATAAATGTAACAAAGACAGCTCACTTGTGTTCTTTTATTATGAACAAGTCATAATCTAGATATAACATCTCCACTTTGTTCACGAGGAGCCTGATTTACCATCAAAAAGGCAAAATTATGAGAAAGTCTAGTTGAAAACAATTAAAAACAAGAACATATGAAACCAAAATACAGTGACATCTGTAAGCCAGATCAAAACAAGTTACAGTAATGGTCAATGATCATGTCCTAAGACAAGTATATTAACAGCAATTGGAAGACACAAAACACACACAGACAACAAGAGAAATAGAAAACATTAACACCATGATTACTATTCTCCTTTTACGCTCCTGAAGGCGCAACGTGGACATCACTACAGTTTGCTCTTTGGAGGACGCCTGCACTTTATGTGTCTTTCCAGTGGTGGGCATTTGTAGACATTTATTTGACTTGATGTAGTTGACGGCTTTATGCACAGCTTAAAATTAGTTGCCCCCTTAAGACACACCACAAGAGCAGTAGGTATATTCTTTCTTTAAATCTGCAGAGACAACCCTTCCCCCAGAAACTGTACAGGGTTTAAGAGAAAAGATAGAAAAGAAAAGTGAAGCTGACATATGTAAAAAGGTAAAGTAACCTTGGAACTGTCTGATGTTTCATTTCAAATTTTATAATAATTTGAGACACATTCTGTGACAAGCAATGTTATGTAGTAATTTGAAGTACAGTGTACATAAAAAGATTCAGTGGTGAAATCTAGTTCAGCTCATGGTGTCATACAGAACAAATCAAAATTACGTGAGTGTACATGGAATGACCTCTGCAGGACTGTTCTAACAAACAAATCCTAGGTAATAACAATTACAATAGATATTATCCAAAAATGTAATCAACAACATTCAATGTCACATGATGGTATGGAAATCATATAAATTTTAGGTTTCCCCCCTGTAGATATTAGAATTAGAATAGTTTGATATGCTTCATACTAGAAATACCTATTAACTGCATTATTTTTATGTGCTATCAACATAATATGATATTTGTTGGTTTTTTTGTCTTTTTTTAAAACATGGCTTAACTGACACATTTGAAGGAATATTTTTTTGTTTAATTTTAATTGATACATAATAAACTAAAAAGAATGTTTTTAAAATCTGTGCCACATCAGCAAGCTTAATGAAGACTTCTTGTTTTAAATTTCCCTTTTAACAATTTTTTTGCATGTTTTTTTTTTTTCTTTTCTTCTGTGATATCATATATAAATGTGAGTAGATTATAATTTTCCATTGTTTACATATACAGTATCTACATATGAAATTGTTTAGCTGCAGCGTTCATATTTCACAAGGTCTCTTTAAGCATGTAACATATTTATTTCACCACTGCATTCAACTTTTGATAGCTAGCCACACTTTTTTCTTTAATATGTAAATAACAAAACTAAGGGAGGAATTAACTTGCTAAATTAGTTCATAATTATTCTTCATTCTCCAGTGAGGTAACCATTACCAGGTTCACATATCTTTTTTATTTTCCTTCCCTCTGTGGTATCATATTAATGTCGGTAGATGATAATTTTGCATTCTCCAGTGAGGTAACCATTTTTGTTTTCTTCCTGTTGCCTAAAGATTCTGACTGGGCAGTTTGTTTTTTTAAGTTGTACTTTATATCTGAAAGCTGTATAGGTCATTGGGTAAAATTATAGTTTTGTACTATTTTGTTTTTAATGGTTTGGCCTTGAGGGCCTTTTATTGTTGATGCCTCTGGTTCACTGGTTAGTAGGGCCTATAAACCTTTCATTGTAAGGCCACCATTATCTTTCTTGATACATTAACTACAAACACAGACATATCTCAACAGCCTCTTCATAATATAAGACAATGAAGAAAACCAAACGTGCATCATATTAAACCAGCCATGTTACAAGTAACTGATCAAGTCTTTAATGTACAGAATACAGCTAGACACAACAATAACAACTATCCTTACTGTAACATCAAAAGTACAAACTTATTAGGACCAAGAACAGTAATAAAACAAAAAAAATGAAATTAAGTTGAATCACTATTTACTGTACATATGCCATCTTTGTTGCAAATAGGGCCAGGTTTGAGTTAATGTTTGTTCAGTTTGATTTGCAATTTGTGGTAGTGTTGTAAATTAAGGGTTGCTATTCTTCTCAATTTGTGGTAGTGTTGTAAATTAAGGGTTGCTATTCTTCTCAATTTGTGGTAGTGTTGTAAATTAAGGGTTGCTATTCTTCTTCTTCTTCCTTTTGTGCTCCTTACGGAACATGGAGCCAACACTGCAGCTACTTCTATAGCAGGAAGCCTGCACCAAGGAGGCTCATGCTCTTACAGCAGGAGTTTTTCTGGCAGTTTGTTGCCAACCCCATACATAACCTTGTATTAGTCACCTTGTATGACATACCTGAGGGAGCAGTTGTCTATTTTTACTTTGTCTCTTAAGAGATTCCCCCTCCCTGGAAATTACAAGAGTGTAATTATGTGTTATTTAAAGAGAACATGTTTAAGAGTTATTACTATGTTTACGGCAAAAATTTTTTTAAAAAGCTGCTAGTGCATACATGCCAATCCCCGGAGATGAAAAACCTGTACAATAAATAATAAAAACCATACACAGACTGAAAATAAAACAACATATCAATCCAGTTTTAAGTCGTGTAAAAATATTTTCGATCAGAGTGGGCTGCGTTATAATTGAGACATGCACCCTTTGCCTTTTTAAGTAGGTCTTCACTTGTTTAAACTCAAACAACAAGTGTCTTAGTTTATTTAACACTGTAAAAAGCTGGCTCTCGCATCAATTGAAAGAGGCTGCTAGATTGTATTTGTTGATTTTAATTTCATGTGACCTATCATCTCACTGAATCCTCATGACATGAATATCAGCTAAAGTATGGCCCGCGAGGGGATCAAATGTGTGTGTGTGTGTGTACATATATATATATATACACACACACACATACAGTAGAACCTCTGTATTCGGATGCACCTGTATTTGTAAAATCCAGTATTTGAAAACAAATTTGGAGAAAAAAATGTATCGACATTCGCAAATGTTGCTATATTCGGAATGAAGGCGGTTAGTCTGCAACTGAGCACGCATGCTTTTTGAATTCTTGTGATTCAATTGTTAATTTTTTTTTTTGGGTAACTTTGTGTTAATTTTATTTTATTATTGAAAATAAGTAATCATGGCCCCAAATAAGAAGAGTGAACAAAAAAAAAACCTAAAAGACAGCTGTAAGAACCACCATTGAATTAAAAAAGGAACTTGTTTCAAAACACGAAAATGGAAAACGTCTTGTTGATTTAACCAAGGAATATGACATGTCGACATCTATCATATTTTCTATTATAAAAAATTAAGGTGCAATAAAAAGTGCTAATGTGGCAACAGGTGTTAAAATTCTTGCAAAAAAAAGGACACAGCCACTTGAAGACATGGAAAAACTTTTGTTAGTGTGGATTAATGAAAAACAGTTGGCTGGTGATAGTGTTTCAGAATTAATAATCTGTGAAAAAGCAAGGCAGTTATACAGTGATCTTATTAGTGACAAACCTGGAACCAGTGATGAATTTAAAGCAAGTAGGGGCTGGTTTGAGAAATTTAGAAAAAGAAGGGGGATTCATAGTGTAGTAAGGCATGGAGAGGCTGTCAGTTCTGACCATGAAGCAGCTGAAAAATTTGTTGTTGAATTAAAAAACTATGTAGACAGTGAGGAATATGTCCCTCAACAAGTTTTCAATTGTTATGAGACCGGCCTATTTTGGAAGAAAATGCCTAAGAGAATGTATATCACCAAAGAAGAGAAAGCATTACCTGGGCACAAGCCTATGAAAAACCGGATAACACTCTTATTTTGCTCTAATGCTAGTGGGGACTGCAAACTAAAACCATTGCTTGTGTACATTTCTAAAAATCCCAGAGTATTTAAACAGCATAATGTGATAAAAAGTAAACTAAATGTGATGTGGAGGTCTAATCCTAATGCTTGGCTAACGAGGCAGTTTTTTACTGAGTGGATTCATGAGGTGTTTTGGCCCAAGTGTGAAAGCCTATCTAGAAAAAAACAATTTACCATTACAGGCTCTGTTGCTCATGGACAATGCCCCTGCACACCCCCCCCCCCTCCCCCCCCCGCCCCCCCCCCCCCCCCCCCTAGGCTTAGAAGATTTGATTGGGGAATACAGCTTTATTAAAATGAAATTTTTACCCCCTAACACCACCCCTCTAATCCAACCCATGGATCAGCAGGTCATTGCTAACTTTAAAAAACTGTACACTAAATTCCTGTTTCAAAGATGCTTTGATGTGACCAATGCCTCAATTCTTACCCTCAAAGATTATTGGAAACACCACTTCAATATCCTCCATTGTCTGAGGATAATAGATAAAGCATGGGAAGAAGTTTCTTTGACGACACTGAACTCTGCCTGGAAGAAATTGTGGCCAGATTGTGTGGAAGGCAGAGACTTCTAGGGTTTAGAGCCCGAGGGTGTGGTGGATGAAATTGTGCAAATAGGCACTCACTTGGGATTGGAGATGAACAATGAAGACGTAGAAGAGTTGTTGGAAGATCACAGGCAGGAGCTCACCACAGAAGACCTGCAAGCCATGTACAAGGAGCAGCAAGCAGAAACTGTAGCTGAGATACTTTCTTCTTCAGATGATGATGACAAGGGAGCCAAGGTTTCCACTGGGGAGATTAATGAATTGCTTTTTCATTGGGCTAAAACACAGAACATAGTTCAGAAATGGCACCCTAACATTGCTGTAGTGAATAGAAGCAACAATATGTACGATGACAATGTGATTACAAATTTTGAAAAGTAGGGAGAAACAGTCAACACTAGACAAGTTCTTTACACCAGCTAAGAGGCAGAAAAGAGCCACAACATCTGAAGGGCAGTTACCTGATGTTTTTATGGAAGGTGACTCCCCTTCCAAACAATAATCTCCCTCCTCCACATCACTTCCTCCACACCATCATCACTCCTCAGTAAAGGTAAGGGTCATCCTAAATTTTAATTTTTATTTGTACAATATTTTATTATTAATGTTGTTACAGGGTTCATGTATGATTTTTTGCTTGTACATGTTATTTTACAAATTTAATTAAAAATGGTTTGTGAAGAATAACTTTTGGGGTCTGGAACGAATTAATCCAATTTACATTATTTCCTATGCAAAAAATTGATCCAATATTGAGAAAATTCAATATTCAGAACACTCTCAGGAACCAATTAATTCCGAATATAGAGGTTCTGTATGTGTGTGTGTGTGTGTGTATATATATATATATATATATATATATATATATATATATATATATATATATATATATATATATATATATATATATATATATATATATATTTATGTATATATATAAAATTAGGTGAAAACCCTGTACAGAAAGTATGGACAACTGTACAAATTTGAGAAAAAAATTGGTACACAATATGTGTAACCTGTAGGCCTACTAGTTGGCATATATGCTAATGCTAACATTAATCCTAAACTTGACTCTGTTTGGGACAAAGATGGCATATGTACAGTGAATAGTGATAAAACCTAGAAGTTGATTAATATGGATCAATAACGTTATAGCCACACTGATTAAAATTTAAAATATTTAGCTAGCAAGAAAACAAAAATACATATGAATAGAGGTATAGTGTTTGGTAATGTGAATGATGTTTCAGCCAGCGAAACTATGAATCAGTTTGAACCCGCAAAACTTAGGATGTTTGAGGTGTACAGTTGCTGCATTGAGCAAACCTAAAAAAAGCCTTTATAACTCATGAGCAAAGATATGTATCTATTAAACATTTGATATATGTATTTTGTTTGTGTGAACAAGTCATAAACACATAAATACCAGTCATATACAAGCTTATACAATGGAATTTCGGATAAACACAATCATTAACAGTTACAACAAAACAAACAAACATTTTATTGTCATAAGTATCATCATCATTTTTCTTTTTGCTTCCTATGAGCCATCTCAGCAGCTGGCTCCCTTGCATTCACATGCTCTTGCGTGAGTGGTTTCTGTAGCAATCAGTTTCACATGATGAGGTTACGAGTCCCATATTACACAACCGCAGATTAGTCACCTTGCACTTCATGCCTGAGGAAGCAACAATCTTATTCTTTCTTTGTCTCGTAAAAGACCCCCGGGAACTCATCAGGGCAGACGACACTGTATCTTAAAAAGAAATATTTTGTAATAGAGAATGAGTCCACCTTTTATATTATAAATAAAAATTCTGAGATTTTCTTACTTGGCGAGTCAGCATACAAGTTTCCACAGACTTATCAGAAAAAATGAAAAAACTTAATGACAGGTCACAGCAGGTGGGTCCAAAAATATAGAGGGAGAAACAAAAAAAAGATAATGAGAGTAAATGCAGGAAACAATATTGCACCTGAAGAACACCACTACAAGATGTAGATTTGTAAATATACCTTGGCAGTAATATAGAAACAGCTGGAGGGTCAGACAATGATATCAAAATAAGAATACAAAAGGGTTGAGGAGCTCATTGCATTGGGAAATCAAGCACAATACAAACATCATAATCTTCAATTCAAATGTCAAGTCAGTCCTATTGTATGCCTCTGAAACATGGAGAACAACAAAAACCCCAACCTAAAATGGGTGCTAGTTAAGTGTAGAATAGAAGGATTGAAGTGGTATGACAAAATCACAAATGTGAAACTAATGACAAGAACTTACCAGACAAGTGCCAGTGGAACAAGAGATGACAAGAACCAGACAAGTGCCAGTGGAACAAGAGATGACAAGAACCAGACAAGTGCCAGTGGAACAAGAGATGACAAGAACTAGACAAGTACCAGTGGAAAAAGAGATGACAAGAACTAGACAAGTACCAGTGGAACAAGAGATGAGAAGAACTAGACAAGTACCAGTAGAACAAGAGATGACAAGAACCAGACAAGTGCCAGTGGAACAAGAGATGAGAAGAAGACAGATGGAGATGGATGGGAGAAATTAAGAAAAACTGTTGATAGCATTACCAGGTAGCTGTATGGTGATGATGACTTGAAAAAAAAAGTGTTTTATTTATTAATAAGAAACTATTACTGTTATTAGAGGGCCGTGGCAGAGAGAAAAGTGTTTTTCTTTCTTTATTAAACTGCAGTGAAAAGAAGAAAGCTGAAATATATTATGACATCAGGAACTTTTGAAGAAAAAAGAGATAAAGGATGACAAAGAGAGATGGTACTGGACAGTTTGACATCATGGGATGGAAAGTAGTCACCAACAGAGTTGATCAACAGTACTGAAGATAGGAAGTTGTGAGTCTACAGGGTCACCAGTGCCAACAGGCATGGTACTTGAAGAAGAGAAAGTCCTACCAATCAGCACTTTAGCCACCTTACTTCAGCTGGTAAGAGTCAACTTATGAATGAGTATAAACGTGTGATTTCAGAAAGCTGTTTGCGAGAGAACAAAGATAAAGTAAAACTTATTAGTTCAAAGTCAAATTTTTGGCTTAAACCTAAAACCCTTTTGGCAAATTCAATAATAGTTGGGAAAAGACCGATTGACTTCTGGAAAGACAGATGACACTGGGAAAGATTAGAAACTGGCTGACCGGTTTAGTACCCCGTAAGCTGTATTACAACTGCTACAGAACCCAAAAACGATAGATGCCCCCAGGATTCACCGAAAGGGTGGGGATGATGAATCCACAGGCGCCTCATTGGAATCGACCAGACCCGTTACACGGACTTCGAGCTCTGAACAACGGCTGGAATTTCCATGTGCCTGTGGTAGGAAATTCTCTACTCAGAGAGGAATGAAAATCCACAGAACAAAAAAGGGGTGTGGGAGTTCATCAGGGGGAGATCAACAGCGCTCTGTCTCGACGGATAAGACGTTAGAAGAACGCAGCCAGGAGTCAATCCACAGTGCTGACTACATTCAAGTTGATCTGCCTGATGATGATCTCACACTTCTTGGACGGGAAGAGAGATGCAATCAACTTTCCACCTGCCAGTGCAAAAGGGCTTTGGGAACAGCTGGACGAAGCCTTGGCAAAAGAGTTGGATAACAACCTGAAGCAGATAACTTTGGAGAAGAAGCTGGAAATCTTCGGCGACATAATATATCTGCACTGTTGCAAAGTGTTCGGAGTCAGGGAGGCAAGGGAAAGTAACCCACCACGACAAATTAAAATAGAAGAAATCAGGAAACAGAAGAAGCATGCCCGAAAACTGTTCATGAACACAGTTGCCACAGAGAAGGAAGGGTTTGGGAGCACCTGAAAGGCCAACATAATGCCCTTTGTGGAGCAGAAAGGTTGTGCAGGAATAGAAGGAAGACTCGAAGGGATAGGGAAAGATTCTTCAGGGAGCCCTTCAAGTTTGCCAAAGAACTGTTTGAGCAGCCACGGTCGGGTACGCTAAACATCAGGAAAGAAGACCTGGAAGAACACCTTAGAATGACATATTCAGATGGTCGCAAAGATGAACCGCTCAGCAGCATGGCAGGCCTTAAATGGCCGAGTAAGCCAGGAGCTGAATTTAACACCAAGCCCACAACGGTGCAAGAAGTAGAAAGCATTGTCCAGAAAGCTCGGTGCAAGTCAGCTCCAGGTCCTAATGGTGTTCCATATGTGGTGTATAAGAGATGCCCTGAGGTGCTCAATCGACTGCTCCGTTTACTGAAGAATGCGTGGAAAACCCAGCTTGTAAGCAAGGAATGGAGAAAGGCGAACGGAGTCTACATCCCGAAGGAACAAAATTCCACAGACATCAGTCAGTTAAGGCCAATCTCACTACTCAATGTGGAAGGGAAGATATTCTTCTCAGTGATGGCGAAAAGATTCACTACATACCTCCTGGCAAATGGGTACATTGACACTACCATTCAAAAAGGAGGTATCCCAGGTACACCAGGATGTCTAGATCATGCCACAATGATCTGGGAAGCAATCCAAAAGGCAAAATCTGACAGAACAAACCTCCATGTAATCTGGTTGGATCTAGCGAATGCTTATGGATCCGTTCCACACCAGATGTTGTGGCAGGCCGTAGAAATGTATCATGTTCCACAAGAGATTGCAGCAATGCTGAAGCTGTATTTCGCAGGATTTTCTGTCAGATTTTCAACCAGAGAGTACACAACGAAGTGGATTGGCCTTGAAGTTGGAATTGCGATGGGATGTACCATCTCTCCGATACTATTCGTGATGGCTATGCAGGTAATCCTCAATGCGGCTGAAGGAATGGCTATAGGTCCAAAGCTTGCGGAATGTGTCACATGCCACCGCTCAAAGCATTCATGGATGACACAACAATTCTGACATCAGATGAACATCAGGCCCGGAGGATAGCACGCCTGGATGAACTAGTCAGCTGGTGCAGAATGAGCTTTAAACCCAACAAGTCGAGAAGCCTATCAGTCAGGAAAGGGAAGATAGCAGAGGTCATATTCATGGTTTCCAACCAAAGAATCCCTACTGTCATTGAGGAACCTGTTAAAAGTCTTGGCAGGATGTACGATACCTCATTAAAAGACTCAAAGGCAGTGCAACAGACAATAGAAATGGCAGACAGAGGACTACAGATCATAGACCAAAGCAGACTCCTGGGAAAGTTCAAGCTGTGGTGCCTCCAGTTCATGTTGATACCGAAGTTGCTGTGGCCACTGCTTATATATGAAATAAGCACAAGTACAGTGGAAGCTATAGAGCAGAAGGTCAACAAGTTCATGAGGAAATGGCTAGGGGTTCCATCAGGTCTGTCAGATGTAGCACTGTACTGCAAAAAGTCAAAACTTCTGCTTCCTTTCAAGTCAGTTGTTGAAGAGTACAAAGTTGGAAAGGCAAGGCTTGCAATGATGCTACGCGAGTCAGCTGATGACGTGGTTAAGTCCATTCAGCCCACACTGAAAACGGGAAGGAAGTGGAGAGTGGAAGAAGCTGTTGATGTTGCCCAAGAGTCAAATTGAGGGAGGTAATCGGATACACACAAACGAATAGACGGGGATTTGGTCATGGAGACATCCGCTGGTGGTCCAAGGCATCAAGCAGGGAGCGCAGAGACATGGTAGTTCAGGAGATACGAGGAGCTGAGAATGATAAGAGGTTGCAAAAAGCAGTGCAGCAGGTCCAACAAGGCCAATGGACTACATGGGAAGGAGCCCTGCAGAGGTCCTTGACATGGAATGATATATGGCATATGGCACCTCTTAGGCTCAGCTTCGTTGTTAGATCAATGTATGACCTGCTGCCGTTGGCCACAAACCTTGTGAAATGGGTAAAGTCGGATGATGAGCAGTGCCCCCTGTGCCAGGGGAGGCAGACACTTGAACACGTGCTCTCAGCGTTTAAGGTGTCATTAGGGCAAGGGCGATACACTTGGCGCCATAACAAAGTGCTAAATGAGCTTGCTGCGACAATAGATCTGGCAAGGATGAAGGCGAATAGCAAACACATACTTTCTGAGCGCAGGAAAGTCAGCACACCCAAAACTGAGTAAACCTGGTAGCAGTTTACCATCTCTTCTTGACTGTGCAAACGATTGGGAGATGGCGGTAGACCTACCTGGACGAGGGGCATATCCAGAGAGTATCAGAAAATCGCGGAGACGGCCGGATATAGTGCTTCATTCTTCAGCAGCGCTTCAGGTTATACTGATTGAACTGACTGTGCCATTTGAATCCAGATTGGACGAGCAACATTCGTTCAAAGCGGCCAAGTATAATGATCTGGCCGCGGATCTGAGACACGATGGGTTCACTGCAAGGGTCATGGCTGTTGAGGTGGGCACAAGAGGGCTTGTGGCTGCATCAGTGTATGATTTATTGAAACTGTTGGGGCTGAGGGGACAGTCGAGAACAAGGGCAATGAAGAGGCTTAGTGAAACTGCCGAAAAAACATCAGGCTGGCTGTGGAACAACCGCAATGGGCAATGGAAATCGTGAGGGTAAACGCTGCGGTACAGAAAACACCAGGAATTTTTCTAAGTCCACAATACGTTGAGTTTTTGGGTGTATTAGTGAAAAAGCTGTGACTGAGGGGCAACAGGCGGCGTATATTATAAGAGGTGTTAGGCACAGAATTTCAGTTGCTAGCGTGCAGTGGCTAGCCTCGTCGGCTTCGCGCAGGTGTCTCAGTGTGTGTCCTTAGTTGTGATGTGCGACGGAACGAACGGAATAATTTGTCTTCTCTTTGTTACTTTCACAATTGCCTCCACGGCTGGCGGAGGTGTGGATTTTAAAGCTGCTACCATAAGTGAAAAGAGTTCATTTTCGATACAAGACAACAGGAGGCTGAGACGCTTGGGAGTCATGACCCAAGTGGGCCCGCCCCCCTTAGAGTGTAAAGGAGTATACTGGGCCGAAACACTTGTCGGATGGGGGGACTTATTCTGATAATCAGATTGCCTCCTGTTGTATCGCTCTGTAAAGAGTTTCCTATCATCATAACCTAGCTACAGCAACAGAAGTTTAATGTTTTAACTAGGGCTGGGATCTTTAACAATTTATTAATAGGTTAAAATATTTATTATTGATTAATTAATCAGACAAATTTTAACTCATTATTCAATTTTTAGCAATGATTATGTTTTTTGCTTAAATGCTATGTTAGAGGTTTGTGACATAGAATCTGGCAAGTATGGCCAATAATAATAAATTGCTTGGTTGTAACTTTCAGTATTTTCACTGTATTTTCAGGACTATGTTGCCTTATAACAATTATAATAAATAAAGTCCTTAGTGATTAAAAACATTTTTTATTTATGATGTTTTATAATTTATCAAATTGTTTGATTAATCTTCGATTAAAGAAATTTGATTAATCATTCAGATGTTTAAAATCAATCCCAGCCCTAGCTTTAACCCTTTGCACATATTCACTGTTTTAGCTTTTTCCACACAACTCTGGAAGCTTTCATGTCAGAGTAACATTAAATTAAAACATGCCATCATGAAAAAAATATTTGGTCCAACCAGGTATTAACAAATAGCAATAAATTTGCTGAAAAAATTGTAATAATTTATAAAATAATGCACAATAAACTGAACTCAAATGGAATGCTCAAAATAACCCTTATATTTAAACAAAATAGACATAAGCCTCTCTTTTGGGTTTAAAGACAGTAATTAATCACTTAGTGAATTTGCTTGACACAACTCATCAGTCCAAAAATGACAAAAAAACTGTAAAGAATATTTGTGAGGAACTAATTGTACCCCACCTACAAAATATGACATAGGCCTATATGCTCATCATTTCACTCTAATTTGTTTATTTAATTGCTAAGATTTGCGAGGGAGTGTCTCATCATGCAGGCTAGTGTTTTAATTGGTCATTGGCAACTGCAAGTAGTATTGTTGCAGTGTGTGTAAAGGAACTAAAGTAATAACAAAGGAGGCATCATTTTGCTGCAATATGCATCATGGACTTCCATATACATTTAATTTTTTTTTTCTTCCAAAGAATTTATTAAATGTCATATTTTGTGTGTGTCTTATTTGACTAAAAAATTCAGTTTATTTTAAATTTAAATCAAATCACTTTTCATACATTTTTATTGCTCCCAAGTTTCATGTAGATTTTTGTGTCTTGTTTTATCCCATAATTTCATAACTATAACAAATTTTACTAAGAGTTTGATATATTGAGTTACAAAAATAGTGTACTTTCAAAATATCCAGTTAGACAATAGGTTTTTTTCCTTTTAGGACTAATGTCTGGAAAAAATATAATTTAGCTGAGTGGTTAAATGTGTGAATTTATGTTCTTTCTGAGATGTGAGATGTTGGCTTATGGGCTATTTTTATGGTCCATTCAGGCTATCTTGACTAAGCAGTTCCTAAACGAAAAAAAGTATTAGCTTCTTCTAGATAGCACTAATAGGTTCATATTAAACATCTGCCAAAACAAACACTCATCTAACCTAGCTAAATCCATTTAATGTCCATGTTATCTTTATATGAACTAATTTTACCATGATTTTAGCATTTTGTAGATTTTTCAGCTTTTTGTTCAAGTATATTACAGCTGAAACATTTAACTGCAATGTAAACACCTTACCTAACTAAATCAAGAAATTCTGAAAAACACATTTTCATTATTCCTGTTAGCCTGACAAATTTGTTAATAATGCATTTTATCTCTGATGTCAGGTGTGTAAGAGGTGGAAGTATGCTCCATGCTGTGTCACAATTATTTTGCGTCACATACTTCATAATGTTCAAAGTTAATGAACTTTATCATCTTCTTCAGTTATTATTCCAGCAGGCATATGTGATCATGACTCTTCACAGCTTCATGTCCTGAGTGCTGTTTATCAATTCTTTCACTGGCTTTTTTTCCATGCCAGGATGTTAATCTGTCTATGTTTGTCATCTTCTATCCATTTTTTCCCTTCAGTATCTTCATGTTGTCACAATATATTCCAGTTTTCCTCTTTTCATAACAAGTTCAAAGAATGTGAACAGCTTCCTTCTAATATTTGCACTGTGCTCTTTCAGGACAACCTCATTACTATTTCTAACTGCCACAGTTATTCTTAACATTCTTCAATAAAACCATGTTTTTTTACTGACTTTCCCTGACTTGCTTTCATAAAACAGAATTGGGTTTTATAACACTGAGAACTCTCTTTCTGCCTTCCACTGACAAAGATTTGACTCATAAAATGCTTTTCATTTCATGGAATTCTGCTTTTGCTTGAGCTACTCTGATGTTCACCAGATGCATTTTATATCTGATGTTATTAATATGCACCTCTACACCTCACGGTAGAAGGGGAACGACTAAGTAAGTAAGTAAGTAAGTTATTAATATGCTCAAGCATTTCAATCTACTGGTTTTGTTTTAAAACTGTCCCATTTGCTTTGATGGTGCATTCTGATGAAGTCCTTTTCGTACCATTATCATGAAGTAACAAACATATAATTGATACACATTACTTGATGGCCTAAACTCAGATTTTCATATTGGAATAAGCCATTAACCAGGAATAGGTCAATTATTAGAAATAAACAATTTTATCTAACAAATTAAAACAAAAACACAAATAAATCGCACCACTTAAAATGCATTACATTTGTCACAGCAAGGAAAATTCATAGTAGTATTCTGTCAATATAATTCTCTGTCAACTGAATTTTTAATGTATTATTTGCAGTGGGATCACATATATCCTAAGATTAATCTTCAGCACTGCCATTTTGAGTTAATCAGGTTCTTTCTCTGTTCCACAATGTTCTGGTTTGTCTGTCTTCAATTCTGTCTCTCAAAATGTTGTAAGACAAGCTTTTTATTTTGTTTAAATATCTCTATATCATATTGTTATTGCTTTAAGTCTATAACAAGATAGTCATTATGCTATGATGTTGTCCGTTAAATGTTAAAATGATTACCATCTATGTTATGTTACTTCCTAAATATGTAAATAACAATTTTCATTTACAAAAAAAAATAATTTAAAAACAACTCAATTTATCAAAAAATACATGATCAAATTAACATTTTTTTTTCTGTGAAGCATTTTAACTGAAATTCCAGGTAAAATGAAACTTCAAACAAATGTTGGTACAGGAAAGTAGTAGGCCTACATCACAAATTAGCATTCATATACAACTTCAGTAACAAACCATGCAGTAAGAACTTATTTTTCTTTCTGTTTTGTTGTTGTTCAGTTCTGTAAGATTTCCTAACAACAATAACAGACTGTACAAGTAGCCTAACAACTCAGACACCAAGCATGTAACCAAACCATTCTAACTCTGAGCAAGTAAGCTAACAATTCTGTCAGACACTGAACAAGTGGTCTAGCAAATGTCAGACTTGGTCTAGTAACCATCACATTATCAAGTATGCATCCTAAAAGCTGTGACATACTTCAAACAAATAGCTTAAATACTGACAAATTTTTTTCTACTGATTTTATACCCCTTAATTTCAATAAATAGACTCACAAATCAACGATAACTGAGTAAATGTCCATCTCTGAATCACAGAAGAAAATTATAGATAAATTACTTGGTATAAATAATGCTTAGTTGCAACCATGCTTTAAAGCAGCGGTGGCCAAACTACGGCCCGCGGGCCAGATCCGGCCCGCCAACCTGTTTTGACCGGCCCGCCAACCTGTTTTGGCCGGCCTCTTATTGTTGATTGAAGCCAAATTCTTCACAATGAAATAACACACAAATGAAAGTTTGAAATAAATAATTACATGTCATATTACAAATTACAAAACAAATTAAAACAACAGATTCATTATATATATATTTTTTTACAGTAATTTCAGTTCGAAGACTGGTATACATGTCTTGGCAGATGTGCAGAACAGTAGTTTGCCGTTGCGTTCTGTACGGGGTTCATTGTATATGTAAAACTAATTATAATTATCAGAACGTTATTTTTTAAGGATTTTACAGGTCTGGCCCTCGGGTGTTACCCTTTACCATAATCTGGCCCTCGGCCAACCTTAGCTTGGCCACCACTGCTTTAAAGTAACACCGCAAAGCTGGACACAAAGTGGCATGTAAACACAACACACTGTCAAGTTCTTCTTTTGTTATTCATAAGCTTGTTATGTTATGTAAGTTAAATGGGGTCCACTGAAAATAAATGATTCATTTGTCGAATAGTTTTAAAAATCTTGTAATTAAAAAATGAATAGTAACATTTTTTTAAACTATCATTTTATACTCTACAATTATGAGTGAGAAGAGGATCAATCTTTTTATAGATCACTAACTAACAGATTAATAGGTCCTGTACAGATCACAGATCCACGTTGGTGTAACAGTAAAGCAGAGCTTGGAACTACATTCACCACTTGACACTGGATTTGTAGACTAAGACAAGGTCTTTGACAGTTTTGACTGGTCATCACTTTGGAAACTGATGAAGCACTATGGAGTCCCCATAAATTCATTAGCCAAATAAGGAAAAGATATGAAGACATGAAATAAATATCTTCATACACTTAGAGATGAGAGCTAGAGCGCAGTAGGGGTGTCTTATACAACCATTACACTTCCTACTGGCTATATAATGGGATTATGAATGCAGCATCAAGCACCACAAATGGATTTTGGTGGTCTCTGACAATAAAACTAAATATTCTAAATTTTACCAGTGCCATAATTTTTCTGTCCCATAAATGAAACCAGATGCAAGACAAAATGAGAATACTGCATGAGAAGTCCCAGCTATTGGGTATAAAAATCCTCACAGAAAAGACAAAGATTATGAAAATGAACTCAATAACCAAATCACACTTGAGAAACAGCCCTACCAGATGTGGATGCATGTCATGGCAGCTACATAAATTAAGTTGGAGATACTGACAGTGACATCAAAATTCTTACAGAAGGCAAGATAAGCGTTCATAACACTGGGAAATACATTGAAATAATAGAAATCAAGTCCAGCACATAAATAAGAATTTTAAACTCAATGCCAAAGCAGTATGACTAAAATTTGTAGGACTAAAATATAGAAGTCTATAAAAACTGCAAATACAGTAAAAGTCTGAAAATCAGACTGCTCTGGGATTTGGTCAGTCCAGATTTTCAGATTTTCTGGATTCTTGGGCAAAGAATAAAGAAGAGAATATTGTGTTGGTTTATTCATTAACAAATACAGAATGCTTCATTTAACAAAATGAGTATATTTATTTGTTCACTTCCATGACTTCTGTTGCATCCACTGCACTGTTTTTGGATAGAACGCTTACAGCTTCTACTGCGTCTGCTGCACTGCTTCTCAATGGAACACTAGTTTGATCGGCAGATGCTTCTATTGTTTCCATTAAATACTTTCGTATATCACATTGTTTACAACTTTGTAATTTATTTATGACAAGATTATTCTGCACCATGTGCACATGCATGACGTCTTGAAGACTAAAGCTATGGTTCTGTTCCACAAATTTGCTAACTGTTTCCATGCACTTTTGTGCCCAGAAATTTTAAAAAGCTTGAGTTTTCAAAATGTCCAGACTCTTAGGTGGTCTGAATTTCTGGCATCCTGATTGTTTGACTTTTACTGTAACAAGTTACAGACTTTTACAAATGGGTGCTTGAGCAGAATAAAAAGAGTAACAAAGTATGACAGTACCACCGGTCTAAAACTAATGGAGATGTCCAGACACATAGCAGAAGAACAAGAAGTGAAGAAAAGATACTCTCTTTGGAAAGGACACACACTGAGAAAAGAAACTGATAAAATTACAAGGCAGACCTTCTGGAATCTCCAGGGTAAAAGAAAGGCTCAGAAAAAGAATGCATACCGTCTAAGGATAATAATAATAATAATAAATTCTTTAAGCGCCAAACACGGCGCATAAGGCAGAAACCAGTGCTCTCCAGGTTGTTCGTTGTGACGCCACTCCTCTTAGCTCTTGCACATTATTTAGGCCCAACGTTCTTCCTTCTCTTATTATTGTTCTTCTGAGTGTTTCTTTTGGTCTTCCTTTTTTCCGCTTACCCTCAGGAACCCAAGTGAGCGCCTGTAGTGGTATTCTGTTGTTTTGCATTCGTAGGACATGACCGATATATGACCATCGTCTTTTCCTTATATAGTCGGAGACATATTTCTGCCTAGAGTCTTCTCTTATTTGTCGATTAGTCTTGAATTCTTTCCAACTGATGTTCATGAGTTTTCTAAGACATTTGTTCTCGAATGTATTCAGCTTGTTCTCCAATGATTTTGTTATTTAAGGATAAATAAACATAAATATGTTTAAAATCTGTTCTCTATACATGTGATGGAATTTATAAAACAGTCATGATCACCAAAATCTGCCACAGATGGGAGTGAGTCATAACTGACCCCACCACTTCCATATTTCATACAGACTCAATATTTCTTAAGAATTTGTGTCTCCATTTAAAGGAGCATAAAGTCAAGAGAACAGTATCTGTTTTTTTTAATTTTTGCCACCGAAAATGCAGCTAATGATGTCCATGTACATTTGTGTGTGTTGTGCACTTGCGTAACACATAGCTTTAGTCTTCAAGACGTCATGCATGTGCACATGGTGCAGAATAATCTTGTCATAAATAAATTACAAAGTTGTAAACAATGTGATATACGAAAGTATTTAATGGAAACAATAGAAGCATCTGCCGATCAAACTAGTGTTCCATTGAGAAGCAGTGCAGCAGACGCAGTAGAAGCTGTAAGCGTTCTATCCAGCTGATCTGCAGCATAGTGTGGATAGATTCTCCGAAGCCTGCGCCAACTTTGGGCTTACCATCAACACGAAGAAAACAGAAATCATGTACCAACCAGCTCCTGGCACAGTTTATACTGAGCCAGTCATCAAGGTTAATGGTGAGAAACTGAATGTTGTGAACAGATTCACATACCTTGGTAGCACACTATCCCAGAACATTGTCATTGATGATGAGGTGAACACCAGGATCTCCAAAGCCAGCAGCACATTTGGCAGACTATACACCAACGTTTGGCATCGAAGTGGCATTAGTCTACAGACAAAGCTGAAGGTATACAGAGCTGCGGTGCTTCCAGTGCTGCTATATGCATGTGAAACATGGACTGTATACAGGCGCCACGTAAAGAAGCTAAACCACTTCCATACAGTCTGTCTCAGGAAGATAATGAACATCAAATGGCAAGACAAGATCCCGGATACCGCCGTTCTTGACAGAGCTGGTATCCCTAGTATTGATACTATTCTGACACAGTCACAAATTCGCTGGGCAGGTCATGTAGTCCGCATGCCAGACCATCGACTGCCAAAGATACTCTTTTATGGTGAGATGCAGAAGGGTAAACGCTCCCATGGTGGCCAAAAGAAGCGCTTCAAAGACACGTTAAAGACGTCATTGAAAACCTTTGACATAAACCCAGACACATGGGAAGCTGCTGCGCAAGACCGAACTGCTTGGCGCACATCTCTTCGTAAAGGTGCAGCAGCATGCGAATCATCCAGAAGAGCAGCAGCAGAACAGCGGAGACAAGCTAGAAAGGACCGTGAAATAAAACCTTCACATGAAGCAAACATTCCCTGCCCACACTGTCCAAGATCTTTCCAGGCCCGCATCGGGCTCTTCAGTCACCTTCGTACCCATAGACTAACCTAACATATTCTTAAATAATTGGATGAACAGAGTGGTCTTCATCACCCGTGATGGACGAACAACCAACACATAGATATCCTTGCTGTTGCATCTCTGTACTACTGATTGCGAGGTAATACTTTTCTATTTGCTCATTGTACAACTGAACATGAGAACATATTTGTTTAATCCCTCATTCTAAACATTTCACAATTGAAAATGAGGTAAGCTTTTTGCTATTTAATCATTTGAAAACTGAACATAAGACTACGTTTTTTTTCCACACAGTCTTACTTACAAATGAATTTTACAGTAAAATTGATAGATTGATAGATATTGACTTCAGAAAACATTCACATGATGAACTGTCCTACCTCAACTTTATTTAAATGGTATTTATTTTATGTTTTATTTGTTATTCAATAATATTAATTTAAAGCTATTTTCCTTATAAGATGTAGTTGCCAACTTATTGTTATATTATATTATCCCAATTATTGTGATTGTGTGAACTCTTGTCATTACCTTATGAATGCCTACCATTATGAGATCAAAATGTAAAGCCTTTATTAGTATATGATGTGAATATCTTATGAAATCAAGGCAAGAACTGCAGTGGTAAAATACACTTGTTCAGCAGGCGTGCTAGGTTTTAGCCACTTTTAGGGAAGTACCAAGTTTTTATATTTATTTTTACTTAGATTCTTGTGTGTCCTATTTAGCTCTCACTTTCTTTCCTTTCCCTGATGAAGGCCTTGTGGCCGCAACGTTGGCTATTTTCTTTGTCTTTTGTCCTCGTAAGACGGATCACCTTTTTTTGATTTTTTTTTCATACCCATCCATCCTAATATACACTTTCTACAGAATGAAAAGGATACATATCAACAACAACAAAAAATAAGTGATGATCAGAAAGAGATTTACTGTGCTATTTACAGCTAGACATAAACAATTTACTAATAAATGGAAAGAAAACTGAAGGCCATAGAAGAATGGTTCTTAAGAACAATGCAGCACACAACATGATGAAGGTCTAAGGCAAACAGAAGAAGCCATCAATGAACCAAGATGAAATGCAGACAATAACAGTCTTTGGACATGGCATGAAAGGGAACTATTGCAAAACCTGGTAACAACTGATAAATTCAACTTCAACAGAAGAAAAAGGCATAGAAAGAAATACTTGAATAAAATGACTAGATGGCATCATTTGAGAGGAAAGTGAACAAAGAACTATATCAAGATACAATGACGTCAACAAGAATAGAAAGTGGGGGGGAATTCTATGATAAAGGCAAAAACAAAAAGTGGCTCAAATTACAGTAATGAGATCTTTGTTAGAAACTAAATGTAAGAAAACATTGTTATTGTTATTGTTGTTCAGAATCGACATCATTGCACTCCGGGCAAACCCATAGGTGCTCAGTCTCCCTCAGCAAATGTTGAAGGGTATGAATGCTAACAGTTCCTGTTGCACGCTGATTGTACATACGCCGGATGCATCCTCTCATATGTTCTTTCCTGCCAGTCCCACACCTAATGCCAAACTCCAGCAATCTCAACCATGATGATTATGTAAGAAAACAGCATTTTAACAGCATTATAAATCAGTTCCCACTAATATAACTTCATAACAATAACAATAGAAAAGGGGAATAAAATTATTTTGAGTTTCCAGTGAATGTGGAAAATGGTGAGGAATGATAATTAACACTTTCTGGGACATCACTTAATGGTGAAGTAGATCAGGGATGGGCAAGACATTGATTGATTGATTGCTTAGACACTTTAGGTGGATCATCTGATATATACAAGTTTTTAATTTTTTTCTTATTCTCAATTATTTCTTTTGAGGATTTAGTTAGGGTGATGCAGTGCAAGCCATCATCATATGAAGTCTGTTTTATTATATCTTTTGTAATACTAGTACTTAAATATGATATGTTTGTTTGAATTTGTTCTTATTAATGTCGTATCTTTTTCCTTACTAATGCACATATATTTTTTGTCTTCAATTAATAAACATTTTTAATTGTCTTTAATGCATTCTTCATTTTTATATGCATGTGCAGTAATTTTATTATTTAAAGTTCAAATTTGGAACCACGGTAGCACAGTGGTTAGTGCACTGGCTTCCTAGCTCAGTTGTCCAAGGTTTGATCCCCAGTTGAGGTGGGATTTTTTTAGATCGCAAACGGCTCCGAGGTCGACCCAGCCTCATGAATTTGGTACCAGAGCAACTTCTGGGAAGGTTAAGGCGGCCAGCGTGATGATGACCACATCAACCCTAGTGTGACGATAGTTAAGAAAATCTGGGCCTAACACCATATTCCCAATATGCCTCAATGGGCGTGTAACGGGATCCTTTATCTTTTTTTTTCAAAAACTCTTAAAGCAGCTACAATTTAAAAAAAAAAAAGAACTGTACTTGGTAGGCATGCTTAAGTGTGTCCAGGCCTGAAATGGATTTGCAAATCACTTATTATGATGAGTGTCACTGTTTTGCATGTAAATGTCAAATCTTGTCATACAAATGAAATGCCCATGACATGAATTGACATAAGAGCCATACATGCGCTATTAAAGCATGAATGTCTAATTCTTATTTTATATGACACTGATAGTGAAATACTAGTCAGTTATTTAAAGAAAATCTTGACACTCCATGATGCAAATGTCAAAACCGAGTTTATCAATGTGGATAAGTTTAAGATAATTTCTCTACAAGATTGTCATCTATCGATTGTCTCCACTAAAAAGAGTATTCACTATGTGTATTATAAATTACTTCTGCAGTATAATAAACTTCATTAAATTATGTAAATCTTATAAATTCTTTTTTATGATACTGTATAATAAAGAATGCATTTACTTACATCTATAAACTCTGTGTTATAATAAAAAAAATATGTTGACATATTCAAACGTCTTGCATTCATCATCATCATCATCAATTTCCTTTGCGCTCTTTACAAAGTATGGTGACATCACTGCAGTTGGTCCTGCACGAAGCATGCACCAGTCAGTCACATGATCTTACATTGGTGGTTTCTATGGCAATTATCTTACAATAGTACCCTGTTAATTAAAACTGTGTTAACTAATATACAAGTAATATATAACAAATGCTATGTGCGTGGAATAAAAACTACACGACTTGACGACTTGCATACGTAGGTACTAGTAAGTACTTCATGTAATGAAGACTCCTTAACCGAAGGAGAAATGGTCCTTGAAATGTGCAGAGTTCTTCATCTTCTTCTTCAAGTACCATACCCGGTGGCGTTGGTGATCATGTCTCTCCATCACTTCCTGTCTACAGTACTGTTCATGAATTCTGTTGTTGACTTGTGTCCATGCCATGATGTCAAAATGTCCAGAATCTTCTCTCTTTGTTATCCTCTATCTCTTTTTCCTTCTATCTTTCCTGTTGTCGATATACTCCAGCTTCCTTCTTCTCAAAAATACCCAAAAGAAGTGGAGTGCTTCCTTTGCACATTGCCCACTTTCAGGACATCCTCATTACTCATTTTAACTGTCCATGGTATTTTTAACATTCTTCTCTAAAACCACACCTGTGATCTCTAGTGTTTTTTTTAATACTTTTTTACTAATTGTCCATGACTCACTTCCGTATGTCACTACTGGTTTTATATAACACTGTAGAACTCTCTTTCTTACTTCCATTGTCAAAGAGTTGTTGCATAAAACACGTTTCATTAGATAGAATGCGGCTTTAGCCTGAGCTTTTCTACTCTTCACTTCTGAGAAGAATCTTCCATCTGATGTGATTAATGTGCCCAGATACATGAATCTGTTGGCTCAATTTAAAACTATTCCATTTACTTTAATAGCTCATTCCGGAGAATATGTTTTATCTGAAATGACCATTACTTCTGTCCTTTTGCTATAAAGGCTTTTATTTTCACTTTCTATCACTACTGTATCAATAATTTCCCGGATACTCACTTTCACTTTTTGCTATTAAGACTGTATCATCAGCATACGGCAAGTTATTTATATTATGTCCATCGAATGATATTCCTAGCATGTCCTCTATGGATTTCAATATATTTTCACTGTACAAATTGAACAGATCTGGGTGATAGCCCATATCCTTGTCTAGCACTTTTTTTAACCTGCTGAAATGTTTCCCATGTTGAGTTAAGGAACAGAAAAGTAGTAACATACAGAAAAATGATATATAATATTCAATAGCAGAGGTTCCTAACCATTTTTTAAATAGCAAATAACTGTACCAAACCAGTTCAATTTCATGACACAGTACTTAGGGTGACATTTGTTGTGGCTGTATTGTTGCTGTACATAAATTTCAAATGTTTCAATCCCAGGAATCAAATAAAAAAACAATGAAGTTATGAACAAACCAAATCTATTTATAAAGATATAAAATTGCTTTAACAAAGGGAGATTACTTGTTTTTGCTGATCTGTAGAGATCTATGGTTATCTGGCGCTCTGCAGTGAGATTCAAGGTTGTATTATTTCATATTAAATAAACAGTATTGAAACATTTCATCTTCAAACAGAAACAGTAACTTTTTCAGGGTACTACCAGCAGCAGCAATGTTCAAAATCACCAGTAGGAAAACACTGACATTGTATAAAAATGTTAGAAGTAATAGCACTAATTAATATTACAGGCCCTCAATCTCTTATCTGAAATGCTTAGGGCCGGAATTTTCTGGATTTCAGAATGGACATATACAGTATATTATCAAAATACCATAGTGGGGTCTGTGGCAGTACACTATAAGCATACACATTAATAATCTTTCTAAAATTTTTGTTTATATGACAAAAAATCTCTATTTTTATTATTGTTTAAAGCTGAAAATGTAAAAGTTTAATAATTAATAAAACTATTTTTAATACAGACAATTTTAAATTTTAGAAGGGTCATAAATGTACATTTATCTAAAAATCAGTATTTAATAAATATTTGAAAATTTCACAAATTCATCATCACAATGTGGTGATATTGACAACATAAGATGCAATGATATATTATTATCTTGATTATTGTATTAAACTGGCCCATCTATAATAGAATATAAGTACCTTGTCTATGCAACTGATGCCGACCACCTGCTTAGGTCATGTCCTACAAATGAGTGACTCTCCACACAATAAAGTTTTTGTTTTTTTTCCAGAACTTCTCAAATTTTGGAATTTTAAATATGGGTTTGAGGACCTGTAATGGGTGTAATTTTAAACTTACTAAAAGCAGTGTGGCTAAAGAATGAAATGAACAATTAGCGATTCACATGTTAAAGAAATTTGTCAATGATACTGTCATTACAACATGAAAAAATGTCTGTCCCTGTTTTCTGTGTCATTATTTACCACATAATAATATTAACAACAATAAAAATATTAATGAATGTGTTAATGGATTAATGTCCCATTTCACTCCTTAAGTAGTAAAGGGTCACCTTAACATTGACCCCGCTGCAGCATCATCATCAGCTGACATCTCCACATTGAAGGTTGGCTGTAATGCATCACCAATGTCTTCAGTCTCTTGTCCTGATGGTACACTCTGACAGACTCTTTCCTTTCCATCTAATTTTAACTTCCCACTTATAGCACTGTCTTCTCCTTGCACATAGCCATCAACTCTTCCTTCTTTTTTTTATGGTCTTTAGCAAATTGTTATGTCTTTTTACATGGCCAGAATATTTTAGCTGTTTAACTTTGATCTCCTTCATTCTCTTTTCATTCCTTGCTTTTCTATGACCTCTTTATTTGTTTTCTTCTCTTCCCATGAGATGTGCCCCACTGACCCCACTACAGCAAACCTGCAACAGAGCACACCATGAGCACTTGCAGTTAGGGTATCTGTAGCAGTTTTTTTCACATTATGAAGTTGCCAGCCCCATGCATAACATACTTTAGTCACAGTAAACTGTAATTACAGTGGACAAAGCAATAATAGAAATGAGATAAAAAATTGTTTGTTATTTGGTCATATGTATTGCACTTGTAGGGCTGTGCATTCCATTCACAGCTAAAGAAGCACTAAGCCATAACGTGATAAAGATGATACTCTTGTACAGAAAAACCTTATGGCAAGAATAAATACTAGTGGTTGAGATCACTCAGTGCTGAGTATTTTGGAATGCACATAATATTCTTGCTGTAGCTTTAGTTGGTACAAAAACAGAAAATGTAACTGGCAAAATTACTACTCAAATACCGGTATTGCATAAAGGATGCACATACTGGAGATTCTATTTTAAATCTATTATCCTTAGCTGCTAATGATGTTGTGTGCAGAAAGATGCATATTAAGGTGATGGTGAAGGATCTGGAAATAGTGAACACCAGAAAGCAGGAGATTACAATATAATCTGAAACAAACATTAGGTTAACTAGTAACATTACGTACATTCCCTACCCGTCTTGTAACATTTATTTTCTTTACCATCTTACTCTACTGCCCCATATAGTGTACCGGGTTTTCTCATGAGATGAAGAAAGATTAGACCTAGTGCTCCCTCTGGCATGACATACAAGATGTGACTAATACGAGGTTGTGAATGGTAATGGCAACTTCATCATGTAAAAACAAATTGCTACAGAAACCACTGCTAAAAAACATGTGAATACTTGGTGCAGATTTTCTGCAAAGGGGACAAGCTTCAGTACTGGCTCCATGCTCCATAAGGATTGCAAAGGAAACTGATGATGATGATCCTACTCCTCCACAGTTTATAACTACTTGATCTAAATTATGCTTTCAGTTTATAATAGCCAGTTTTCTTGTATAGTTTCATATAAAACTTGGTGCAGTGAAGCGGGTGTTAAACAGAGTCAAGTCATCTCCCAATGTCCTTCAGATCAAATAAATCAGCTGTCATTACTGTATCAAAGGTTGGCTGCAATGGCTCTCAAATTACTTCCATCTCTTCCCTTGATGGTTCAATCTGATTGACTCTTTCATGTCCATCTCTTGATTTTATCTTCCTACCTTTAGTGTTGTTGTTCTCTTGCCCTTTTGCGATAAACTTTCCTTCAATTATGATTTACAACAAAATATTTTCCATGTTAAATGTAAATGATTTCTTTCATGAATTCTTTTTTTCATTCCTAGCTTTTCTAAAATTTTATTTGCTTTCATGTTTTTGTTTATGAGATGCTCCCCTTCTTCCATATATCATCAACAAGGGTCTTCATGCTTTCTTCTAACTGCTTGTAATTAAATGTAATAGTCTGTGTTTTCAAAAGGTACAGTTTGCATTGTTGAAAAATATCGTAAGTGATTTTAAAACACATATAATAATAATGACCTACTCTGAAATGTTCATGTGGTGGACATTAACCCTGATTTCCACATTTCAGGCATACATAGCCTTTCATTAGATTTTTCACTTTGAATATTTTTAATCATTTTTTTTTTTTACGATACTAATATCTTAATATATCAAAATATTTTTGGCATAACATGTCCCATTCTAACACATTTTAACATCTTTTTCTTTAACAAGTGCAGATCTGTTGCAGCCTTTGACCTGCCTCTGATGCTGTATTGTGTCTACGCTAATTTCATTATGTATGTGAATGATTTATTTCAATATTTATTTATCAGTTTATATCATTATTGTGGCTGTTTCACTGTGATTTAGCCTCACTGGATAATAAATTCACTGGATAATAAATTCAATGTTTTGTTATTATGACATCAATTTTTCCTCTTACCTTCTTATGTACTGTATTTCATTTCTGTTGTAAGTAATGTCTTTCTGAATGCCATTCTGTGACTGATTTCTTTTCTCAAATATTTTATCTAGCTTTGAGCTAGTTGTCTGTTCTTTTTTGTTCTTATCTTTAAATGACATCTTCCTCTATTTTAAATTATACTGCACCTTTTCAAAATGATACATATAATTCCATAACAATATAGAATTACTAAGGAATAAATGAGAAAGCTGCCAAATACAATTTATATATTCTTACACAAATCTAAATACTGATGAAAAATGCACCCAAAAAACTATTTAAAAAAAACCAAAAAACTAACTTTAAAAAAAAGACTTATGTAAGTGACAACACTAGTAAAATTCATTAATACTTAACATGCTTCCTTCTGAGAAAACCTTGCAGAAGTGAAGTGATTTAACACAACAAGAACATGTGATGTAAACAACCCTGTCTTTTTTTAATCTATTCTAGACAAATTTAATCCGGTCAGTTCATTTAAAATACAAATAAATAAAACGAGAGAAACAAGAAGAGTTTCAAATAATATGTCTACCATCCCGGTAGCCACTTTCATCGTGGCCCAACTCATTTTCCTCTGATATGGAGCTTGACAGAAGTGTAGACATATCCTGATCCTGCTGTTCTTTATGCCAGGGTTTCTTAACTGTAATCCATAGACTTCCTGGCGATATGTGAATGCATTCTAGGGGTCCATGTACATGACCTAAAACTGAATGTGTCAAATGTTTAATTATGTGTTTATTTACATTTTTCTAAGGTCCATAGCCTACAATGGATAACCAAAGGGGTCCATGATACACAAAAAGAAAATAGGTTATGAAGTCCTGTTTTCAGCTAAGAGTTCCTGCCTGTTTTAGTTTATGAATAGAAAATTAGGTAGTCAGTAACCATTTTAGTGCTGTGAATTGCTCAGTGCCACCATGCAGGATGTGTCATTGTTGTGTCTGTGGCTAATGTCTGACACATTAACTTGTAAGACATAGAAGTGGACTCATGTGCAACAAAGTACATGTTGTACATACATCATGTTATACAACTTAAATGACTCCTTGTGAATATTGTACATCTATAATGTTTTTGCCAACTCTTTATGATGGACATCTATAGTTTTTTGCTAACTATTTGTGAATTTTGCAGTCTATGTAGTTTTAACATAGTTATCATGGAGACTTTACATCTTTTTCTCATTAATGATGGATGGCACAAATCTGTATGTGATGTATAACTTAAAAATCAAGATGATGTTTGTATTTTCAATTATTATGATTTTTGTAACAAAAGAAAGGTTACTGCATAGCTGTCTTATTGACTAAAAAATGTGTGAAGTTTTAAAATCTAGTGAAAACTTCTGCATGCTTAGTAAGAATATGTCTGGAAATTCCAGTTCTGAGGATGTCTGGTTAAGTTTTGTATTTCAACGATGTGTAAGATTAAAACACCACTTTCAAAACATTTTAAAATACATTGTGAGATCACTTCTGATGCTCGTAACAGACATTGTTTAAGCATTTTGTCTTAAAATACCAAGATCTTAAAATCAGTACTTTTTAAATAAAATCTATGTTTCTTTTGTAGCTGTTTTTTTTTAAGCAATGAAGCTGATGAAGAATTTTATGATGGTTGGGCATATAAAACTTTCCTAATGGATGATGACAAGTTTGCGTAAGACTTGCTCCTTGACTCTCTATGAATGATGAAACATCTGTAATTCATTTTGCTCTCTGACACTTCATAGGTTGTGGCCAATATATGCAGAAATTGAGACGGGCACAGATGGTGTCACATAAGAATGCTTGTAATGAATGAGTGAGCTGCTACCTATAACAGGATTATATGTGCTGCTAGTTCCAGTGTGTGCTACCCTCCAGGGACCTTGTCAGATAGACTGCCGATGACACTGTCATATCAGAGCATTCATCAGAATCTATGCTTGTGTCAGAATCAGAATTCTGAAACCAGGTTTAAAAAAGAGATTTGTCAGTCACGTAATGCCATTTTAAAATCAAAACAAGAGAATTTATTAGTCTTCTAATACATGGTTTTTTTTAAAAATCAAAACGAGAACTGTATTAGTCTTGTAATAAATTTGTTTAAATCAAAACAAGAGAATCTATCAATAACATAATAACTTTTAAAAAATCTAAACAAGAGAATTTATCTGTCATGTAATACATTTTTTTTTTTTTTTTGTCAACCAAAGCAAGAGAATTTGTCAGTCATGTAATAACATTTTGAGAGAGAGAGAAATTATCAGTCATGTAATAACATTTTTTTAAACCAAAGTAAGAGAATTTCTCAGTCATGTAATAACATTTTTTAACCAAAGTAATAGAATTTATCATTCATGTAATAACATTTTTTTGTAAACCAAAGCAAGAGAATTTATCAGTCATGTAATAAAAAATTTTGACCAAAGTCAGAGCATTTATCAGTCATATAATAACATTTTTTTTTAACCAAAGTAAGAAAATGTATCAGTCATGTAATAACATTTCTTAAAACGAAAGCAAGAGAATTTATCAGTCATGTAATAACATTTTTTAATCAGTGTATGTTTATTGTGTATGAGCCACATGATATATTTTTGGAGAATGGAATTCATGACTCTCTTTTGCATCCTTACAGAAGCTGGCCCCTTGCAGCACGCCTGCACCAGTGCACCAGGCATTCACCAGTGCACCAAGCCTGCACCAGTGCAACAAGCTTGCACCAGTACACCAAGCCTGTAGCAGTGCACCAAAGCCTGCACCAGTACACCAAGCCTGCACCAGTACAGCAAGCCTGCAGCAGGGCACCAAGCCTGCACCAGGCATTCACCAGTGCACCAAGCCTGCACCAGGCTTGCACCAGTACACCAAGCCTGTAGTAGTGCACCAAAGCCTGCACCAGTGCACCAAGCCTGCACCAGTACACCAAGCCTGCACCAGTGCAACAAGCTTGCACAGTACACCAAGCCTGTAGCAGTGCACCAAAGCCTGCACCAGTGCACCAAGCCTGCACCAGTACACCAAGCCTGCACCAGTACACCAAGCCTGCACCAGTACAGCAAGCCTGCACCAGCAGTACACCAAGCCTGCAGCAGTACATCAAGCCTGCACCAGTACACCAAACATTCACATGCTCCTACAGTTGTAGTTTGTTTTATATGATGAGGCTGCCAATGTTGTGCACAACCTCATATTAGTCACCTTGTATGTCATACCTGAGGGGGCAGTAGGCTTATTCCTTCTTTACCTCTACAGAGACCCCTAGGAACTACACAGAGCAAGGATAAAGTTGCTCATGGATGGACTGGACTACAGGCTAGGCTTTTTTGTGCTGTACGAACATTTTATTTGAGTAGCTTGCATGCTTGGTTTATTCACAGTATGTCATCATCTGTCCTTCTTGTTTGTTCCTGTGGAACATACAGCTGCCATTGCTGCTTGCCACTGATGTTTATTTCGGAGCTTCTTCTTCAGCTCCGTTCTTGAGGTTCTGGCTCCTTTGGCTTCCTCTTCCATTGTTCTTTACCACATGTTTTTGGCATCACTACTCTTCTCTTCCCTAATTCGTTCCAGTTCACCCAAAAAAAAAAAATACAAAGTAGTATGCATAAACATTTTCTAGATATACAAGAATTTATTTCATGTAGACAAAGAGGTGCCCCCCGAGGAGTTCCCGAGGATCTTCTGAAGATAACAAGAAAGAACAGGACTACAGCACCCTCAGATATGTCAGACAAAGCCACTAATAAGAGCTAATAAGAGGTGGTGCAGGGGGCTGGCAATCCTAATCATGTACAACAAATAGTTACAGAAACCACCGCTGCATTATCATGTGACTGCTTGGTGCAGGTGTCCTGAAAGGGGACCCGCTGTATGCAGTGGTTGCTCCATGCTCCATCAGAAGTGCAAAGGAAAGTTATGATGATAATGATGATCATGATGAAGAGATAAAGTGTTATTTAATGGTGTAGACATTGTCCACTGCTGTCTGTTCTTGAGTATCTGTTAAACAGAAACATTTATCATTGTTGATTTCTGCTTTTTTTTTTTTAAGATGCATTATGTCTCTTACTTTTATCTCATTGTCTGTGTTACTACAGACAGACTTTTATCTCACTGTCTGTGTTACTACAGACATACTTTTATCTCATTGTCTGTGTTACTACAGACATACTTTTATCTCATTGTCTGTGTTACTACAGACATACTTTTATCTCATTGTCTGTGTTACTACAGACAGACTTTTATCTCATTGTGTTACTACAGACAGACAGTCACCATCATCACCTTTCAGCCCCCCAAGGAGCATAGACCTTCAACAAACGTATGCCAAGTCTTCCTGACCCGTGCCATCAGCTCAAGGTCTTTCCCTGTCTTCTTCATCCCCTTCATGTTTGTCTCCAGTTCTCTTCTCCAAATGTATTCCTTGGTCTCCCTCTACTTTTTTTACTACGGGGATTCCAGAACAAGGACTGTCTAGTAATGCTATCAACAGGTTTCTTCAACATGTGTCCTTTCCGTCTCCAGTATCTTCTTTTCATCTCGTTCCACTGGCACTCATCTGGTTCTTGTCATCAGTTCCACATTAGCAATCTTTTTATACCACTCCAATCTTTCTATTCTACACAAGCACCCGTTTATGAAAGCCTGTAGCTTTTGGTTGTTGTTTGTTTTTTGTTCTCCATGTTTCAGAGCCATACAATAGGACTGACTTGACATCTGAAATGAAGATTCTGATTTAGTATTGGACTTAATGTCTTTTGATCTCCATATATTTCCCAATGGAATTAAAGTTCCTTTAGCCTTTTGTATTCTTATTTTGATATCATAGTCTGTCCCTCCAACAGTACCTATATTGCTACCAATGTATATGTATGATTCTACATCTTGTAACAAAGAGACAGTAGAAATGTAATAATGAAATGTAATGGGAACAGTCTTACTTATACACAATGTCAGCTCATAGTCTACATTAAATTCATGGGGTCACTGTCAGAGAAGGAACATTATAAAAACTGTACAGAAAAGTAAGGGTAACATCTTTTAAATGAATAAAATAAGACAGAAGGTTCAGAATAAGTGTATAGCAGCCACTAAACCAATTCCTCAAAATTATGCAGAAATGAAAGAAGTGCTGTGAATTAATTGTCACTAGTTCTGATTTAGATATGGAAGAAAAGCCAATGTGAAGTAACATAACATAAGATAGCATCATGAACATTTTTGCTAGCTGCAAAGAATAAGAACTGACCTGGCACATGTTCTTGCTTACACTTACTAAGACTGCTACTAGTTTGAAACAATTTAAGGAAAGGTCCTGTTATACCACAGACATTATATTTACTAGAATGGCACTTAGGATCAATTTCCGGTCCTTTAGCAATGCCATATTGGTTTGCCAAAAGAAAAACCAATAGGACATCCAAAGTTATTATCAGTTTGCTCAATAATGGTCAAAAACTTTAGCACAACTATTAATTAATAATGAATGCCATGAAACAGTACATGCTCATAGACTGAATCAGTCAGTAAAAGCTATGTCAGTCATTTTTTATTTTATTTATTTTGTTTTTTTCAAAATAGGGATTACATGTAATATATATGAACAAAAGCTGGGACACTTTTTCAGGTCATAAATCAAGGATTTCTCATTTTTTTTTAATGGTAAGAAGACAAAGATGGCTGTGTATGGCTCCAATTATGTTCAAGTCTTGGCTTACAGATGCGAGTCTCGGGCAATGCCTATAACCCACAAAAGCCAGCTCAGTAATGAGGGTTCTGAGAAAGATGGTTGAAGTAATAAGAAGAGACATGGTCCGCATTCAGGTGATATGTCTTGGCCTCAAAACCCAGCCCTTGTAGACCCAAGTGGAACAGTCCCAGTTACAATGGTTTGGCCATGTCTGCAGAATAGTAGAAGATCAGCTACCCTAACAAATATGGGAAACCAAAAGCCAGGGATCCAGACCTCTAGGACAACACAGAGTTTGCTGGGAGGACAACATCAGACACTCCCTGAAGGACTTGAGCCAGGCCAACAGGAAGGTAGCCGATAGGATAATATGGGGCTCTCTCTGGCTAACCTCTATACCCCAAGGCAGAAAAGGAACGACTAAGTAAATAAGTAGTTGATTTTAGAAATAAAAAGATAAAAATAAATTTTTTTTAGTCAAATGAGAGATATTACTCCTTGTTTTGATATATGTTTCATGCATATGCAATTAATACATGTGAGTATATCAAAATTTTAAAAATATGGAATGACTTTTCAATCACCCTGCATTATACATAATCTCTACAGTTAATGCTAACCTCAAATATTCTATCAGGGGAATTAACTTTGTTTGTCATCTTCCTCACAGTCTTCTCCTTGTCAGACAACCCATCTGATATACAGGTACATTTGGACAGCTCTGCCTCCAGATTCTCCGTGCTGCCTGTTGACAAATGCCCATTGTCTCCATCACCACTACCATCCTTGTGTCCAGACAGGTCACTGGTCATGTCCTCCTCAGAGAAAACACCCTCAGAGCTCTGCGCTGAATAGGACTGCCGACAAGGAGGTTGTTGTAAAGATTCTTCATCATCACTGAGCTCGCCATCTTCCTCAGACCATGAATCCTCAGAGTGCTGAAAGAAAGATGAGAAATGGAGGGAAGATTATTACCCATAAGCAATATCATTATAAGCTCTATATAGCACCTGGGGGTCTCTGAAGAGACAAAGAAAGAAGATGCCTACTACTTCCTCAGGCATGTCGTGCAAGGCAATTAACTTGAGTTTGTGAATGGGGTTGGCTTGACATTTCTGCTGGTGGCCAAGCCATCAACATTGCAGCAGCAGACATGGGCTTCCTGCTGAGACCAACCAAGACAGTCCACATATAGGAAAGAATTCATATTGATTCTGCCTGACTCTTTATGAATCAAGATTGACTTATTGCATACAACACATACTCAAAGTATCCTTACATCTGTAACATAAATTCTATCACTACAGAAGCAAGAATATGTGAACTGAGTAGATTTTTTAATACATGAAGGGTTGCCAAACATGACTATCTTATACAGGGATACCCATTTCACATTGCAACAATTTAAGGAATTGTGTATATCAACTGAAATTGAATGTTTAAACACAAATCTCATCACATTCATGCATCAAATGAAGAAGCTAAATGCTTCATCAGAACTTTCAAACCTGCCATGAAAAAAATCTGCTACAGAGGAAACACAAACAATCATGGACTAGACAAATTTCTGTTCACCTGCAGAAGAATGCAAATTCCTATTTCAGGTAAATTATCTGTTTAATTACTACAGGGATGACACCCAAGAATACAGTTATCACTCATTATGCCCAAGGCAGAGCAGAAAGTTGTATCACATGGGTGCAAATCTTCTCGATTCAAAGTTGGTAAACATCTATATCAAGAATTTCACCACCAAAGAAGATACTTGGCTTCATGGTCGCATAAAAAAATCTTGTTGGAGTTTTGAATAACTTATATGCATGTCACACACATTTAAATAAATGTTGGGATGAGTAAAACAAAGATCAAAAGCTTAATTAAAAGAAAAATAACTGACAAATGGACAGTACAGGGGGAATGGAAGCCTTAAGGACAGACATGTTTATAAATTGTTCAAGACTCCAACAAGAATGTGTCAGTTATCTAGAGAACTAAAGTTTCCTAGCAATAAGAAACTTCTTAGACCAACTAGGAATGGGCTATTTCAGAATAGAAGAACCTTACTGTGCAGAGCGTTTCCTACCTAATTTTAATCAGTATGAACAACGGAGAAAACCAATATTAGGTTTTTTACAGGCATGCAATTCATCCATTACTGTGGAACAGGTGTTGAGAATATATAGACCTAGAGAACTGCACAATTTAGTAAAACAGTATATAGCAAGAACTAAAATTAATATATAAGGATCAGTGATGGTGTGAGGATAAGGGGTAGTCTGATGGTGTGCTCATATGGATGATGGCAGATAATTGGTGGATTGGGTATCACCCAGGGCTTTTTTTCTCATCCCTTTTCACCTTGTTAACAACAGGGCAGTTATGAGAGACTTTACTTTGTTATTTTTTCATTTTTGTTTATTTGTTTTTGATTTTTTGTTTGATTGTTTGTTTTTTTGGGAAAGGGGAGGGCACACACGCATACACTCACACAATTTTACAGTTTTGATTTACTGTATTTGGACTGAGTGGAGAGAGGAGAAGATACTACAATTAGATATCAGAAATCCGATTTTATTATCTTGAATTTACTACATCACTCACAGAATCTCCATTCACTCACAGAATTTGTTGTTAGCGGTCCAGTACCATCATCACCACAACCCTTACAAGTAGCATATCATCATGATGTATTTACAAGTATTATGTCTGAGATAGATTTACTTACAGCAGAGCTGAACAGCCTAAGACAGTCGTATGAGAAGCTTCAGACAGAACATACGGTACGGTACTTAAAAGTAGCTATGAAAAAAGCCAGCAGTATACGGTGGAGCTTTGTACACCACAAGAGAAAACGGACAAACTGGGTCAAAAACTGAAAAAAAAACACTAGAAACGAATCCGAGCAAAACATTACGCAACTAAAACTCCATCACAGCCAAGAAAGTGTCATGGATTCTCCGAAATTCACTACAGACAGTGCAGACAATGTTTGCAGAATCCCGGTAAAAATTTCGAATCGGCACTCTTCACCAAGATGACTAACTCACAGCATGCGTTATTATCAGAAATCCAATAATTAGAGCACACAGGTAACACAAGAACAGGCACGTCCTATCACAGGCACCAACACAGGATTCAGAATAAAAGGAATCACCTTATTTTCGGGGACCAGAATGTCATGGAACTACAAAAATCTAGATTGTTAACAAACGATATGGACTCGGTCACTGTTCGCTTCAAGAACTGGGCATCCACTCAGGACTTACTGTCACTCCTTAAACGTTTTCTGTCTGATCCCACTGTCACCAGAGTAACTACTCATATAGGTCTATCAGACTCGCTCAAAGATATTGAAATATCCCAAGCTGATCTAAACCAAATCACATCTAAATTCCATTCGTTATTCCCTAATGCGAAAATCTACTTCTCGTCCATTATTCCTCTAGTCAGAGCCCATTACCGCAAATCCATTGATATCAAGAATTCTAAACTGGCACTGTGTCAGACACAACTATAAATTCATTGATCACTCCTCGTACTTCCTTGCGAAATCAGGAGCCCCTAAAAAACATCTTTACAGCGGTGATATTGCCTTATCTACTGAAGGAATCAGCAAGCTGGCAACAAACATCAGGTACCCAGAACGCACCTTCGAAGGAGTCGGCCACACACCAGGATCTCAAAATCCAACCAGTCATCTATCAACAGTGAATACCTGCTTCTCAGATAGTAATTATGACCTTGACTTTCCACCATTACTTACTACTTCTAACAACACCCACTTAATATCATCTCATAATCAGGAACATCAAATCACACCTTTCTTATAAATCGCAAAGTGCAGGGAACAGCTTGTGATGTCCCCTACAGCAACAACCACCTATGTTTTCTGCACTTACTCAACAGGAACGATGTGATAGACTCTATCCTCAAAAGTGTCCAAATGAAGCAACTCAACAAACTCAGTCTTCATGTCCTGATACATCCTCACTCCAACCATCAATGTCACAGACACAAGAAACATACCCCCCATCACCACATTTGTACCATCTTCCTATGTATCAACATCTGTACCCAACCTTTCCTAATTTCCCACTACATCAAAGACTCTTGGACTATTTACCTTCTGCCGGGAGATCATACTGGTCAGCATACTCCCATCCCACAACAAGAACACATGAATATCCCGCAACCACACTCTACCCCAAGCATCATCCTTCACGTCCTAATCTACCAAATTTGTACTTTCAACAGCCCTGTTATCAATATTAAGAACTAACATTTTTACTTTCACTTACTTGGTAATGTTAATTAGTCTAAATATTCGTGATTTTTGTGTTAACGCTGCTTTTGTTATTGATATTTTTAAACCCCCTCTCCAAAGTTAAATGCATACAAATCAGACACAATGGCTAATTAAGGATGGTCTACGACTGGGTCATCTAAACATATACCATCTATTAGGCAAACTTCCTGAACTTACACGAATTCTGAATCAAAATTTTCATGTTTTTGGACTTTCGGAAAGTCGTTTAAATGACAAAATATCAGATGATGATAGCCTATTACACTACAAGGCTTTACAACTGTTCGACGAGACTCAAGTAGTAAACTAGAAACAGGTATAGTAGTATATATTTCCAATTCCATTAGTTTTCGCCGCAGAAGCGATTTAGAGACAGCAGAGACCGAGTGCATTTGGTTAGAAATAAAAATACCCAGTCAGGGACAATTTCTAATCGGGTATCTTTATAGAAATCCCAGTGCAGGAACCATCTGGTATGAAAATTTCACCCCTATGATGGACACAGTATTTACCACTGCCAAAGAAATTATTCTTTTGGGCGACTTCACCATTGACACGCATAACACAAACCAAACGTGGGAAAACATCATACTATCTTACAATTTAAAACAAATAGTCAACCAGCCTACCAGGGTAACAACAACATCATCCACAACAATTGACCACATCTACGTCACCTGTACAGAAAACATTCTAGAATGCTCTGTTCCTATTGTAGCAATGAGTGACCACTATCCAAAATGTTGCACGTGGTCAAAGAATAAACATGAAGCTCCCAGAAATAAACATTTAAGTATTAAATTTAGAAGTTTCAAAAATTTCAACCATGGACTATTTTTACATGATTTGAGAGCTGCACCTCTGGCCAATGTTTACCAGCTTTCTGATCCCGATGACGCCATAGCTCATTGGACATGTATCTTTCATTGTGTGTTTGATAACCATGCACCAGCTAAAGAAGTTCGTGTGAAACGACAGATCAAATCTCCTTGGATCACACAAGCAGTGCTAGAAGCCACGAGACAGCGAGATCGAGCTCACAGAAATAAGGACTTTAACACTTACAGAGCACAAAGAAACAAGGTACAATATTTAATACATAGAGAAAAGAAAACCAATCTTTAAAAACTTTATTCAGAACAAAATAAACAGTAAAGATATGTGGAAAACAATCAACACTCTAGCAAACGAACGAAGTTCGCCAAACTCATTAAACAGCAATACCTCATTTACGAGTACGGACTTTAGCAATTACTTTCAGGCAGAAATAACCAGTCTTAAATCTACGATACCAGATTCCCGTTGTGACCTAGGCCAACTGTCAGCATTCTGTGAGAACAAATGCACGAACACAGTCCCATCCGACATTCCGTATATGACAGTTAATGAAGTGTATTACTATCTTCTAGGCCTTAAAGAGAATAACTCATCAGGACTTGATGGAATCAGTAATTGAATACTGCGCTATGCTGCGCCAGTTATTAGTGATTCACTAACATACATATACAATCTATGTATCGCAAAGAGTTACTTCCCGTTGCACTTTAAAGTCGCTAAGGTATATCCGCTTTTCAAACCTGGTTCCTCTGATTCTCGTAACCTTGGTAACTATAGGCCAATCTCTCTAATATATCGCTTTCCAAACCACTGGAAAAACGTATTCATAAAATAACACTACAACACCTAGTTAACAACGACTTGCTAATTGATAGTCAATCGGGGTTTAGGCCTAAACATTCATGTCACACTTCTCTAACTAAGATGATAGACAACTGGCACCTAAATATTAACAATGATAACATGTGTGGGGCAGTCTTTGTAGACTTTAAAAAAGCATTTGATATGATAGATCACGCTATTTTAATTAGAAAACTAGAAACATCAAAAGTAAACTTTCAACTGATGACAATAATTACATCATTCCTGTCAGACAGAAAACATGTAGTTTCTTACAATAACTCCTATTCTAGCCCAGCAGTAATAAATACAGGCGTTCCTCAGGGTTCTATACTTGGTCCTCTACTTTTTACCATATACATTAATGACCTTCCTCTTCACATCAAGCACTCATCCTGTGATCTGTTTGCGGACGACTGTACTGTTTACAAGAGTGATAAAAGTTGTAAAACACTCGAACTATCGTTACAAAAGGATACAGATAATCTGATTAAGTGGAGCAATGGTAATCGCATGCTAATAAATATCATTAAAACGAAATGCATGTTAATATCAACTAGACAAAAATTACAAAATTCAAAGAAAACAACACTTCAGATCTACATCGGTACCTCACTAATTGAAAACGTTAATTGAACATAAAACTCTAGGTATAATCGTTGACCAGCATCTAAATTGGAACTCACATGTACATGCACTGACCAAGAACTCACATGTACATGCACTGACCAAGCAAAGGGCACAGAAAGTTTACCAGTTAGCTAAAATCAAACATTTCCTAGATGAAGATGCACGAAAATTGTTCTATATATCTCACATACAAGCAAACCTTGACTATTGCTCCACAATCTGGGATGGTTGCTCAATGTCCAACACAAAGAGACTCCGTTCACTACAAAAGCGTGCAGTGCGTCTAGTCTCTGACAACTGCCTAACTCAGTGTGTAGATTTCTATAAAAATGTCCGAATACTGCCCTTAAGAAAGCGCCTGTTTAACAAAGCTAAATTTGTTCACAAAATCCTGTCACACAATGCTCCAGCATATCTGTGGCCAATGTTCAATTACAATGAAAGACGCAGTCTAAGCTTTAACAGATTGCAAGTGCCCAAGCTTAGGCTTGACTTATTCAAGAAAAGCTTAGCGTACTCTGCTGCTCATCTTTGGAATTGTCTTCCACATAACCTAAGAAACAACCTCAGTCCCTATTCATACAATCATAGACTTTTTGAATACTTTCTGAATTCTGATTACATGCCCCCCTAATCGGATTACCTTTTCTTATAACATCAACTGTAGGTTCTAATGACGATGTTTGTACTTTTCAACATATGTTATGTCATGCTTATAAGTAATTAATGTTAAAATGAGTGTGCTATATTATTATTTTACTTTACGTTGAATTTCTTGAAATTGATATGTAACATGCAGATGAGAATAAATGAATTCAGTATGAAAAGTGAGCGAAAGGAAGGGCAGAATGTTAGATGGGCCTGCGTGCCCAATTCTCAACCCTTTGAAAATAAAGTTCGTTCGTTCGTACATTATATATCCAAATTATAACCCATCAAGAGTTGAATGGAATACCTTGTCTTTAAATTAAAAAAGCATCACACATTTACTACAAATCATGACATACCTCAATCAATCAGACAATGATCAGGTTGTTTGAAGACACCAGAACTAAGTATGCAAAGAAAGCATATTAAAGCCCAGTTGCATTTTAATGAATAAAGCGATTTTGGAGGCAGCACCTACCATGAGCATCTCTGTGGATTTAGAAGTTTCAAATGGCCAATTTGCCTATCCTGAACCACTTCAGTGGAATCTGTCCATTAATATGCATGCAGCAAATGTGCACTAAGTGCCAGTGAGACAGTCTCAGCTGTCACTGACCATTGTTATGATCCTTTTTGTACTAGATATGAATTTATGATACATTAATCTATGGATTCAGCGTTGTCACTATCTCTATTTTTTGGCCATGTTAAATAACTTTTGAAAATTTATTCTGCAACACATATTATCAAGTTATTTACGATTTTTGAAGTGTTTCAGTTCTCTGCATTACGTTTACTTCCGCCACCTTTGCACGCTGGGATGTATTGCAAGCTCAATAAAGTGATCACCCACCCTGTGTAATGCTCATTGCGAAAGGAAAGACCACCAGACAGGACACTGAAACAGATTTTCCAGTATCATACAGGCCGACATGACAGTAGTAGCCATGTGAACATACTGCGTCAAATTGCGAAAACAAAAGACAACTCATTCACCTTTTACACAACCGCCCTGGTGGAATGAGACAGTAGAGACAGCATGACTGGAAAAGGAAAGAGCGACAAAGTTATGGCGAATAGCACGGAAGAGAAGGACAATGAATTATAAAGAGGTGGAAGATTTAAAAGAGAAAAAAAAATTTTAAACACAGGCTTTTAATGCACTGAAAAGCCACAAATAATTTTTCATGGAGTTTATAGCTTACAGTAAAAAAATGTAACATCAAATTGACAAAAAGCATGGGGCGCTGATTCTACATGAAATTAACTTCTGCTTTATACTTCAGGATAAAATATATGAAAAGCGCTTAAGCGCCCCACGCTTTTTTACTGCAAGCTATAAACTCCGTTAAAAATTATTTGTGGCTTTTTAATGCATATAAAGCCTGTGTTTAAAATATTTTTTATTTTTATTTTTTATTTTCTTCTTGTTAGTGTTATTTTTGTTGTTGTTTGTACATTTAAGTCAAATGTAATCGATCCGCTAATGACATTATCAGTTTGCGATAAACGAGTCCAGAGCACAGGAGGCGGATTTCATTAATCAGTATATTACACATAAAGTTAATATTTTTAAATTTTTTTAAAAATTTTGATAAGAGTTGTAAATTACATTTTTTTAAAATGTAGTTGTCAGTTGCGTATATGTCTGTATACGCGCGTGCGATAGTCTGTGTGTGGAGGGAGGAGAAGTTTTAATATTTCTCTCAAGAAAGACAATCTTATTGGAAAGAATACATCTAGATTATTTGCAGTTATCACCTATTTCACTGACGAAACAATATAAACAAACAAAATTAATATTAATTTTAATGTTATTCATTTTATTATTTTTACGACTGATTATTGTATTGTCACCAGGAATACACAACTATGCCAAGTTTCAGAGCTATTGCTCATTTGGAAGTGATCGAAAATTCGATTGGAAGACTTGAAGGTGACATACGTTGCAAGTTAAAGAAAAGCCTGTAAAAAGCAGAGCCATCAATACTTTCAAGAGCTTGGCAAGAGAAACCAAAGACGCAGTGTGGGAGGGCTTTGTGACTGTTACGCCTCTTTTTGCGCACCGCAATGCGTTCATGATTTTGGAGCATCGCGGTAATGAAATAGAGCGCTGCTGGATTAAAACTGATGTCATATTAAATAATTACGTAGACGTGCGTGCAAAGCAACGGTCAGTTGACTTTTGGTCAGTTGCCGTTTGGAAGTGTCTTCAGCCGGTCGGACTGTGTTTTAGATGTGTCCTTTTGATGCCGATGTATCTATCTTCATGCTTGGTGTAAAGAAAGTGTTTGCAGCTCTTGATGCCAAGAGATTTGTATTTTGCAGAGGAGTATTTTGAACATGTGGATAAATCATATAATTATATCGGGGACCTCATCTTTACGGACTTTACGGAGAGGTGTTGAACTTACCATTATTGCTACGGTATAACGAATTTTGATTATAGCCCAGTATAGTTAGCCGATGGACAAAAAGAATTATTATAGAAATGTGGAGCTACTTGTTGCTAAGGAGTATAATTAAACATTGTGAGACGGTGACGGTAGTGTTCACCTACATAATTAAATCTGTTGCTGTTGCAGTTATTTGTTGGCCGTTGAAGAAAATCATACCCCAACCAGGGACCCAAAGATGCAGCAATAGTGAATGCAGTCAGCGACCCATAGCTTGACTGCTTGCATCAGGACCAGCGAACCAGAGCTGGTCAAGACCGTACTCCACCTCCACGTGGTGGTCCCGGAAACAGTCTGCAGCAGTGCAGTCTGGCTGAGCGAGTATGGATCGAAATGGGAAGGCAAACGCGGTCCCTAAAAAATGCCGTGCAGAAGTCGGATGTGTCGACCGAAAGGTGCAGATATCACAGCTTAGGCGCAAACAGACATAACGCAACCACCGTCCTTTTCAGGGTGAACGAGGAAGAAGAAGGAAGAATACCCCAACCAATTACTTTGGTCGGATCACTTGTAGAAACATCATTGTAACGCAACAGTGACATAGGTGGGCACTGACAAAACACTACATAAATTCTGGTCCTTACATCGCAGAAGGAGTAGGAAAAGTACAGGCCAACCAATTCCTAATATTCTCAGCTCGACAGGAATAAGCCTGAAGACCGATGCTGAAAAGGGACATGCATTACTCGAGCGTTATATGACTCAGACAGATAAAGGTGACAAAGCTGCCCGCCAAGAAATTAAAGACCGTATCCTGGGAAGCGACAGAAGAGGCGACATATATTTCGACCTCATATCCGAAGAAGACGTTATGTGCACTTTAGAATCCAGTAGGAACACTGCCCCGGGTCCTGATGGTGTACAGTATCACCACATTAAACAGCTGGATGACACAGGCATTAAGAATGTGGTGAGTGATTTCAACAATAGCATACAGAATGCTGAGGTGCCAGAAGACTGGCTGCATAGTTACCTACGGCCACTTCCTAAACCCGGTAAAGACCCCACACTTCTCAGCAGCTACAGAATTATTACAATGCAGAATGTCTACGGTAAACTACTAGAAAAGATAGTAGCACGAAAAATAATGAATCACCTCGAAAATGCACAGATCCTACCTGATACTCTCGGCAGCTATAGGCCCATGAAAGTAACATGGGGTAACGCTGGAACTTTTGCTTATGATGTATACGAGGGGTTCCAGGATAAGCGAGAAACGGTTGCTGTAGCAATTGACCTAGAGGATGCTTATAACAGTGTGAACTTTGCAATATTAATAAACTGTGTAATGGCTTGCGGTGTTAACCCTTGGCTTACAAGATGGATAGCAGCTGCCTTAAATGAGAGATCAGTGGCATTTCGCTTGGGAACATGGACTTCAGACCCAATGCCCATTTGCCTTGGACTACCCCAGGGTTCTCCACTGTCACCGGTGCTGTTTAATATCTATACAGCGAAAGCATCCACCATTCAGCCAACTGGGTTAGGACGAACACTGACTTTTGCTGATGACATACTCATTTATAGAACTGGCTCTGACCGACAAGACATGGTTAATAGCATACATGGGACACTACAGGAAGTGTCTAAATGGTGCGAGGAAACTGGCTTCAAAGTCAATCCCAACAAAGCCCGCATGATGTGGTGCTCCTTGAACATTGTGAAAACAAACCTCCCAGATATCACTCTCAATGGACAGAAAATTGAATGGCAAGAGAAGCTGAAATACCTTGGAGTTACATTCGATCGCGGGCTCTCGTATAAGTACCATGTTGAGCAAATCACACTGAAATGCAGGAGAGGTCTAGCAGCCTTGAAAATAATGGCTGCGGCGTGTCTGGAGTAGAGATTACTATTTCTTCTTTATCATCAGCTAGTGATATCGGTCATTGAGTATGGGCTGGGAATACTCATGCTGTCAGTAACACGATGTGAATGACTAGAACGCATTCAAAATGATGGGATGCGTATAGTCTTGGGCTGTACGCGAGATACCCCCATTGTGACAATGAGGTACATTCTTGGAGTGCTGTCTATTAGATCCAGATAAGCGATGGCCCAAGCAAAAGCCTATATGTGAGTAACCACAGACAAACAGCACCCCCTGCATGGAAACATAGCTGACATTATGGGAGCAAGAATAAAGAGAGGGATGTCATGGATGGCACAGGCAGAGACAACGATTAAGCAGGTGGCCACAGTTGAAAACATATTCAAAGGGGAAGAGTGGAGTATGTCAGATGAGAACTGGATTAATTACCAGCAAGTCATCATCAGCCTTGGCAGAGAGTGTAGAACTTGGGGCAATGGAAAAGCAGAACTGGAAATTAATCAACTGATACATGATCATGCCGGGGATAATGATGCCATTGTGTATACAGATAGGTCTGTGATCCATGGTGAGAAATCAGGCTGGGGCTTCTCTGCTAGGGTAAAGGGCAGAATCGTCACAGAACATAGCGGGGTTTACAACTTCCAGCGTGAGAATGGAGGTAGAGGCAGTCACTGCAGCCTTAAGTTGGATATCTGAAACTTCATTTACAAAGGTAGTCATTGTGTCAGACTCTCAGTCCATGCTTCGAATGGTTCAAAGTGGTTGGTCGTGGCATGAATGAAAAACATTCATAGAAGCTTCGGGTCTACAAGAGCTGGTGAAGATTTACTGTCCTAGTCATGCAGGGGTATGTGGTAATAAGAGAGCTGACAGACTCGCAGCAAGAGCACTCACAGTGGGGACACTAGATATGGATAAGGGAGAGATACTGAGAGCAATTAATGATCACCTGTTAGAGAATGACACTGCAATAGATGAATTGTCAAGGCTAAGACTGTTGGAATATGGCATCAAACGTAAGGCTGGCAGAGATGGATGTATGAGAGGATGCATCCATCGTGTATACAACCAGCGAGCTACAGGAATAGTTAGCATTCCCACTCTTTGACATATACTGAGGGAGACTGAGCACCTATGGGTTTGCCCGGAGTGCAGTGATGTCGATTCTGTTCAACAATAACAATAAGTTATTCACAACTTTTTACAGAAGGAAAAGAAAGTGGGAAAAAAATTTAAAGCATGAAGAGGAAAGCAAATGGCAAGAAGGCAAGAAAATACATCTGTCAAAACAACATAAAAATATCAACAATAAAGTGGAACAAAATTACACACAGCTGTCAAAAGATATAAAATGCCAAAATAAAACTTTATGTTAAAGTTACAGGTGTCATGTCAACATTAATGTATCACAACAGCTTATATCACTACTACATCAAGTAAACAAAAATACTAGAAAACACATGAACAAAGAGAAAGGTCCTGCAGTGGTAATAAAAGTTAATTCATTTTATACTAAGAAAGACACACGACACAAACACCCTCCTCTTAAAAGACCAAGAGAAATTTAAAATTACAACTAGTAAAAGAAATTTAACTCACTTTGGTGTTTCTAAATCTTGTGGCTGAGTCACATGTTGACCCTTCTGCATGATCTCTCCTTGCACCTTTTGGTGACTGTCTGCTAATGGGATTGCAGTCTAATGTTACAATTTCATTTGTATCAAATTCTCTTTCATAATTCCTCCCTTCCAGAATATTAGAGCTCCTTCTCTTGCATGGATTTTGGTTTTGCTTTCTTGTCACATCTTGACTGCTATGAACCCTTTTAATCCCTGAACCCTGAGGGGTTACCACTGACAGCTGGTTGTTTGTGCTGGGGTTAGCAATGTTTACAGAAATACTGGAGTTTATGGAGTTTGAAATGGTGCAGTAGTCAACATTTGTGGTGTTCTCCTGTTGTTGTATCGTAGTCAACTCTGAGGTGTCACAGTTGTCTGAGGTAATGATAGGATAGTTCAAATTTTCATTAGAGTCTTTCTCTCTGACTGGGTTAGACTGAGTGATGATCTGCAGTTCAGCAGGAGACGCCATCGGGGAACAAGAACATGACCCTGAACCTGTGTCATGTCGAGATGAGATATCCCCATCTGGTGAGGATTTTTCATTCATGGTCTCTATATGAGGGTTCTTGGGACTTGGAAGAGGGGAAGCATCACATGTGCTTTCAACATCTGCACTTAACTGAGATGATCTTTTACTAGTGCAGGGTGCACTACTGCAACCTCCATTGCAGTGAAAGCAGACCTCATTGACATTATCATCCTTAAAACACTCTGAACATCTCAAAGCAGGTGAACACTGAGACACAGAGGAATAATTCTTATCAAAGCAATGTTTTTTTACCCCGTCATCCAGATGGCACAATTTCCCCTCACCACTGTCAACTTCATCCTCACTACGCTGCTCTCTAATGGCTGTACCAGGGCCCAGAAATCTGAACGTACCAGGAAATGGTGCATGTTGACCATGTTCAATATGATGCAGGCCACCTGAGTTTTGGTGGTCAAACTGTTTTCCTTCATGAAATACCTCACGTGATGGAGATTTCACAGGGGAGATTATATCCTTTGCAGATCCTCGACTGTTGTTACGGCGGTGACGAGATTTTCGTGCCCGCATTTTGGTTGGTGATGGAAGTATGAGTTCTGAACTTGTAGTCATGCTGCTGCCCTCTGTGTTTTTCATGGAGTCTGGACTGAGAAAAAAAAGATGAATACATTTTTAAAAAAAAACATTCTATCACATTATTTATTATTTCTTCAACAACTCGAGCCATATAATTTGTGTGGAATCAAGGAAGCTATAAAAGTAATGTTTCAGTCATTTCTGTGTTTAAATCATGCCTTTGCACTGCCTCAGTCAAACTTGCATGCTGTTTAAAAACATATTGGTATGTTGATAAAGAAAGCGTTTGTGAACTACTTAAGAAATGTTTGTGTCCTATGTAAGCCATATTAGACATTGTTCAAATTATATCTGTGTGCTCTTAAAACCATACCTGTGCAATGTTTAAATCATGAATGCATATTGAGTATGTCACATGTATATATGCTGTTTCACACACATGGATACCACAGCCTTCCAAGAATGTTTTAAAAGGTGATTAAGGAGAGTTGTCCATGGTGCTAGCATCTTCATCATGAAAAAGGAATAATAACAGAAGCTACTAAAACAACACACTAAGTGTGTTGGCATCGGCTCATCGTAATGGCTATTAACTACAGTTATGCCCCCCATGCTTCTGAAGGAACAGAAAAAATGCCAAAGAAGAAAGATATATGCTGTTTAAGACATTTTGACCATTCCAAGTGCTCCATTTAAAGTTGGTTTGGATGACTTATTGGCATCATGCACTTTACTGATGATAGCCGTGTGGAGCAGCCACTCTAGCTAATCCACTTGCAGGGACACCTGTACCAAAGCATTCACATGCTTCAGTACAGATGGTGTCTGCTGCACTTTATCCTATACAATGAGGCAACCAACCCATGCACAACCTCATGTGGTGGCCTCTTATGACATGCCTGAGGGAGCAGCCATCCTATTCTGTCTTTATCTCATTAGAGAGCTCTGTAACTACACAAGGCAGATGTGTAAAACAGAATATATAGAGACTATGAAGATGGATAGGACACACCTTCATGAAACACCCAACCAGGATAACCAAAAATGCCATTGACTGAAACCTACAAGGGAAAAGAGAAGTGAAGAAGCCATGGAGAACATCAAGAAGTACAGCAGAACAAGAAACCAAGGCAACTAGGCTATCACATAAGAGACACAGGGGTCAAGCAACAGTTGCAGCCCTTGTTTCACGTGAAAAGAAAAGGTTTGAGAGTTACAACAAAAGACATTTCCTGTGCTGTTTTACTTACGTATTTGTGCGCTGATAATGTTATGTCTGTGCACCATTTCAGTCACTTCTGTTTTCTGTTCCTATTTCTGTGCGATGTTTAAATCAATTATATCTTTAGATTATGTCATGTGAAAATATCCGAGCAAAATGGGGACAGTTTGTCGCTGCCCTACAAGATGCCACTATGCTGAGTCAGGCAGGGGCTAAGGATCCAAGAAGGAGAAGAAGATATAAATAGATATATTCTGTGTAAGCCCTGTGTAATTCCTGGAAGTCTCTGATAAGACAAAGGAAGAATGGGGACTACTGTGGTGCAAGAGATGCCATTGGGGAATAAAAACATGACCCCCACCCCCCAAGGCATCTCAGGTATGTCATACAAGACGACTAATATGAGGTTGTGTATGGGGGACTGGCAACTTCATCATATAAAACACATCGCTACAGAGAAACCACCACAGCAGGACCAGCTACAATGGTGGCTCTATATTCCATAAGGACTGCAAAAGAAAATGACGATAATGGTGATGATATGCTGCTTATGGAACTTGTGTGCTGTGTTCTAGTTACACTGACAAGGGTCACTTTCTTTTACACATCAAAGGTGATTTCAAACTTAACAAAGATACAGAAGTACATACGTTGTGACCTCTGACCCTGATTTATGTGTCCGCGTTTTGGTTAATCTGTCTAGTTTCTCCTGGGCTTTGATAATTGGCCGGACAATGCTCTTTCTCCGCTTGTTGTACAACATAAGTTGTTGTTCACGCCTGAATAGGAAAACAAAAAAATATGTAAATGTTAATGAAGTCAACAACTGTAAAGGCAAGCAAGCTTGATGTTACCAAGTTTTAAAACCTTGGAAAGGAATTTTTTTTCCCAGATATACAGTTTTCATATGTTTTAACGATTTATTCAATCATTCATTCATTTCCATTTTTGCCCCTTATGTGGCATGAGGCAACCCCTACAATTGGTTCACTCACAGGAAATTTGCACCAAAGCTTTCATGTGCTCTTGCAGTAGCGGTTCATGTAGGTAAAAGATCCCGTTACACGCCCATTGAGGCATATTGGGAATATGGTGTTAGGCCCATATTTTCTTGACCATCGGCACACTAGGGGTGACGTGGTCAGCATCACGCTGGCCGCCTTAACCTTCCCAGAGTTGCTCTGGTACCCAATTCATGAGGCTGGGTCAGCCCCGGAGCCGTCTGCGGTCTAAAAAATCCCGCCTGAACTGGGGATTGAACCATGGACCACCGAGCTAACAAGCCAGTGCACTAACCACTGCGCTACCATGGCTGTGGTTTATGTAGCAATTAGTTTTGAATGATAGAGTTGCCAACCACCTGCACAACCTTATATTTGTCTTCTCTAACGACATGTCAGTAGGCCTATTCTTTCCCTGTCTCCTAACAGACCCCCAGAAACTACATGGAGCAATGTTTTAATGATGGAGAGAAAGATTGGCACGAATAGAGAAAAAGGGAGTGTAAGAATGTCAGGGAAAAAGTGAAAGTATGACAGCAAATGGGAGAAAGTAAGCAACATTGAGAGAAACAATGAATGACAAAGGGTGTAAGATAGTTATGACAGAATGTGACAGAGTGGGAGAAAGTGAGCAAATTGAGAGAAACACTGAGTGACAAAGGGTGTGAAATAGTTATTACAGAGTGGGAGATTGTGAGCAGCATTGAGAGAAAGCTTAATAACACATATATGAGAAAGTGTAACAGAGTGGGAGACAGTGAGCAACACTGAGAGAAACATTGAATGACAGAGTGTAAGATAGTCGCGACAGTGTGAGAGAGTGGGAGACAGTGAGCAACATTGAGAGAAACATCGAATGACAGAGTGTAAGATAGTCGCGACAGTGTGAGAGAGTGGGAGACAGTGAGCAACATTGAGAGAAACATTGAATGACAGAGTGTAAGATAGTCGCGACAGTGTGAGAGAGTGGGAGACAGTGAGCAACATTGAGAGAAACATCGAATGACAGAGTGTAAGATAGTCGCGACAGTGTGAGAGAGTGGGAGACAGTTAGCAACATTGAGAGAAACATTGAATGACAGAGTGTAAGATAGTCGCGACAGTGTGAGAGAGTGGGAGACAGTAAGCAACATTGAGAGAAATATTGAATGACAGAGTGTAAGATAGTCACGACAGTGTGAAAGAGTGGGAGACAGTGAGCAACAGTGAGAAAAACATTGAATGACAGAGTATAAGATAATCATGACAGTGTGAGAGAGTGGGAGACAGTGAGCAACATTGAGAAAAACATCAAATGACAGAGTGTAAGATAGTCGCGACAGTGTGAGAGAGTGGGAGACAGTGAGCAACATTGAGAGAAACATCGAATGACAGAGTGTAAGATAGTTGCGACAGTGTGAGAGAGTGGGAGACAGTGAGCAACATTGAGAGAAACATCGAATGACAGAGTGTAAGATAGTCGCGACAGAGTGAGAGAGTGGGAGACAGTGAGCAACATTGAGAGAAACATCGAATGACAGAGTGTAAGATAGTCGCGACAGTGTGAGAGACAGTGAGCAACATTGAGAGAAACATCAAATGACAGAGTGTAAGATAGTCGCGACAGTGTGAGAGAGTGAGAGACAGTGAGCAACATTGAGAGAAACATCGAATGACAGAGTGTAAGACAGTCGTGACAGTGTGAGAGAGTGGGAGACAGTGAGCAACATTGAGAGAAACATCAAATGACAGAGTGTAAGATAGTCGCGACAGTGTGAGAGAGTGGGAGACAGTGAGCAACATTGAGAGAAACATCGAATGACAGAGTGTAAGATAGTCGCGACAGTGTGAGAGAGTGGGAGACAGTGAGCAACATTGAGAGAAACATCGCATGACAGAGTGTAAGATAGTCACGACAGTGTGAGAGAGTGGGAGACAGTGAGCAACATTGAGAGAAACATCGAATGACAGAGTGTAAGATAGTCGCGACAGTGTGAGAGAGTGGGAGACAGTGAGCAACATTGAGAGAAACATCAAATGACAGAGTGTAAGACAGTCACGACAGTGTGAGAGAGTGGGAGACAGTGAGTAACATTGAGAGAAACATCGAATGACAGAGTGTAAGACAGTCACGACAGTGTGAGAGAGTGGGAGACAGTGAGCAACAGTGAGAGAAACATCAAATGACAGAGTGTAAGACAGTCGTGACAGTGTGAGAGAGTGGGAGACAGTGAGCAACATCGAATGACAGAGTGTAAGACAGTCGCGACAGTGTGAGAGAGTGGGAGACAGTGAGCAACATTGAGAGAAACATCAAATGACAGAGTGTAAGACAGTTGCGACAGTGTGAGAGAGTGGGAGACAGTGAGCAACATTGAGAGAAACATTGAATGACAGAGTGTAAGACAGTCGCGACAGTGTGAGAGAGTGGGAGACAGTGAGCAACATTGAGAGAAACATCGAATGACAGAGTGTAAGACAGTCGCGACAGTGTGAGAGAGTGGGAGACAGTGAACAACATTGAGAGAAACATAGAATGACAGAGTGTAAGACAGTCACAACAGTGTGAGAGAGTGGGAGACAGTGAGCAACATTGAGAGAAACATCAAATGACAGAGTGTAAGACAGTCGCGACAGTGTGAGAGATAGTGAACACCATTGTGAGAAACAATGAGTGGAGTGTAAGCAGGGCATTACAGAGTGTGACTGGTAGCAAATGAGATTGATGGAGAAGTGAGTATGACAAATCTGAAAGGAATGAATATATATAGATATATGATAATAATGACCCATCAATGGCTAAACATGATATTCCTCTCCATCAATTAAATAAAAATGACAGAAAGTAGGACATAGAGTAAGTATGAGTGAAGCACAGTGAAAAAGAACATTATGAAAGTAAATGGGATTATGAAAAAAATTGTTATTGTTAATCAGAATCGACCTCACTGCATTCTGGGCAAACCCATTGATGATCAGTCTCCCTCAGCAAATGTTGAAGAGTATGAATGCTAATTGTACCTGTAGCATGCTGGTTGTACATAAGACGGATGCATCCTCTCTCACTTCCATTTCTGCTAGTCCTACGTTTGATGCCAAACTCCAACAGCCTCAGCCTTGTTGATTCATTCATTGCAGTGTCATTATCCAGCAGGCGATCATTAATAGCCCTTAGTATCTCTCCCTTATCCATGTCCAGTGTACTCACTATGGGTGCTCTCGAGGCCAGTCTGTCAGCTCTCTCACTGCCATGTAACCTGCATAACCAGGACAGTAGATCCACACCAATTCTTTAAGACCAGGATTCTATTGATGTTTTCCATTCCTGCTGCAGCCATCTGTTCTGAACTTTCCGGAGCATGGCTTGAGAGTCTGACAATATAACTGCCCTGGCTGATGGAGTTTCAGACAGCCACCTCAGTGCTGCAGTAACTGCCTCTACCTCTATTCTCATGCTGGAGGTTATTGTCATGTAGGCTTCACTCTGTTGAGCGATGACCCTGCCCTTTATTCTCGCAAAGAAGCCCCATCCTGATTTCTCACCACGCACTACAGACCCATCAGTGTACACAATAGCGTCATCATCCTCAGCATGATCACTTATCAGCTGATTAATCTCCAGCTCTGCTTTTTCATTGCCCCAAGATCTGCACTCTCTGCCAAGGCTAATGATGACCTGCTGGTAATTTATCCAGTTCTCCCCTGACTTAATCCACTCTTCCCCTTTAGATACATTTTCAACCCTGGTCACCTGACCAATCGTAGCATCTGCTTATGCCATCCATGACATCCCCCTCTTGATTCTTGCTCCTCTAATGTCAGCTACATTCTAATGTAGAGGATGTCTTTTGTCGGTGGTTACCCGCATGTATGCTTTTGCCTGGGCCATCACATATCTGGATCTAATCAACAGCAATCCGAGCATGTATCTCATTGTCACAATAGGGTATCACGCATACAGCCCAAAACTAATCATATCCGTTCATTTTGAATGCATTCCAGTCGTTCACATTGTGACACTGACAGCGTGAGTATTCCTAGCCCGTACTCGATTACTCAAATCACGAGCTGATGATGACAGTTTTAAATACAGAATGAGTGAAAGAGAGAGAAAATAAAAGAAACTAAGTAAGAGAGACTGAGTGAAAAATGAGAGCAGTGAATTGTGTGTAAAATGATTAAGAGAGATTTTGACAGAAAGCACAGATACTCATAGAAGCAAAGCAAGACAGTATAAAGCAGAGTTGTCATAAGCCTTTCCTAACAAGTCTAAAGTCAAGTTGAGTCTGTGTTACTCTTTCAGTCGAGTCACTGTGGTGACTTAAGTCTGACTAAAGTTTGAGTCAATCACTTCAAGCATCTCCAGTGGTACACTATAATTTCTTCACAAGGACATTATCAGCTAAATATGGTATCTTACTTTTAGATTGACATGTAATTCTACCCAATGATCAAAATTTGACAAGCTACATGCTAGGGTAATCCTACATTCTGAGAGGATATAAGCAGTTAAAGTTTAAATTAAAAAATCTCACTTGATTAGCTCCCTTTCCCTCTTTTCCAGTTGCAGCATGCAAGCTGTGAGCTCCATGTAGAGATTGTTGGCTCGCTCCAGTTTTCTCTCATAATGTTCTCTAACATCTTGAGCGTGTCTGCAGGAAACATACGTCACATATATTTTTCACAGGCAGTGTAAATGTAACTATAAAATAACATTATATTATGTTCCAAGTGCAAATGTAGGACATTGTTACTATTAACTTCACAGCCTATCTCCAACCAAAACACCAACAATTTCAGGAGCAGTTGGCTGAAATCAGTCAAGAGTGGCTGTATACACCTATTCACCCTATCATATTCAGAATAATGAGCCGAAACGCTTGTTCGACGGGGGGGACTCCTTCTGATGATCAGATTGCCTCCTGTTGTATCGTTATGTATAGAGTTTCCTATCACCCTATCATATTCATTGTGAATATTCACTGTGAACTGCATGGTCTATATACATTTATACAATAAGATTTATTTATCAATATCATTGATTTCCTAAACTATGGCCAGTTTTCAATCTAGTCTAGACATGAAGAAGGAGAATAAAACCAGATGGTTCAAGTTTTTAATTTTGGATGATGTCATTCACTGAAAATAGGTATCTTCTGTTCTCATATTTGCTAGTTTCAAGTCAAAGTCATATTTGCTAGTTTCAAGTCAAAGTCATATTTAACTTATTTAACCTAAGGGTCTTTTATATTTGGACATGTGCCTTAATATAACCGACTAGGTTGAACGGAACGCGCCTCGCCAAAACGAGGCAAAACTTTATTTCCATCTGATGTTCAAATGTACTGTTTTCATTTTTTCTAATGTTTGTTTGAGAGCTTCATGTGAAAGTGTCTGAAACTTCATGTGACGTACTTTGGGCGTAATCTTCACATGAATGCCATTATCCAAGATGACAAACTCGAACCATGTGGTTTTGTTCCCCTTTTTCGTGTTTAGACTGAAAACTGGCTAAAGTTTAGGAAATCATTCTTTTATTGCCTTTCCTTAAAAATTATGTATGTATTACAGGTAAGAGTGGTTAGAGTGCTGGTCTCTCGTGGCAAAGGTGCAGTGTTTAAATCACTACAGACACGCTCCAGTCTACCCAGCTGTACATGGGTTCCTGACTTTGAGTAAGGGAAGTAAAAGGCAGTGAGGAAGAGAACTGGCCACCTCACCTCTCGATGCTGGACATAGTTTTGTGAAGTCTCCCCTAAGGCAGTGTCTGCTATTCTACTACCTTTTATTTGTTACAAGTAGGATTATACATTTAAAAGGTCTTGTACGAGTCTACACAATGTTTAACGAGTAACATGACACTTACCCATTACCTTACATCTTACAAATATTCAACAGATGAAAAATTATTGCATTATCAACTTATAAACGTAAAGGCGGTTCAATAGCAGATACTGCCGTAGGGTGGCGAAGTGTTAGAGTTATGTTACAGCTTTATAAGTTGGGGTGACCAGGTCTGTCCTCACTACCTTTATCTTCCCTAACCAAAGAACAATCAGGTACCCATTTTCACAGCTAGGTGGACTAGAGCTAGATGTGGCCTGAAATTAAACCTGCGCACTTTGCCTTGAGAGGCAAGTGCCTCAACCACTTGGGTGCTTCATCAACGCTATATATTCCTAATATTTAACTGTTGACATAATATGTGACTATTGTCATATATGTTTCTCATATTTAGCAAATAACATCACATTTGTTCATTTTCCAAGGATTTAACAGATAACAGAGTTACATACAACTGTACCCATCCTTCTATATTCTATATAATAATTAAATAACATTGTCACATATCACAGTTCTTATCACCTCGCCTTTTCTAATTACAAAACAGATATGTATGATCACTGACTAACAGAGATTTTGAGTGAAAAGAAAATTAGGAATATTACTTGTTAAATATCACAAAGTCCTCTGGAGCAAACGTTGGGACTGCTTGGCAAGGAAGAACATTCCAGCACCTCTTTTCCATGCTATACAGAGCTTTTACAAGACTTGCAAAAATTATGTGAGGATGGCAAACCTTAAGTCGGAAGAGTTCTGGATCATTACTAGTGTAAGGCAGGGTGATATAATGTCACCTTATCTTTTCATTCTCCTCATGGATGATGTCATGAAAGCATGTAAGGAAAGGACCAAAAAGTATTCAGTGGGGTACTGGAAGATGAGACAGGTCTGTACTTCAGAGCTGGCATTTGTCGATGCTGTTGCCCTGATTGCTAAATCAGAGGCACATCTTCAATCCAACCTCCGGAAGGAAGAATTGGAGAAGAGAGGGATAGTTATCAGCAGCTGCAAAACAAAAACAAGGTGATCTCAAGAGAAGGAAAAAGGCATCATATTATGCTGGGAGAGGTCAACCACTTTAAATACCTTGGAGCTATCATAGACTGGAAGGGAGGCATCAAAGAAGAGTTGGCTGCCCAAAGAGTGGCAGCTGGAAGACTTTTTCAGGCAATAAACCAAGGATTCCTCAGCAAAATGGAGACCAGCAAGAGGATGAAGATGGCTGTATACCAATCCAACTACTTCCCAGTCTTGACATATGGATGCGAGTCATGGGAATTTACAACCCACAGAAGCCAGCTCTTAACCTTTGAAATGAGGTATCTGAGGAAAGTGGTTGAAGTAACAAGAAGAGACATGATCCTCAACCAGACGATATGGTAAACCCAGCCCCTGCAGATCCAAATTGAACAGTCCCAACTTTGATGGTTTGGCCATGTCTGCAGAATGGAAGAAGATCGGATACCACAACAAATATGGGAAACCAAGAGCCATATGGGAAACCAAGAGCCAGGGATCAAGACCTCCAGAATGACCAGAGTTCACAGGGAGGACAAATTAGACAATTCCTGAAAGATCGAGTGCTAGACTGGAACCAGGTCAGGAGGAAGACTACCAATAGGACAGTATGGCCCTCTCTCTAGCAAACCTCTATACCCCAGGGTAGAAGAGGAATGACTAAGTAAGTAAGTAAATATCACTAGGGAATGTGAATATTGAAAACTCCTTCTTGGACAAATAAGCCATACTTTCTGGAAAAGTACTGTATATCTGCTTCAGCTTACAAACGTAAATCTATCTCCATCACTTACCTCAACTCTTCCTTCCTCCTTTTGATTAGCTCTTCCTCTAACTGTGGTAAGTTAGAACCCTCAGCCTTCATTTTCTGGAAACTTTCTTGGATTTCTTCTCGCCATATTGCCTGCAAGTAAAATTTAAGTATGCAATTTCATGTGAAACAGCTTAAGTTCCAGGGAAAACCTTAGATCATCACAGGTTAGTGTCAGATTCAAATTAAAAAAACAAAATAAAGTTTTAAAAAAATTCACGAATATAAAAAAAAAATACTAAGAAACTAAAAGGCTAGAGGAACATTCATTGTGCTGGTCAAGAGAAATCAAGCCCAACACAAAAATCAGAATCTTTAACTCAGGTGTCAAGTCAGTCTTATTGTATGGCACTGAAACAGGAGAACAACAAAACAACAACTAAAATGCTAACATTTTAAATAAATTGGTGCTTAAGTAGATGAATTGAGGTGGTATTGCAAGATCACTATTGTGGAACAGATGACAAGAATCAGACAAACACCAGTGGAACAAGAGGTGAGAAGAAGGCGATGGATAAAAGACACCCTGAGAAAACCAGTTGATACCATTACAAGTCAGCCCTTATTCTGGAATCCCCAGGGAAAAATAGGTAGAGGAAGATCAAAGAACACATGGAGAAGAGAACTGGAGACAGACATGAAAAGGATAAGAAAGACATGGACAGACCTTGATCTGATGACTTGAGACAGGAAGACTTCACAAAAGTTTGTTGAAGGCCTATGCTCAGTGGGGAGCTGAAGGGTGAAGATAATGATAAAGAAACAGATCAGATGAAGTACCACCTCCGCACTGAAGGTTGGCTGTGGTAGATCTCCAACAATTTATGTCTCTTATTTTGGTGATACACTCATGATAAACTATTTTATGCCAACCACGTCATGTTTGCTTTTTGCTGTTACTATCCTGGTGCCCACTTCAATTCAACATTTTCTTCTATTATGGTTGTTAAAAAAAGATTATGTCTCTCTGTATGCCCACAATGTTTTATTGGTTTCATTTTTATCACTTTTATTACATCTGTTTTCATAGCTAGTCCAGGACTTCTTTGTTTGTTCTCTTCTGTCTTCACTCTATTTTAAAACTTCAGTCAGATTTGATTTTTTTTATAACTGAAAGAGATCGTGTGCAGTAGAAATTTAAAGTTAGTATATGAAAATAGTTAAAAAGTTTATAATATTATTTGCAATAAATCAGCACTTTGGTTAGATATAAGAAATCTGATCTGAGAAAAGTTCTTTCTGGAAAGTATCTGTGTAAAATTTCATGCGGAGTGATGAATAAATTAACAACTTACAATGGGGAAAAATATGTACATACACTGTGCTGTTCATAGTCCATGTTCCTACATCATACATTAATCAAGACTATGTATAACACAGAGCATCTGCTTGGCAAAGCGGATAGAGCACTGGCCTCTCGCAGCAAAATCACCAGGTTCAAGACATGGTGGTGTCATGCTCCAGGTTACCCAGCTGTAAAAGGATACCTGACTCCGCTCTTGAGTTAAAGAAGGCAAAGGCAGCGAGCAAGGAAACTAATTTCCACCTCTGAAAGCTGGACCTAGTATAGGGAAGCTTCCAACATTTCACACCCTACGGCAGTATCTGCTATAGGACTACATTTATCTTTTTGTATACCACTTGATGATTCAGTTTCTCATTGTGTAAATTTGTTTGTTACTTGCTAGTGAATTTCTCTCTTCTTCAAATGTTATTGCTAAATGTGATATCAACTTGTGTCCAGAATAGCAAACCTAAAAAGCATCACACACTGACTGCAGCAGACATTTGTGGTAGCTATGACAAGTAATAGTTCATTTACATAATTTATATGTTACTTTATCCTAAACATAAATGCAAGTTAATATGAAATGCACTTTTTAGGACATAGTTACAATATATTTTCTCTTTTTCTAAGTCATGTTATATTTACGAATCTGCTTCTTGCAAATTCTGCTTGCAGCATTACCCTTTCTTTATAACTGCATCCAAATTCTCAAAAGAAAAGCTCAGTTGAGTAACAACAGTTGGAATATTAACATAGTCATCAATGCTGGCATAAATAACATAGCTCTCAATGCTGGCATAAATAACATAGCTCTCAATGCTGGCATAAATAACATAGCTCTCAATGCTGGCATAAATAACATAGCTCTCAATGTAGCCTGTTATCATCATTCATCATTTTCCTTTGCTGCTCATTACAGAGATGGAGCAACCATTGTAGCTGGTCCCTTTGTTGGAAGTCTACACCAAACAGTCACATGCTCTTGCAGCAGTCGTTTCTGTAGCAGTATGTTTTAGATGATGAGGTTGCCAGCCCCGTACAACAACCTCATATTAGTCACCTTGTATGACATGCGCGAGAGTGCAGTAGTACTATTCTTTTTCTGTCTCTTCAGAGACCCCTAGGGACTACTCAGGGTATACCCCGTTATGATCATCATACAAAATTAAAAAAGCATACCTGAGAATCTACAAATTTTTCAGGACTGTAACTAAGTAGTTCTGAGGAGGCAATCTCAAGATGCATAAGAATCTGTCTGAAGGATGGTCTATTCCGGGGCTTCCCACTCCTAAGAGACAGAACAACATACAAGTGATAGGTAAACCTTGACACAACATGAATACTCATAGAACTCACTGTAAGACAATCTTCATTTAAAATGAATATAACTATCATCATTATTCCTTTTCGTTCCCCGTGGAACATAGGGCTGAAACAGTTGCTCTCCATCGATTTCTATTCTGGGCTGTCTTTTTCAGCTATGCCCAAGTGTGTCTATTTACAAATATCTGTAGTGTGGAGGTGATACTCATTGGGACATGCCATGTCTCTGAGCCATACAGCAAGACTGACTTTGTTATGAGGCAAACAACAGAAGAAGAGAAAACAGGAATACAGTGGACATTCAACAAACATCTGGAGGATCTTGGCTTTGCAGATGATTTGTGCCTTCTGTCACATAGACAGCAAGATATGCAGGAGGAAACAAACAGATTAGTGACAGAAGCAGCAAAGATGGGACTACACATAAATGTAAATAAAACAAAGAACTTGGAGAAGAACTGTGGATGAGGAGGCTAATGCATGAACAATCGTAACAAGATGATGCTATTTTGCTAATAAGAAGGGCACCTCTGGCTAATAGAAATAGAGGGAGACCACACAAAAAACACACGGAGGATGGAATTAGACAGATACATGAAGATGATAAACAAGACATGAGAAAACTAGCGTTGAAAATAATACACATTGAGGAAAAAAACCATTTGTTGAAGGCCAGTATAAGATGGCCAGAAGTAATAACAAATGTAGAGCTAAGGAAAAGATAGGACACACACTCAGAATATAGCTGAGGAGTTCCATATTGGTCGAAGGGCATTAAAAGCTCATCTGGCTTTATTTATCTTAAAACAGACGACACCATCAGTTCCCCCTCCTTTGTCAATGTTACTCCCCAGATATGTAAAGCTTTCTATTTCTTCAATAACTTCTAAGAGTGACAAATCAAGGAATTTTCTACCTGCAATGGATCTCCACAACATTTTCTGTTTCTTGTTGTAATGGTGCATGTATGAGATTGATTCCTGTCCGCATTTTTTTGTTTCCTACTCAATTAATGTTGCTGTCAACATCTTCCATGTTTGCCTTCAACAGTTCTGTCCATTTTGGTTTTCATGAAAGTGTGATTTTTTTTTCATATGTCCATGCTGTCTGTTTTTAAATGTGTTTGGCTGATTGTCATTTCTTTCTTTACTTCTCTTTAAACTCTTTGTTATTCTTTAAATTCTTTGTTTTTCTTCTATGGAATTTATCAATTTTTTGTTGGGGGGGGGGGGGGGGGGGGGTTAATAAGGGCCTCAATTGCATCATCCACTTGCTTGCAAATGCTGAAATAGTTCATGCTGAAATAAGGGACATCAGTTTATTCGATTTTGCTGCCTATCACAAGAAATGAAAACTCTTGCATGTTTCTGCCAATGTTAGTTATTCCTGTTGATATAAACACTTACTATGTTCAGTCCTGAAAGAGAATAAGCAGGGTATGACCTTAAAGCAGGGTTTCTTTACCTTTTTTGTGCCATGGACTGCTTTGATTGTCCAATTAAGGCTAAGGACTTCTTGGAAGAAAAAAATTGTATATAAAGGCAAATTAAAAAACGTTACATTTTAAAGATTAGGTTACGTACACAGACCTCCTAGAATCCATTCATGGACCGCTAAGGGGGTCTGTGGACCACAGGTTAAGAAATCCTGGCTTAGACAATCAGTGGATTTGAGAGATCAGTATTGCCAAGGTGGTCATTATAAAGCCAGAATTTTGTAAAAGCATCACAGTGCTGATCTTCAAATTCAATATTTTGCATGATGTCAGATTTTTAAAAACGGTATATGATCTGTTATATTTGATGAAAAACCAAAGTCTACTAACCAACATTGTCTCATGAGAAGTTTGAATCCCTCTGGGCAAGTTGTGGGAACTGGCAAGTGAAGGCTGTTGCTGCCAACTCCCCAAATTATGGCAGAGGAGTCAACATCCTTGTATGGCACTTCTGCAATTATTAGCTCCCACAAGACAACTCCATATGACCTAAAATAAGTTGACAGGTATATCAAATATGGTTACCTTGTCACTGAGGTAGCAACTGATTTCATCCTATCATAAATATCTAGTCACTGAGGTACTAAATGATTTCAGCCTATCATAAGATGGTACAACATGATGACTTAAATTCCAGTTTGGTTTGGTTTGGTTTCGGTTTTAAGGACTATCTTCATCGCACATGGACAACTCCATCAGTGCTTCAACCTTCTCTCTTAGATCACACAAGGAGGATCTCAGCACAGTGCATGAACTCCACAGAACCAGCGAGAATCCCAGTGTGTATATATAGGATTCACACATTCTATAAATCCTTTTGTGGTGCTAAGGTTTCTAATTTTTAAATTTTGCAACGGCAGCGGCCTTATGGCCTACTCTTTAGATTTCCAACTGCCGTAGGATTTTTAACGTGCGCAATTTGCACATTGGACCTCCTAATTTTTTGCCCTTATCTGAAAAGGCTAGGCATCCAATCTCACTACCCAGGAGACCAGGGGAGAGTATCACATCATTAGTTCTGGTTCTTAAAACAATTTCTATAAATTATAGTTCCCTTTACTGGAAATTGAACCCGGTACCTATAGAATTTGAAGCGGATGTTATACCTCTTAGCCACTTTGACCCCAAAACTTCCAGTTTACCAGTGTTTAAGGAATACTATTCCTTCTTGTTACCTTCTTCTTCTTCATTTGCTTTCAGACGTCAACTTGAATATGATCAAAGAAAGCAGCGGTCAGCTTGAGGCTGTTGGTATCTCTATAAAGTCTTTCTAGGAATGGTACTGGTGATGGCCATATGTCCGGCACTCTCACCATCTGGCAGGACTCCATGAAATGAGCACCACTGGTTAATTTTAATTCGCAACGACCTCATAAAGCAAAGAGCATTGCACTGTTCCATTATGCCTGTAGCCAAGTGCATCCGATTTCAACAGGCATTTCTGTCTAGTCGCATTCCTTAGCCTATGACTGTCCCCAGCCTACCTGCCAGGCAGCAGGTGGTTTGAAATCAGAGTTTTCCTTCTCCTAAATGAACTGTCATCCAAGGCTGATGACCTTAATCTATCTGGAGCATTCTGGTTTTAGAGTGCCAGAGACTTGCTCTTTGTCCCTTCTTCTGTTAGTATAAACAGGGCCAGCTTGTGAAGGCTAGGAGCTGGACTTTGCTGTCAGAGGTCATGTATAGGTCATACCTTAGGAACATTTACATGAAGTTGAGAGCTCATCTTAAACTCCACTCCTGGCTATGACAGCACTTTGGACCCCCTTCTTATTAGCAAAATAGCATCATCTTGTTACGATTGTTCATGCATTATCTTTCACGTTCCTGTGGAGTACTGGCCTTCAACAAATGCATCCATTCAAGTCTTCTCATGTCTTGTTTATTATCTTCATGTATCTGTCTAATTCCATCCTCCATGTGTTTTTTGTGTGGTCTCCCTCTATTTCCATTATCCTGGGGATTCCAGAGTAAGAACTACCTTGTAATGCTATCAGTTGGTTTTTTTTTTTCAATGTGTATTATTTCCAACGCTAGATTTTCTACTCGTGTCTTGTTCCATTGGTATTTGTCTAGCTATTTCCATCAGTTCCACATAAGTGATCTTGTCATATCATTTCAATCCTTCTATTTTGTGCAGACGTTCATTTATAAAAGTCTGTACGTTTCTGGTTCGCATTTCTGTTGTTCTCTATGTTTCTCTTCAGATATTCCAGGTGCCAAATCTTAAGATTCTCCCTATAAGACATGGGTGATTGTCGTGGTTGAGTTTGAGTGTAGAGTATTTGTCGAGTTGGATAACAGTAGCGAAATCGACAAGGGATAGTGGACTGACAGAGTTATAGATTACACTTTAGATAAGGTGTAAATAGGAGATGGACTTGAGACAACCTGGAAGAAGATTTATTCAAATGATCTCTCTCTCCAAGCCTCAACTCACTTATGTCTGTCTAAGCATCTCCTGCTCTCAACTCTTTTCTCTTATCATACATAGAGATTCTAGTAAAGAGCTAAAAATACAAATATGGATGGAAAGGTCGTGAACAGCGCATTAATAAATGTGTAAAATTTATTAAAGAAGAAAAGAATGGAATTTAATGCATATCATCATACACAGCATAAATTACATCAATAATCAAATATTCATCAATAGTCATCAATAATCATATACACCAACAACCACACACACAGATCACCATTTATAAAACCTGTAGAACACAGAGAAATAAAATAACTGAGTGTCAGCCCGTCCGTTTTCGGGACCATATGAAATAGCTCCAGTAAGTGGTTTTTTCGTATATATCCTCCATCGGTGATGGAATTAACCTGAATAAAATCACTGTACAGGCGCTATCATTGGTGATTCCTCCCTACTGGCGCGAGGTGGGCTGGAAGACTCTATTTACCTTCTGTTTACCAAAATGAATAAACTGCGTGGCAGTCCGTCCGTTTTCGGGGACCAGATGAAATAGTCCAGACAGTGTGTTACTTGTAGATCCTTCGTGAGGGACTATGCCTACAAAACTGTCCTTGTTGGTACTATCATTGGTGACTCCCCCCTACTGGCGCGAGGTGGGCTGGGGGACGCTGTTTATCTCCTGCAGACCAACTGAATGAACTTAGCGACAGCCTGTCCGCTTTCGGGGACCAAGGGGAATAGCTCCAGTAAGTGGTTTTTTCGTATATATACGCCATCGGTGATGGAATTAACCTGAATAAAATCACTGTACAGGCGCTATCGTTGGTGACCGCTACTCGCGAGAGGGGGGCTGGAACTCTGTCCATAGATGGCTGCTCATACGTGCGAGGTTTTAAGTATCCAGAAAATACACTAGAAGAAGTCACTTGAGGACAAAGAGTCCCAGGCGCGCTTATCCGGCGCTAGGCTCTGCTTGGCTGTAAATCCTGTTTAAACTGGTTTGGCTGTGGTTTGCTGAGAGCCCCGTTTAGGCACAAAAAGGCGGGTGATATGGAATTCTGCTATCGGCATGCTGGGCGGGTTTGATATTCTGGAAGCCGCGATGCTCTGGCTGGTAATCCAATAGGCGAGTAGAGAGCTACTACTGCATTTGGCGATTCCAGATTTTGCGTTGGCTCCGTTGCACTGCGTGAGCTTAACTTGGCGTTGACAAAAAGGGGTTTTGATTCAGGAACGGGGTTGACGATTCGTTACGCTAGCGGTATTCAGAAACCCTCTAGATCGAAGAAAATATGACGTTCTTCGCCTGACTGGAGTCTGCTCTAGCGATTCGGTCTCCCTGAAACTGAGACCCAAAAAAACCTTTTACCTCAAGCAAATAATAAATCACACTAACTTTATACAGAAAGTTTCGCTCCACTATGGGATTAAATTTATTGTAGTTATTGCTATGATAGTTTAGGGCTGTCTTTAACCATGTCTCCTGTTCCTTAAAAATATCAATTATCAACACGCGCCCGCATAGGCTTAATATCTTTTGTACACCCATGTAACTGTCATTAAATGTTCTGACAGCAAAATCTCCTCCTCTTCTCCCAATCTCAACATACAGGAAACCTAACCTGTAGTTACAGTTAAAAGAATATGCTTATTCATCTTACAACATTAAATGAATTTACATAAACAGATTACAGCATTTGACATTACACAAATAAATCGTATGTCCCCTTTGGAAATATATTAGCATTCCACAAAATGAGTACAAAGAAAATGCAATGTTCTTGCTATAATAATACAGTTGTGGCTAAATCATAAGATATAATTATATCTATGCCTGGTGACTGCTTTCAGTGAAAGTTATAGACTAGTGCCTAGCCACACAAGTAAGCATAAAATGATCCTCCCTTGCCACTAGAAATATCTATCAAAAGGAATAAGTGACTATCTCCTATAATCCAGAGTTATTACCTGCATCTCACTATTCAGTTTTAAAGTGAACAATCCACACCTGACATTATCTTACAGAAATGACAGTTAATTTTTGCTGACTCTTAATCCAATGGTAAGCATTCGTGGACTGATTCTACGCCTAATATCTGTTATTGTAAGTTTAACATTTAACCCATGATAAACCGTAACAGTTTAAGCACCACTTAATAGGCCGTAGACAGCGCTACCTTATCACTGAATAAATTACTAGGAGAAGTCCTCAGAAATAAATTCACTTCCCTAACAGATATACAGTAGAACTCCATTTATCCGAACCCCTTGGGACCGAGCATCGTTCGGATAATCAAATGTTCGGATAATTGGATTACATAATGTATCGAGTACATGTACACATACGCTCGTATTTCTAAAAATAATTAACCATCACAAGGGAAATACACATTAAAACATATTTACTTGTACTGTAATAATAATACCCACACTGTATTAGATCACCGTATCACCAAAATCTTTTATTACACAGCAGTGCATGTACTACTTGTATTAATTATGTTTTTTTAAGAAAGAGAAATGTTTTCAAAATAACATTACAAACGATTCAAAACCATGCGCAACTTACGTATACATGTACTTGCACAGATGTAGCCCACTATTTAAAATAATGAGGAATCCTCTTTTGCACCAAACTGGATAGTCTCCTTTTGGCTGCTAAGTCCCGCATTCTCTTCAACAGCAGAAGCTGTGTAGGACAGCTGTCATCTTCTTGCTCGTACCAAGCCATCGCTGTTTCTAGTGCTATAAAGGCCTCTTCAGGACTTGGTCGACGTTTTGGGTTTTCTTCATAATCTACAAGTACATCATGTACTTCTGAGGAGTCTTCATCATCGGTCACTACATGTATTTGGTTTTCTTCTTGCACAAAAGACAAAATTTCTTCGTCATTCAAAAACTGAAAACCAGAATCATTATCATCTTCTAGCCACGTGTGTGCATCATCTTTGTCACAGTCCGAAAATCCGGGCATTGCTTGAAACAGTTCCACAACTTCATTTATACAATCATCATTTGTGTCCACTGCAGTAGTTTCATTTCCTTCTTTTTTCCCAAGCAATCTATTCCAAGCCTTGTTGAGATTATCTTGTGACAGGGTGGTCCAAGCATCAGCTAACATATAGCAGCAGTCTTTGAGATTAAGCTTCTTGGAAAACGCCACCACACTTTCTTCATCTTCAGCCAACAATAAACGACGCAGGACTTCCTTCTTGTACATCTTTTTAAGTTTTGCTATAACACCCTGATCCATTGGTTGAATCAGTGCTGTTACATTAGGAGGCAGAAAAATTACTTTAAAATTTGCATCAACTGCATTCAATGTATCCGTCTCTGGATGAGATGGTGCATTGTCCAGTAGAAGAATTACTTTTCCAGTTTTCTTTTCTTGTTCTCTCAACCTCTTCACATTTGGGATGAACTGATTTGTATACCAATCAAGAAATATTTCACTATTCATCCAAGCACTCTTCTGTGCTTTGTAGCACAATGGGAGACATGTCACATTCTTTAAACAACGTGGTTTTTTTACTTTGCCGATCGTTAGCACCGGTAAATGATGACTTCCACTGGCATTCGCGGCTACCAAAATTGTTACTCTCTATTTGCACTTTTTAAACCCAGGGGCAGCTGCTTTGCGCTGAGATGCAAGTGATTTTTGAGGCATTGATTTCCAGTATAAGCCAGTCTCATCGGCATTAGACACATCATCGAGTGAATAACTTTCTTCTTCCAAAAAAGCCAAGAGTGTTTCTTTAAAATTTTCAGCGGCAGTTGCATCGCTAGATAAAGATTCCCCTTGAATCTCCAATCCTCGTATGCCATGACGAGATTTAAAGTTTCTTAACCATTCCTGGCTAGCCTTAAAGTCAGGAGGACCGTCAAGTTGATTGTTGAACTGAAGTGCCTTTTCACACAATAGAGAGCCAGAGATAGGTTCCCCTTTGCTTCTTCTTTGCACAAACCATATATACAAAGCCTCTTCCAATTTCAAATCTTTCGCATTTCTCATGGTTTTACGTTTCTTCGACCCATTTTCACTATCCAATTTCGATGCAAAACTCATAATTTTATCCTTGTTACTTTTGATGTCAGAGACTTTAGCTTTCCCAACATTGAAAATTCTGGCAAGTGAAGACACAGTTTCACTTTTTCCTAGTCTCTTGATAATTTCTGTTTTCGTTTCAATTGACAAAACATTGCGGTTCCTTTTATATGCATTAGGCCTACTGGAAGATGCCTTATCGCACAGAGAAATACTTGTACACCAAAATTATTCTGCTGTGGTAGCAGAGACAATTATTTTAAGTTGAACTGTCTGTTTAGCCAGTGTTCTGCCTAGAACGCACTCGTACACTGGATTGGTAAACTAGATATTAACTGACTTTATGATATAATGATCTAACTGACTTCCTGTATGTAAGCGACCGACCATTAGCCCATCCCATCCTCTACAAATTGTTCGCACACATTTGAAGCTTGCCGCATCAAAAGATTCAGAATTGTAGTCTAACGTGACTGGTGGCACCTGGTTTTTTTTTTCTGGACAAAGTGTTCGGATAATTGGATGTTCGGATAATTGGGGTTCGGATAAATGGAGTTCTACTGTATATAAAAGCTAACATGAATCTAATATTATAATTATAAGATATGTCAACTCACCCCGAAAATGACTAGAACATAGGCAAACACATTCTAGTACTGTGTTAAAGTTTGCCTTATCTCATGATGGTCATCTACGGGCCAGGAAAATTTACGAATGTCTTTGTCTATTAAAACCAGTCTACTCTTATAGATCACAAGGGACGCTCCCCCCGGACACCTGGCCTGCATATTTCTACAGAAGTTCAGCGAAAGACGTAATCTAGAGTAAGACAAAAGAAATCGTGCGAAAGTTCCCCAGGTAGAGAAATGCATAACATTATGCTCTATCTTGTCTAAGGGGAGAAAACCCAAAGACTGACCGCGGGTTTGTCTCCCCCTGTTTCCAGGATGCATAATATTATGATCCGAAGCAGTGTTCTGGAAGCCAAACACAGGGACCCTTTCGCTCGTGATCAAAGGCTTTAAACGTAAGAGATATTCCCCTGGTCAGACCAGGTGCGGCTTAGATAATATTATCGTTCGCTGACCGCTACAGCCGGAACGTAACCAAACCTCGGGTGGGGTTTGAGAAGGTGAAAAAGTTTGGCCACGAAGGTAGAAAATGAAAGAAAAAGAAAATACAAAATGACGAGGAAAACCAGGACATTTAAAAAGTAATCAAATTATGGACAAGATGGTAAAATAGATTATCGGTCACGTGACAGTGATTCAGCAGTCTTTTTACTTTCTCTAGACTGCATCATAAACCACCTAAATAGAGGACCTTCCTCTGTCTTGGATTTAATTAGAAACTCATCATCATGTGACGTATTCTTTCCAGAACGTTGTCTCCATTACAGCTGCTCTGAACGCATCACGATTCTGGGCAAGTCGACCTGCATCAGCCAAAGACAAGTTCAGACTCTCTGTGATGTCCTGGGTCCACCGTCGTCTAGGTCGACCCCTTCCCCTTTTTCCAGGGACCATGCCTTCCATCACTGTTTTTTCCAGACTATTATGTCTTTTTATATGACCGAAATATTTCAGCTTCCTTATTGCGATGGTATTTAGGAGCCAATGTTCCTGTACATTTAGTGAGTGCAGTACTTCTCTGTTGGTCTTTTTTTCTGTCCAGGGTATAATTAGAAACAGCTATTTCAAAAATCACAAATGTTACATTTTAAAAAATAAAAAAAATAAAAAATAAAAAAATTCAATATCTTTCCCTATTAGAAATCATGAAGTTAGTCATACATTATTAGCAAAGCTATAATATATGTTTTTGTCAGTTACAAAAATTTTAACTCAATTTAGGAGATCAAAGTGGCTAAGAGGTATGGGGTCCACCTCTAATTCTAAAAGTACCGGGTTCGGTTCCCAATACAAGGAATATATTTGATGGACTTTTTGTCAGAACCAATGGGTCCTAATGATGTCATACTCCCCTGAACTTAGAGTTAGTGAGATCACGTGCCTGGCCTTCTCAGATAAGGATGAAAAATTAGGAGGTCCTGTGAGTAAGTTCCGAATGTTAAAAATCTCTCGGCAGTTGGAAAGCGTAGAGTAGGCCATATGACCACTGTCTGGCAAAATTTACAAAATTAGGAAAACCTACCCACTACAAAAATATTTATAGAATGTGTGATTCTTGCATACACACATTGGGATCCTTGCCGGTGCTACATAATTGGTGCACTGTGCTGAGATCCTCCTTGTGTGATCTAAGGGAGAGATCAGAGCACTGATGGAGTTTGTGTGCAATGAAGATAGTCCTTAAAAAACCAAATCAAATTAATTAGTTCAGTCGTTTTCTAGTTAAATTTTTGATAATTTCTGTCTTCTCCTATTACTAAAAAGACATACACTTCTTTGCTTTTTCTCTAATCAAGCAATGATTTTGCAAACTATAAAAAATGACCTCATATATGAGATCATCTAATAAATATAAATAGTAAGGTTTGATGCAAATGCAAAATTTAAACTGGACTAACTGAATCCAATACAGAAATGTCACAAGACTTCAGATTCAGACTGAAAACAATGTAAAGACTTTAGACACCAGTGCTCACATTTCTCCATCAAAGTAAATGGGACAGTTTTGAAACAAGTTCATATATTCAAATACGTGGGCACATTCATAAGATCGAATAAAAAAATGCATCTCAAAGAAAAAACAAAGTTGATTAACTCAAGCAAAAATAGTGTTCCACAAAAATAAAAGCATGCTATGTAACAAATCTTTGTCAATGGAAATACAAGAGCTTTCCATAGTTGCAAAGAGCTGATCCTATCATATAGAAGCAAATCACGGACAATAAGCAAACAAGCAAGAAGATCCCAGGAGGTCATAGAGATGTAGTTTTACAGAAGAATATTAAGAATATGACAGACATCTAAAAATAAAAGATGTACATCCTAAATGAGGCCTTTGTACAAAGCAAGTTTATTACTCACATCAGAAGGAAGCAGTTTACTTCCTACAGGCATTTTGTGAGAACAGGAAAGCTGGAACACATGAGACAACAGGAGAGTGATGGATAAGATGATAGACAATGAAAGATGAAGAATATACGTGACAGTTAATACCCTAGCATGGAAAAAAGTAAATAACATAACTGATAAACAGCACTAGTGACAGAAGGTTGTGGAATGACATAAATGCTTACATCAACGGACCTGGCACTTTAAGAAGAGAATAGTTCCAACAATCATTACCTACCATATATCTACTTTTTCACTACACATCTCATTTCTGATGACCTCTGGGGCTATCCAGGCAACTGTACCAGCAAAGGACATCTTTGTACTTTTCTCATTCCACTCCCGGCTAGTACCAAAGTCTGAGATTTTGACAATGTCGTTGGAAGCCACTAGGACACTGAAAAATAAAAAAATTACTTCAAATATATTTAGTACAATTATGTTCTTCTTTCTAGGCTATTAACGTTATGATTTCCTTTTTCATTTTACAGCCACAGTGTGGATAATTGATGCAGCAAATAGGAAATATAGCTCCTCAACAATTCTACAACAATAAAGTCAGAAAGAAAGTTTAAAAAAAAGCCTATATTAAAAGACTACACAAAAGAAAGTAGTGACAATAAAAGTCAAGTTGATTAACTGCAGCAGTATGAAACTGACAACATAGGTCACTCAAAGGAGTATAATTTGTTACTTTGCTCAAGTATTCAAGACATATGTAATTTTCTAGCACTGACTGAAAAATATTCAAGTGCTCAAGGTAGAATTAATTTTTCAGTACTGAATTATAAATATTCAGATCCTTAAGCCACAATTAATTTTTCAGCATTTAAAGAAAATTAAAAGCTATTTTAAGCAATAAGACAGATTACTCAGTTAACCTTCATTGAAAAAACATCACTAATTTTAATAATTTCATTTAGTGAGGAAAAAAAATGTAAACTAAATGTATCCACCAATAAGTCACAGCAGCTGGTACGAAATACAAATCGTCTACTGTATTATTAGTAGTAGAAGTAGCCCCCTTCAGTCATAACTGACTATGGAAATGCACCCCTGAGGTTATAGCCCTCAGCTGATTTTTTTTCCTGGTGTACCTTTTGGTGTGTTCTTTTCTCTTCTGCTTGTTGCGAGAGCTTCTTTTTGCTCAGCCTGAAGTGGCGCCCACTTGGTGTGATTGTCATCTTCATTACTGTATTATTTTCAGCTTAATGTGCTTTTTTTTGGTGCTAGCAATTTCTTTGCACATTCTTTATAAGAATTAATCATCATCGATCTACATTACTGGCCATCTTTATATACAAATGATTTTTCTCTCTTCAGTCGTTTATGAAAAATCTTCTCATTCCATTTGGTTATTTTAATTATCCTCTCTCCACCATTCTGTGTGTTAATGATCACTCCTCTCTAGTTATCTAGGTTAACAATCCATATAAATGTGAGTCTTCTTCTTCCTCGTTCGCCTATATAAATGTAAGTGATACCATATCTCTCCAGTTGTCTATAAATAATGACCACCTCTCTCCAATTCTATCTCCCATTTATATTATCTTGTATGTAAAGGTTTAGACCAGGTGTTCTCTACCGGGGTTCCATTGAACGCTCGGATTCTGCGAGATGTTGCTAGTGGTTCCATAATGGATCTGACTGAAAAAAAAAAACATTAACGTCATTTTTTTTAACTTTGAGCGACGGGCTATGTTATGCTCAGTGGTGGGCAGTGACCGAGCAGCCCTGTATGGCAGTGCCCAATAGGACTCTTGCACATACCATATGTCATTAGCACCTTGTAGAGTAGAAAGTTGTGATAAGATATTAAGGCCTACTTGGATACGGTAAAACAAAAAATCAAGTAGAAAATTAAAAAAAAAGAAGGAAAAACTGAAGTCTCATCTTCCTACACTACTGATCTGCGTTAGAGTTGATATCCTGTGTGTGTGTGTGTGTGGGGGGGGGGGGGGGGCACATAAAAAGAGTAGGCTAATAAGTTGCCAAAATAAACAGATCCACAGAAAAAAATCATCCTCTACTCAAAAGAGCATTGACCATTTTTATTGGATTATTATATTTACAACTTACAGATCAAGCTACGATACAGCTGCAGATACAATAACTTTCATGCAAAGGTTCATTGAGACCTGAACATTATTTCAAGGGTTCCTCCAGCACAAAAAGATTGAGAAAGGCTGATTTAGATTGACTGCTTACCATTTTCAATGATTGATAACTTTAGCCAGTTTTATAAATATTCTCTTTGTGTGCTCTTGTAATTTGTCCAAATTTTTCATTATGATCAGACCAATTTAGTTTCTTTATGTCTACAGTGTTAGCATTAACTGAAATGATCAGTATACTTGTTTTTGTTGCCTTCCATAGAAAAAATTAATAAAATGCTGTATATAAGCACTTGTTTGATCTGATAAGATCAAATATATCGGGCAAAACAAAATGTACAGTAAAACAAAACAAACAGTAAAATATAGAAATGTGTGTTACACATGTACAGTAACAAATAGCAAGTGTACATTTAATATTTACAAATGTTCAGTAAAATATAATATTGTACAGACCATGCTACAAGTAAAAAACAGATTTTCCACTCACTTTGGAGATTTCAGATCTCTGTGAATGATCTTATGAGAGTGAAGATAGTTCATGCCACTAGCAATTTGTTTTGCCCAATCCAGTACGAGAGTTGGTGGAATTTCCTTGCCATCACGTAATACCTCGTACAACTGACCATAGGGGCAATACTCCATAATAATGCAGTAACATGGCGCTTGAGTGCAGACACCCCTGTAGATGTAATAAAGTAGCCAATGTTTGATTTATAGTCTTACTAAATAGAATAAAATTTGTAAGATACGTTTTCATTGAGATGAAAGATGATCTTTCATATAAATCATGGGGCGGACAAAATAACATTTTTCCTTTTTTAACAGGCATCTTGTAAAGGTAGCCAATGATTCATGAGCCATGGGAGCAGCTACCTAATTTTATTTTCCTAAAAAAAAAAAAAAAAATAGCCATGAAAAGTAAGCCCACAGTAAACTCTATCTCGTTATCAGTGACAGAGCAGTGCAAGCAAATCAGGTCAAACAGGACACAAGACAATTTGAGCAGGATAGCCAGGACTGGATAGATTGGAGAGATTTGTTCGAAGATCTGTGAAGAACTCTGCAATGTGAGGAAAAGATACCCAAAAATTTTGTTTTTCTAAGTTACAGGTAATGAATAGAGAAGATTCTGGACAGTCTGATATCATGGCATGAAAGAAGTCAACAATAGAAATGATCAATAGTACTGTAGAGAGAAAGTTGTGGAGAGACATGATCACCTACACCACCAGTCATGGTACTTGAAGAAGAAGAAGGTATAGGTTCCCAAACCTGACCTGCATGATTTTTTAATGCAGTACTTTTGTCTTATTTGCACATCGATTTATGAAAAAAAACAACAACATAATTTTGCAACATTTCTCATGATCCCTTGTGACACACCAATTGTAAATCCTTTCGTTTTGAGACGTATCAAACAACGATCACAGGAATATCCAAATCTGGTCCACTCTCTTGTGTGGAGCTGAAACATAAACACTAAAATGTATTTATGTAGGAAATGTTAGATTATTAAAGATGTGAATTTACAGAAAATGTTTTTCCCAGCTCAACATAACTGACCCATTTATTATTTTTCTAGAGTGCTGTATACCTTTTTTAACTTGCATAACTGGGTTATAAGAATAGGTAATTCTCGTTGTCTTTTGTCCTAGTAAGACGCATTACCCTTTTTTCAGTTTAAAAAAAGGGACCTACGACGCAGCAACAGTGATGAATGCAGTCAGCCACCCATAGCTGATTGCTTGCGTCAGGGTCAGCGAACCAGAGCTGACCAAGACCCTACTCCACCTCCAATTGTTGGTCCTGAAAACAGGCTGCATCACTGCAGTCTGGCTGAGAGAGTAGGGATCGAAGTGGGAGGGCAAACCCAGTCCTAAATAATGCCGTGCAGAAGTCGGAGGTATCGGGCCGAAATGCGCAGATATCGCAGCTTTGCTATAAACGGCGACACAACGCAACCAAAGTCCTTTTCAGGACGAACGCAGAAGAAGAATGTTAAAAAAAAAATTAAAATAACTGGGTTATGGGTTAATCCAGATTTTGATAAACATTACAAATATTTAATATTTTCTTTTATCATTCCATTACTAGACCAGTTATGGTTTTTCCAACAGCTACGAATGTTACAAATATTTAGATATCCTTATAACTTTGCTAAAATTGATCATTTATGGTTTCTCCAGAATGCTAAAAATAAATACTTTCTATTTGTTTTTGTAACTGTAACAATGTTTTTTCCAGAATGCTAAAAATGTGACAATTTTGACTATGTATCTTTACATAATGATGATTTTCCAGATTCAAAAGATATAAGTCAACATTCCTTACTCTGCAAAAGTGGCAAAACCCAGAAATGAATAAATATATAGGAAAATCCAAGGCCTTTGAATCTCTATTTATTTCTGTGTTTACACTTCTATTACTAAGACTAACCAATGGTAAACTTTACTATTCCTATTCCACTATGATCAACTATGAGACACAAGTACATTACCACATGTGTCCAGTGTGTTATTCTGGCTATGCTTGTTGATAGGAAAGTTTGGAAAACAATACCCTATATTCTAATTGTAGCAACCAGTTAAAAGTTCCTTCCAGTTTTTCAGGAAAATACATGAAAGGCACACATTGCACAGTGAAAACTAAACTGAACACCCATTAAAACATGTTCTTTCATTTTTTTTTTTTGTTAATGGTGCATTAACCATGGGTCATCGGTCATGGTTTGACTACAAAGATCCAGTGATGTTGAAATAGAACGGAAAGGAATTCAGTGACAACAGGAGAACTAGTGCCATCATGAGGACATGCAACAGAATGAACACAACATAATTATCTCCCTTCACATTTTGGCGGGTTACTTGCTTGAATGTCTATAAAATTGTTTGGGTAGGTCATGTCTAATTCTTTAGTTCCAGGTTGTGTTATACACTTCTAATTAAGCCTGATATTTTGGGATTGTAATATAATATGATACATTAATAATACGAACCACACATTGTAATAATATGCGAATCTTCACATGTACGATATTCTGTAAATAAACATGGCTACGAACTGAACATGCTTTTACTGAGTGCTTTCTGAAACATGTGTGTGCTTGTGTAGATGACGAGGTAATGCTTATATACATACATCATAACATTACATGGTGGCAGCGGTCGATACCGGACTGACGCAAAACAGCTAGGCCTACACGATAACACGTGAGTACAGTATTCGGCTAAATTTCGTCATCGAGGTCAGCCATGGCGGCGAAACAATATCGCAACGCACCGCAAATGAGATTCGCCGGTCAAGATGATAAGAGTGAAGCTTTCTTGTTATGGCGCCAACGCATAGATCTATATTCCAAGACCACTGGTCTGGAAGGACAAACCCTAACTCCATATATCCTAGAAGCATTGGACGATGAAGGTTTGAAAATTTACAACAGTTTTGCTACCGCCATGCCGGTTGAGTCGGCAACCGACCCCGTAGCCATATTGGACGAATTTGAAAAGCGTCTGATCATAAAGCACACAAACTTTAGAGCGGCAAGATTAGAGCTTCACCACCTGCGACAGAAACGTGGTGAAAGCCTAGATGATTTCTTCACTCGCATTAAGGAGAAAACAAGAGTATGTAAATTTAGCAACGAAGAAGAAAAAGAGCGAATTATTGAACAGATTCTTCTTAGCACACCAATGCCAGAGTTCCAGAAATGGCTACTGAGCCAGAGTGATACGCTAACTTTACAACAACTTCTGGATGAAGGCAGGAAACACGAGGCACAAGCACTAAACATTAAACAAATTCAGCAAGGTACATTAGCAGCCCAGGTGGATGCAGTGAAAAGCTATAAACCTAGACACAACAAAGCAACTGGTTCGAAACAACAAGAAAAACACAACACAAGCAGAGGTGCTATGTGTAAATGTTGTGGCCTAAACCACATACAAAACCACTGTCCAGCTAAAGACTCTACATGTCATTACTGCAGAAAGAGGGGCCACTGGATAAAATTATGTTTCAAGAGGAAACAAGACAGTGCTCAACACAAACTTCACAGCAGAAAGTCGTCAAAACAAACACACTCTATGATGACTGAGGACCTTGACTCCAGTGAAGAAAGTGATCCTTCCACTTTTGATACTGTGAAGATACTAACTTTCAGTAATGAACCAAAGAGAACGCAGGCTTTCTGCAAGGTACAATTCCGAATACCAGGAATTAAAATGCACAAAGAAAGAAACATTCGGTTCAAGATAGACACAGGTGCCCAAGGTAACACTCTACCCTTAAGAATATTCAGACAGATCATGCCTGACAAGGTGGATGAGCAAGGATTTCCCACAAGGGATGTAAAACGTAGGAGTGGCAGGACAAAGCTAAGAGCTTACAATGGAACAAGTATAGACTGTTTTGGAGCAGTAACACTTGAATGTTCATACAGAGGCTCAGAATGGACATCGTCAACATTTTACTTGGTAGATGTTGAAGGACCTGCAATTTTGGGTTTACCAATGTGCGAAAAGCTGAGTGTGGTAACTATTAACAACATTAAAGAGGATATAGGTTTTGCAGATGCTCTCAGCAGACTACCAAACCCCAACAAGATAACAGATCTTACCCCAAACATCAAAGTTGATTCTGTCAAGTTTAGCGATAATCGGCTTGAACACATCAGAGAAGACACAACGAGAGATCCTATTCTTAACTCTCTCAAAGAACTGATATACCATGGATGGCCAAGCTCTATCAGGGAAGTTCCAACACACATCCGTCCATACTTCTCTATGAGGGACGAGTTAAGCATCGAAGATGGTCTGATCCTTAAAGGAGATCGCATTGTAGTACCAGAAACACAACGCGATATCATCCTTAAACAACTCCATAATAGTCACCTTGGTATTGTGAAGACACAACTGAGAGCAAAGAAAGATGTTTACTGGCCACAGATAAACAAGGACATAGAAACACTATGTAAAAACTGTTCAATTTGCCAAGAACATGCAAATAGGCAGTGCAGAGAACCTCTCATACCATCAGACATACCATTGAGCCCTTGGAGCATTATAGGAACTGATATTTTCTCAATCGACAATAATGACTATCTTATTATTGCTGATTACTACAGCAAATTTCCCATCATTGAGAAACTTCCACAACCCTCACCATCAGCTGTTATTGCAGACATTACAAAGAAGTATTGCAGCATGTTTGGCATCCCAGATGAAATTAGATCAGACAACGGTCCACATTTCTCAGGTCAAGCATACAGAAACTTCACTAAGGACTGGAAGATCAAACACACAACATCATCACCTAGATACCCTAAATCTAATGGTTTCATTGAGAGACAGATACAAACTATCAAGTCAATCATGAAGAAAACAAGAACAGAGGATGTACACCTAGCACTCTTGAGATGGAGAACAACACCGGTAGACAGTAAGATCGACAGTCCAGCAGAACTTATGTTTGATAGAAGAATTAAAGACCTCCTACCATCTAAGGTCCACTTCCGTCCACAACATAGAGACAGCACATATGATCAACTTCAGCATCGTCAGCAAGTTCAGAAATCCAACTATGACAAATGTGCTAAAGACTTACCACCATTATATCCTGGTCAGCATGTGACTACCTACAACCACAACAATGACACATGGTCAAAAGCAACAATCATTTCCAGAAACCCTGAACCCAGGAGCTATACTTTAAGACCAGACAGCAGCAGCAACCTCCCGAGGCGAAACAGAGTGGACATAAGAGAAATCCCACAGAATACAACAGAACAGAGAATTCCCATGCTTTCAACAGACAATGCAGTAACTCCAGACCTTGGTGCCCCACAAAACCAACAAGCGCCAAGGCCGAAATCACAACCAACTCAAGCTAAACCAGGGACTTCCGCAGAACCACCAGCACTTTACACCACTCGTTCTGGCCGTACAGTGACACCTCCCAGCCGATACAGACAGTAACATATATATACTCACACTGAGCATTACACATACTTATCCTTTCTCACATGAAACATTTTGTTGGAAATGTTTGCACACATTTTTTTTTTTCAAAAAAGGGGGGATGTAATATAATATGATACATTAATAATACGAACCACACATTGTAATAATATGCGAATCTTCACATGTACGATATTCTGTAAATAAACATGGCTACGAACTGAACATGCTTTTACTGAGTGCTTTCTGAAACATGTGTGTGCTTGTGTAGATGACGAGGTAATGCTTATATACATACATCATAACATTACAGGGATGCTTGGTGTGGCCGTATGACCACCACCACAGCATTTATTCGTGCTAGAATCTAGTTATAATTAAACAATAAAACTATCATTTCGCTATTATAGAAAATAAGCAAGCAAGATTTTTAACTAATATTAAAAAAAAACCCAAGACACGAAGAGCAGGGTAGAGCCGAGGTGAAGCTAACTGTGTCAACTTTGGCATAAGCCACGCAAGAAATCGGCGGCAATTGTCATGGAGATTAGTGACGTAGATAGGGACAGCTTCACCCACGATAAGAAAACGTGATAGAAGGACCAATAAATAATCGAATAGAAGAAAACTCCAGCCAATGAAATGTAGCCAGCAAAGCACGCACTACGAGGCCGGCTGGAGAAGAATTCCTGGGCGGGCAGTTGTATGGAGTGAGCAGTGTAATAAGGACGTGTTTGTGACCGTCCTACTCCCACGTTGAGATCTTCAACGATATAGATTATAAGTTATAATCTTCACTTATGCTGCAAGTTACCAGAAGAGATATTTTTGATGGTATAAATTCTGCTCATGCAGATGTGGTTTAGTGACAAAACCCATGTAAGTAAAGACTCGCAATTTATCGTTTTTATTTCAGCTCAGTTATGTGAAATAAGACATAAAAATTTATGAGGTGGGAAAGGAAGGTCATATAGAGGCAAATGAAAAGGACAGAGAAAGAAATAAATGAAAGAAAGAAACCTTCTGATGAAGTACTCAGCTACGAGATTATTAGTATTAAAGGATCAGAAGAAAATGATGGTGAAGAACTTACTTACTTACTTAGTCGTTCCTCTTCTACCGTGAGGTGTAGAGGTTTGGAAGAGAGAGCGCCAGACCATCCTATCGGCTGTCTTCCTCCTGGCCTGGTTCCATTCTAGTCCTCGGTCCTTCAAAGATTGTCTAATGTTGACCTCCCAGCGGACTCTGGGTCGTCCTGGGGGTCTGGATCCCTGGCTCTTTGTTTCCCATGCTTGTCGTGGTAGCCGATCTTCTCCCATTCTGCAGACATGGCCAAACCATCTTAGTTGGGATTGTTCTACTTGGGTCTGCAGGGAGTGGGATTTAAGGCCTTGACGTATCGTCTGGTTGCGTACCATGTCTCTTCTTGTTACTTCAACCACCTTCCTCAGATACCTCATTTCTGAGGTTTGGATCTGGCTTTTGTGGGTTGTAGTCATTGCCCATGACTCGCATCCATATTTCAAGACTGGGACATAGGTGGAGCGGTATACAGCCATCTTCGATGGTGAAGAACAATGTTATAAACTACCCTGGATTGAGGTGAGAGATGGAAAATGCATTACGCCTGATGAGAAAATTAACCAAGACTGTATTGATGTAGAAATGGATGTTAAATTGAAGATTGCCTGATCGACATTCAACTAGTTCATGTTAAATAAAACTCCTTGTTAACGAACAAAGCTGTTGGATAATTGATTGTCGTTTGGTTCACTTAGATGTACTGTTATCGTTCATACATCTCAACCACTATTCTCTCCAACTCATAACAACTATAAAAGGAACGAACCCACCTGGGCACGCTTTGAAGTAACCCAAGAAATAATAAACTCTGGCGGTCTTTAAGCCAGTAAAGATCTAACTTGGGATAAAATTTAAGAAGCACACCGTTACATTGGCTGGTCATCTGTCATAACATATTCACACTCATAGCAGCAAGGCAATGTTGTGATTTGAATGATCTGGATAGCTTTTCCAGACTACTTATTACTTCTCCTTCTGTTCTGTCATGTAATGTCTTCCTACTTTTTAAAATTACAAACGTCTACCATTTATCTACTTTTGTTATTAGCTACAAACAGTGAGAAAATGTGTGTTTGGTCAGTCTAATTATATGGCTCTGGTACATGAAGAACAACAAAATAACAACCAAGAAGTTAAAACATTCACAAATGGGTGCTTGAGTTGTAAAGAAGAATTGAAATGGTACGAAAAGACGAACAACATGGAATTGATGACAAGATCTAGACAAGTCCAACCAGAAAAGACGAACAACATGGAACTGATGACAAGATCTAGACAAGTCCAACCAGAAAAGACGACCAACATGGAACTGATGACAAGATCTAGACAAGTCCAGCCAGACAAGACGACCAACATGGAACTGATGACAAGATCTAGACAAGTCCAACCAGAAAAGACGACCAACGTGGAACTGATGACAAGATCTAGACAAGTCCAACCAGAAAAGACGACCAACATGGAACTGATGACAAGTTCTAGACAAGTCCAACCAGAAAAGACGACCAACATGGAACTGATGACAAGATCTAGACAAGTCCAACCAGAAAAGACATGAGAAGAAGACACTGGCAATGGATCTGACACACACAATGAGGAAGCTTATTTATAGCATTACAAGGCAGTTCTTGTTCTGGACGCACCAGGGTAAGAGTGGAAGAGGGAGATGGAAAGTGACATGGAGAAAAGACATGGAGACATACATTGAAGGGAAAAGAAAGACAAAGAGAGACTTCGAGCAGATGGCACGGGACCGAAGAACTTCACATGAGCCAATGCTTCTTTGGGAGTTGAAGAGCGATGAATGAATGAATGAATGAGCAATAAAACTTCAGATACAACTATAATAGTCACACTCACTTGAAGGAGATGATGTTGGGATGGTTTAGTTTTCTCAGGTTGCGTATATCTGTTTCCTTCACATCCCTGACTTTCTTGACTGCAACCTCTTCATTGCAGAGCTTGCCCAAGAACACAGCACCCTGAGCACCACTTCCCAACCACTGCAGGTCCGTTATACTTTCAAATGGTATTTCCCAGTCATCTGGATAATGAAAGAGAGGGACGGGATAATAATAACCAAAACAGCTGTATTAAAATTAAGAAAATAAATTTTATGTCACAAACGTACCCACCGGTATTTATATATTTTCTGTTACATGAATTATTAGGGTTTTCTACTAAAAAACAGAATTTTCCATCTATTTTCCTTTTTCGTACGCAGTGTTTTCAGTTCTCTTATCACAAATCATTTAGGACAGTCTTGTAGGTTAAAAGAAGAAAGAATGAAAACATTATATAAGAAATATGGCAGAAAGATGTACATGGATGTATACAATGAGAAACAAAATAAGTGCATAGAAGGAATGAGACGTGAAAAATATAGAAGAGAAAAACTAAATAAAGGGAGATAATGAGGAAAAAAATAGGAAATCAAGAAAGAGAACCAGACAATAAAATTAGAAAGAAAACAATGCCAATATATACATGGATTGTGAAAAAAAAAATTAAGAGGAATGCACAAGCACAAATGAAATAACAGCAATGCGAAAAAGAATAAATATCATCGTATAATAAAGACAAGAACACACACACACACACACACACACACACACACACACACACACACACACACACACACACACACACACAAAACATGTAGCCTTCACGTCAGCAAGTAAACAAGCAAAAAGACATATATTATATAAAACTAAAAAACGTCACAGACCCCGTCCTTGCTGCTTTAGCTCTGCAGCAGTTGCCTTGCCCAGTATTGTCCACACAGGTCGCAAACATCCCAGAAGTCCTTCAAAGAATCCACGCTGGGACCCTGTCCTGTACCCAACACCCACGCTCCCATCCGGGTTATGAGTGGGTGTGGCTGGAGCAGAATGTGCCGTAGTGGGACCAGGGGAAACAACTGAAGATGATGATGATAATCCTCCATCGTGATCCACTCTCAGCATGCTGAGGACGTGAAGAAACAAATAATGAATGAGGCTGCTGTAAAAACTGGTAATAGACAGTTTAACAAAGAAGATAGATAATTTTAAGTCAGTTTTATAAATGAACACTAATCTAGTAGCCTCCTTCATTCATAACCGACTATGGGCATGATACAGTGGCGTAGCGAACGGGAGGGGGAGCAGGGATGGGCGCCGCAGGAGGGGGCGCCAAAAAGTCAAGTCGTTTCTCTGCAAAAATGTGTGCCTTATTTACGCACTCCGACTTCTACTTCAGTAGCCAGTTGTTCTTTTAGTAAACTACGGCTAATTCTTTCGTATTTACGAGTGTCTATTTATAGGAACGTTTGTTAAATTTCATATTTTTCCAATAATTCATACCGCTGTTCTTAATATAACTCTAAATTCACGACATCGCTTGATATAGTCCTTTAAACTTCCTTTTAATTTGTCTACAAAATGAGCACGTTTTGAATCTGGCGTGACCGGGGCGCATTTTCCTGTCTCGCCATGAGCGCTAAAAAACCCTAGGTACACCCCTGGAATGTTATGCCCTTGAAGCGATAACCCTCAGGGATTTTTGTTTTTGTTTTGTTGACACTTGTTCCTTGCGGCTTGGTCTTTTCTCTATTGCTTGTTGAAAGAGCTTTTTTTCGCCCAATCTGAGGTAGCGCTGCAGGGCGCATCGCCACTTGATACGATCGACAGCTTCATTCTCCCAGGTTGCCCGTATGTATGTCCAGTGCTTTCATGTCTCTTTGCTCTCATCTGTGAACCTCAGCTGCGGTTTCTGGGTTGTTCTTTTGCCATCTGCCAATTGTCCGTAGAAAATATCTTTGGGGATACGACCATCTTCCATGCGGCAGATATGGCCAAAGCCAGCTTAATACGGGATGTCTAAGTAGTGTATACATGTTTCGAAGGCCATGTGTGAGAGCACCAGAATATTTGTCACTTTGTCCTTCACGAAATACCAAGGATGTGGCGTAGACACCCGTAGATGGAAGGTGTTGAACCTTTTTTCTTGCTTGGCATAGGTTGTCCATAGAATTGTGCATATAACCCGTAACGTCTTCTTCTCGTGTTGTGCCGACACCATAAGGTGAAGCTGGAGTGTCCTATCCAGGGCGCAAGCTTGGGCAGTTATATCGAGATCAAACTGTTGTCCATTCAGCATGTTCACTCTCTCCACGTACTTAGCAGATCTAAATGAATGGCAGTAGCCGATACAGTTTGGTTACCAGCGACGTTGCAGGAGTTGTCAAAATAATGTGGAAAAATAAACTTTATGTAAGACTTACTCTAATGCTGTATCTCTTCCCCTCTTTAGGAGGATAAGGTAGCATAAACAAATTACGATAATAATAAATGGTAATAGCTAGGTGTAAATAGCCCTTGTTTCTATATTAATATCCTAAATGTCACATTTTAGGCTGAGAAACAGCTGGGCAAAGTAACATTTCCTTCATGTGAAATGAAGTAAATGATATGTTGTAACCGCTAGTTCCAAAATAACATTATGGAATCTAATGCATTTAGTTTCTATTCCTGGGGAATAATTTGTCATCTGTTCATTAAATTAACCCGAGACTAGATGTGATATTCCAATTTTGTTACTTCTTCATTCTTTTTCTAATATTCCGAAAAACTGATGGATTTTTTTCCCCAGCGAAAGCTTCATCTAATTTACTATTGTCGTAAAAGGCTCTATCTTCATTTTCTTTTCTCAAAAAGGTCAGGAATGGGTATTATGTTCGCCAATCGACACATGTGGTTGCTTGACAAGAAAAGTGTGGCGAATTGGTTTACCATATTTGGCATGAAACTGAATAAAAATATCAGGAAAAAAAATTATTGATAAAATGGAGTCGTACTTTTCTTATTTTTATTCATGCCTAGTTCGAATTTGAAATTTTTAAAGACCCATCCCATTAAAAATTCAACAAAAGAATTTAACACTATGCTGTGTTTAGACAAGCGTGGATTAGCAGTGGACATACTCATATTGCAAATCCTGTAGATGCACTCTGAAGTTCATCTCAAGGGTTGTTCGGTCACTGAGATGTGTCAATTAAAAATAAGAAACGTCCCACTTGAAACTTGAAAATTATTTCCCATGTTTGGCTCGACATGGCTCTGTGAATCAACTTTTTTCTCAAACATTTTGATCAAGTCGAAGTACAGATCTCGAATAATGGACATGAAGATGGAAGCAGAGTTGAGATGTGGGCTGAATGCAGATATTCAGCCAAATTTTGATCGGAAAGAAAGATTGCGAGGTCTTTTTTTGAAATCATTGAACTTTCTTGTCTTTTGTTTAACTCTATTAGCAAGAACACTTCTTGAATAAAGCAATTTGAAAGAATTTTGGAATTTTCACATTTAATGAAAGTAATTACAGAACCTTTTCTATTTGATGTGGAGAATTAATCTTGAAGGTCGTCACATCTGTGGCTTGAATCAAAATTATATTACAGACCAAGGTTATTCCAAAGGCCAACAATCTCAGTTTAAACCCCGCGTATGACTTTTTCCTTCCAGGCACTTTTCATATATTCTACATGTGTTGCGTATTTGTCGACAGTCTAGAAAGCACTTAACTAAATAACTTGCACAAACAAGAATCAATGTAGAATTAGGAGACTTTGAGTACACAACTGGTGTTACATATGGTGAATTTATTAACCACTTACAACCTAGCAAATAAATGAGAATGGCGCGCAGTAAATTGTGATGCTAGAAACTACGACTTATTATCAGTTTTGTGACAATGGAGTTAGGAAGGCAGACTTTATAGTGATCCAGGTTCTAGAATGATCAAATTCTGGTAGCTTCGTGAATAGGGGGCAACGAATTCGAAACATTTGAAAGTAAAAAAGGATGATGCTAATAGAACAATTCTCTTTTAAAGTCGCTATAATTAATGATGTTATTTAATGCAACAACATCAGAGGGATAATGCTAAAAACAAATACTGACAATAAAACATATTACATACAATTATAGACATTGTATATCCCAATTATAACCCATCAGAGGTTAAACGGGATATTATTCTTCATAAATTTTGCTTCCTCTTTATTGGGAAAGTCTTCTACATACTTGCTTTCTTGTTAACTTGTAGGGAGCAGATGATATCTTGTACATTTACGCTCACTACATGAATTATTTTGTAGTGAACAGAGATCCCCTGTACATATACGCTCACTACATGAATTATTTTGTCGTGAGCAGGAAATCCCTTGTAGATATACGCTCACTACATGAACTATTTTTTAGTGAGCAGGAAATCCCCTGTACATTTACGCTCACTACATGAATTATTTTGTAGTGAGCAGGAAATCCCCTGTACATATACGCTCACTACTTGAATTATTTTGTCGTGAGCAGGAAATCCCTTGTAGATATACGCTCACTACATGAACTATTTTGTAGTGAGCAGGAAATCCCCTGTACATATACGCTCACTATGTCTATTATTTTGTAGCTGGCAGAGTTTAAATTAATGTTATCAGACCTAAAGGCCTTTTATATTTGGACATGCGCCTAATATAACCGACTATGCTCACTACATGAATTATATTGTAAAAAAAATATAATAATAAATATAGGTAATTAACAGGCACTCGTTGGGCAGAAGGAAGAAGGATACATGAGAACAGAAAAAAATGTGAGTGATAGGCTTAGCGCGAATCGAACCCATGGTTTCACGATGTACTTTCATAGCAAGGCGTAGGCGCGTTTTGAGGGTCTTGGTTCGATTACCAGTAAGATTAAATACCATTGGGTTTTTTTCAGGTGTCCTCCTTTTTTCTTTTTTTTTTCTTTTTTTTTAAATAAAATTTTGCCTCGTTTTGGCGAGGCGAGTCCCGTTCAACCTAGCTGGTTATATTAAGGCGCATGTCCAAATATCCTTTAGGTCTGGAAAATTAGTTATGTGTTAGATATGAGGTATCATCCTTCTTTCTGTCCAACGAGTGCTTTTTAATGTCCTATATCGTTTTTATTTTTATTACTTCTTATAGGCCTCTGGTTTCGGTCATTCTTTATTTCTGTGTTCACGCATCCATGACTTAAACCAACCAGTCTGTCCTGTGTTGTTCATCTTCCTATAAGCATTACTCAAGTATTTCGGCCTTTATTTGGTTTATACTTACTGATAGAAAAGCTATATTGATTGAGTTCACGGGTACTATATTTCGTAGTTGTGTAGGTGTCGTGAAAATGTTCGCCAATTAAGTACTTTTTATGTGGCTAAATTGGCTTTGCGTCCTTTCGCGATTTACTTTCACGGCAAGGCGATGGCCCCGTTTGGATGGTCCATGGTTCGATTCCAGGTAAGCCTATCACTTAAACTTCTTTTCTCTTGTATGTGTCTTCTTTCTCTGTGTACAACGAGTGCCTGTCAATTACATGTATTTCTTTATTTACTACTCACAGGTATTATGTTTCCTTCATTACTGAATTATTTTGTAGCTGGCAAGGGGATCCCTTGTAAGCATAGGCTCACTACATGAATTATTTTGTAGTGGGCAGGGGAATCCCTTGTACATATACGATAAGCTCACTATATCAGTTATTTTCTAGTAGGTCAGGAAACACCTTGTACATATACGATAAGCTCACTATATCAGTTATTTTCTAGTAGGTAAGGAAACACCTTGTACATATATGATCACTACTTCAGGTTATGAACAAAACTAAAATCGCTCGCTGATGTTTTATTCATAACAGCGAAATAAATTACCCTTCTGGTGTTACGTTCTCTTTTAAAAATTAAAACAGACATACGCACGAGCGCGCACACACAATCACATACATTTCCTTTAAATTGTAGCAATAATGTCTCCGGATATGAAAATGTAATTTGCAACTAGCGCAAGCACAAAAGCCTCATTTTCTGCCATGCTAGACACGAGATGACCGACGACGAATAGATCAAACGATAATAAGAGAATCGATGCGTCTATACGGAGACTATAAGGCTGAAAATGAATGCTCGACTTTTGCGGTTATTGCAGTCCTGGAAATTATAGCGCAAATAAAATCCTCGGAAAACTAAAACAATTCTCTCATATAGAATAAATGAAATATCCGGATCTTGCAGGAGGATACATTCGTGAACACGATAAACAAAAAATACCGAAATATTCAACTATAATACATGTCAGGTGTTCAGGTTTCTTCGCAACTTTCTGTCCGTGGTGCTGTAACTGTTGATTTATGTTCTATACCAAAAAATGTTTAATACATTGATGTAAAATCGTCCAGTATCTCCTACCTCCCCCTGTGTAGTTCCCATGGGTGTCTGATGAGACAAAGAAAGAGCTAGACTACTGCTACCTCATGGAAACTGTGAGGTTGTGCATGGTGCTAGTAACATCAGTATGTTAAACAAATTGCAATAAAAACTACCACTGAAAATGCAAACGATTTTATGCAGGCTTCCAGCAAAGGCTCCAACTGATGTGGTGGGGCCATGCTCCATGGAAAAGTGAAAAGAAAAAGAAGAATTATCTTCTACCTTTGTTGCCCCCTATCTCACTTTCCAGCATTTCTTGCGTGTTGCCACAGTAGGATTTCAACTTTCTTCTCGCATTATGTCCACAAAGTGTGGGTTGCTTCTTTTTTAAGATTCTTGTAAGGAGTAAGGAAACGTAATTGACAAAAGACAGGGTATGGCTTTGAGCCCGGCCCTCCTCAGTACGAACCTTGCTATCTTAAATTATGGCCGCCCGACAAGACTGGCCACTTAACCGGGGGATACAGAGTGTTACTGCCACCTTGCCACGTTGGGATGTTTTAGGGGGTCAGGACAGTGATCACCTACCCTGCTTTGTCCTCGTTGCAAAAGAGAAGACCGCTAGACACAAGAAAGCGAATCAGGCCTTCAAATATCTTACAGGCTTTCATAACACCCCATACAAAAACTGCATCAAAGTACCAGAAAACGGACAGCTAGAACACCTTTCATCCAACCACCTTGGTGGAATGAGACCGTGGAAAGAGCATGGGATGGAAAGCAAAGAACAACCAATGAGTGGCGGAAAGAACAAAAGAAATATACGAGGAATGATCTACTGGTTAAATACAAGGAGGAACTTAAAAAAGAGCAAGCCATCAATACATTTAAAAGTTTGGCAAAGGAGGCCAAGAATACAGTATGAGAGGCCTTAGTGACACTAGTGGGCGCGGAAAAAACTCTACATAAATTCTGGTCCTAACACAGAAGAATGAATTTGAAAAATACAATCCAACCCATCCCAAACATTAAAAGCTCGACAGGAATAAGTCTTAAGACGGATGAAGAGAAAGGGCGAGCATTATTCGATCGATACTTGGCTCAAACAGACAACGGCGACAAAGTTGCCCTCTAAAAATTAAGGACCATGTTTTGGAGAATGACATAAGATGTGAGTTATATTTCGACCTTATTGCTTAAGAAGACATTGTGTACACGTTAGAAACCAGTAGAAACACCGCCACAGGTGCTGATGGTATACAGTATCAACACATTAAACAGCTGGACGACACAGGTATTATGAATGTGGTGAGGGATTTCAACCCATATTGCTCAGCAGCTATCGAATTATCACACTGCATAGTTAAGTTAGTTGCTTATCCTTTACAGGACGTGGCAATCAACCCCAGCTTTTATTGGCTGTTTGTTATTTTTCTAGGCAATTTTTTCATTCAGTAGCTTGCCATTGCTTTCTGAACGGTACGGCGCTTATACCATTGTTAAAAATCCACACAAAGCGATCTGCTACCAAACCGCCTGCAGCAGTTTTCAAACATGGTATATCTGGATTATGAAACTGCGTTCATATCCGTTAGGCCACAGACGCCGACACACTGCATAGTGTCTGTGGTAAATTACTTGAAAAGATAGTTGCGAGACAAGTAATGAGCCACCTCAAAAATTCATATTAGCAGATGGATAATGTTAGTCCTTTTCAGAGCATCTATCAACGATGGTCGGGCTCGTAGTCTCTTTCAGGGCTACTTCATGCTAGCTGTTATATTCTAGTAATCCTTTTCCGGGCTTAGAGTTTATCAACACAGCGCTTCAGTTAACAGAGTTAACTTATTTTTGTATGGCAAATTGCACTCCGATATAGCCAAGAGACTCAAGTCTAGATTGAAAGGACGTGCCTCGCCACAAGAAGGCAAAACCCGAAAAAAAAATTTCAACAGGACCCATAGATGGTGCATTGGACATGGATAAGGGTGAGATACTGAGGACAATTAGTGATCGTTTATAAGAGAATAACACAGCAATCGATGAATCATCAAGGCTAAGATAACTGGAATTTGGCATTACACGTAAAACCAGCATGGATGGACGTATGAGAGGATGCATCCGGCGTGTATACAACCAGCGCGTATCAGGAACAATTAGCATTCATACCCTTCAACATTTGCTGAGGGAGACTAAGTAACTATGGGTTTGTCCGGAGTTCAGTGACGTAGATTCTGATCAACAATAACAATCATGTGCCGCCTGACGTATGTGTTGTCATCTCTCCAAAGATGCCAATCCTTGATGTCCTACATGAATTTTTTGTTTATTTTTTTTTTGCGTATGTCAAAATGTCTGCTCAGTCATTGCCCTATATTTTTGCTGCTGTGTGTGAATGTATGTATGTCTATGTACATACAGTATATCTAATTTGTAATATTGCGGAGCTGACTTCATGTGTCTTTGTCTCTCCCACTCTCTATTTCTCTCTCCCTCTCTCTCTACCTCTCTCTCTACCTCTCTCCCTCTCTCTCCCCCACTCTCTCTCCATCTATCTATCTATATATATATATATATATATATATATATATATATATATATATATATATATATATATATATATATATATATATATATATATATATATATATATATATATCTCCCTCAGCGTTTTTCTTTTTCTTTGTCTCTTACCTGTTTGCGAAATCCACATCCGAGCTTGTGGTCATCACATGAAGCATGCTGGTGCTGTTGATGAAAGATGGTGCTGGAGTCAGTATGAGAACTCACTGTTGCTTCACAGTTAATGACCAGCATTATTCAGTACTCCATGAGTTATTGTGTCACGAACAAAAGTCGGCAGTTTATTAAAACTAACTAATTTCTTTTAAATTAACATGAAATATCATTTTACAATTATTGATTAAATTAAAGATTTAGAAGGTTGGCTCACGGAGTGGGCTTGGACGACGTTACATATGTAGACGTAACAGAACCATCGGAAAGTCACAGAAAGCCTCTTTCCAGTGAAGACGAAGATCAGGCATCACAACTAAGTCAATAGAATGAGGAAGATGAAAGATAGGACGAAAAGCTTTCTATAAGACAAACGAAGACAAGACATATATAGCGCATCCGTTGCAGACAAGGAGAAATTCACTGATGAGCTCTGCGAGACTGCCCACAACTGACAGCGGGGTGTTACAGCCAGGTGGAGCCTTGTGACACTTGTTATGAGATATTTCAAAGAAACAAAGAGGAAATCACGACAGTGAACACTGTATGTTTTCTATAAAAAAAATTGACCATCTTTAACCAGGAACTCGCCAGAGACTTAAAGCCGCTGCATTATGCCACTGTTGGCTGTAAGTATACAATGCATTTTTCAATTTAATCTACTTTGTTTTAATTAATTTAATTTATTTTATTTACTTAATTTAATTTAAATTACTTTACTTTATTTCAGAGCTGTTAATATAATAGCATTTTTATATTACTGGTCAATTGGGTGCATTGAACGTAATTCATTGACTTCCCATTGACTTACATTATAAAATGGTTTCAATTTACGCCGATTCCAATTGCGCCAGTCCAAGAACGTATCCCCGGTTTAAATCGACGGCTAAGTGTATTAAAATCTTATATATTTAGTGAAAAGTCGTGCGCATTTGAATTCGGTATTTTGCTATTCTGTTATATCAATTTCTGATACAAAGCCTGGTTTACCATGCGTCACTTGATTGATGTATCACAACAAACTGAAACATTATAACACACTTTACTTGTATGTTATATAATGTCTAACATATGTGGTAATATACTATTTCACAGCACAGAATCATTTTTTTTTAATTTAAAAAAATAAATTGTTGAATAACAAAATCTATATTTTTCTATACTTTTTCTTCCCCGCCAAGTTGTGAAAAATGTTGGCAAGAGGCTGATTCACGCCTGACGGTATGAGAAAGGTAACAGATACTAGAGAAAAGATAATATCTAACTGTACCATTAAAACAACCTTTAAATTTTGTTGTTTATGCTTTAAAAAAAAGTTGGTTCAAAGTTTAGTAATAAAAGGACATTTGTAATTTATGAAGACTAAGGAGCTTGTCTCGTTACAGAAACAAACGGGCATGAAAAGGTGGTCGACAAAAATGATAATACAAAAAAGAATGATTACAGACACAGAAAAGAGAGGAAATCACTTAATATAAAATAAACAACATATGGAAAAGGGAGGGTGGGGGACAAATGAAAAGGTAAAGCATGAATAAGCTAAATGAATACAAAACAGAAGTGGATGAAATTAAACATAAATGGTAGAGAAACAAATTGTAACAAAGGAAAATAATTTAACAAACATGACAATTAAAAAAAAAATTCATGGAACGAAAGGAAAGACGAAGTAAGACGGCATTTGAAAAAAGCGAGAACAAGCAGGATAATGAGAAAAAAAAAAAGATAAGAAATTGATATTTTAAAACAAGGTAGGGAAAATGGGATCTGTTCCAAATCAATGCCAAGCAATTAAAAAAAAAAAAAAAATTCAGAGCCGACAAACCAAAGAGCATCCAATCACCGATTCCCTTACTCGTTCCGTTGAACGTAACTTGAAAGGGAAAGAAGTCTAGTTTACTTACATGGGAGATAATATAACTCCTATTTCTGTCCTGAAATATGATACAGTTACGTCTTTTGAAAAAAAACAAGGACGTGTGATTATCAATAATTATTATTTAAGATCATGCTTTCATAATTTGTGACGCTACTTGCGATCAATGACACATCACGAACCTGCTGATTTATGTATTTCACTTTTCATATTATGTTCGCAACACATAATCATTTTGAGCTTATGTAGAGGTTATAACATAACAGTGGCAGAATTGGAAATAACGAACAAATAACAATAGGATAGAGAGCGAAAACAGTTCTTGGGGGAGTTGTTATTTCTTCTGTTCGTCAATACGATAAGACCTAGGAAAGAATGATTCGCTGAAGGTTCGGAACTGAGGAGTTTGATATCACGATCATCATTCCTTTTTAGCTCCACACAGAACACGGGCCTTCAATACATTCACCCCAAGTCTTCCCGTTGTGTGCGGTCTCTTCAGTCTTTCGATGTATTCTTTATGCAGAATACCAGGTATGATGATGCTATTGTGTACACTGATGGGTCTGCACTCTGTGGTGAGAAATCAGGCAGGGGCTTCTCGGCTAGAGTAAAGAGCAGGGTCGTTGCTGAACAGAGTGGAGCCAACATGACACCAACATCCAGCAGATAATGGAGGTACAGGCAGTTAAAGCTGCTATGAGGTGGCTGTCTGAAACTCCATCATCCAGGGCAGTTATTGTATCAGACTCTCAGTCCATGCTTCGGAAAGTCCAGAATGAATTGCTACGGTGTCACAAAACGGGCAAAGACACTCTGGAATTGCCACGTAAACTAGTGTCTTTATGATAAATTATGAACTGCGCAACAGAAATTCTGCTATAACTTTATGATTAATAACCCAATCAGGATAATTATTCTTTGGGATTTGAATAGAAACTACAAATACATGTAATTATGGGAGTAGGAAATCATTATCTTTGGTATTTGGCGAGGGAATTATGATTGTGGTGGTAAATTAGCACAATAGCATTGAAATGCCACGAAAGTTACAAGAAGTACTCAGGCGCAGACACCCGAGAAAGAAAGGGATAGATCTAGATTGTGTATATAAGCCTGTCTCAGAGACAGCTCCGTACTTCCCGAAATCACTTTAAGATCTGACAGAGTTGAGAAGATATCCAGAGGGCTGACTCTTATATATTAGAAGTCTTAACTCATAACACAACAATATAATTGAGAAAAAGCCACAACCGACCGCTATTGTGAGCTTTTTGTAGATCGAAGCTTCAAACAGCCGCATAGTCCCACTGTGTCTTGAGGGTATGTCTGTAAACTTACAAAATATCTTAGTGAATTGATATACATTAAAAACTGATGAATATTTAAAATTAATGTTATGCTTAACATAAGTCCTCATTTTTATATCTTGCCTTGTGCCAGAAGGAAGATGGCTTCCACCACAATCTAACCTCAATCCTGGAAAGTATTGACTCAGCCAAAAGTCCTTGTTAGGACTGACCAACGCTAGCAATAAAAGCTTTAAGTCCTTTTTTAGGGCTTTGCTTTTGAGTGTTGTGCTCAAAGAATTCATCTTCTCTTTTCTTTCGTGTATTTCTTTTTCGGCACATTTTTCGATGTATTGCAAGGGAAACAATTTTTCTAACTCTGGCATAACGCTAGGCCAATGGGGAGTAATCATGACTTTGTGTAAAAAATGTCTTTAATTGTGTTACAATTTTTACAAGGTATTGTATTGTTGTATGATGTACGCCCTTTTGACTGACCTAACCACAGCCTTAAGACAGTGTTGTCGAAATAAGGATTCTGATCAACAGTGGTCAGTCAGCATCAGAGGGGCGTCTTGGTTATAAATCACAGATATTGTAACCTGATCATATTTTGCAGTGGTGAAAAACGTGACACAATGTTGAAAGTGTGAACTGTTTAACAGTGGACCAAAACTGTTTTTGACATAAGAATAGCGTCTTCAATGTCCAGATGTTTTAACGACCGAGGGAAGTCAGCTACTACAGCGTGTCGAGCAAGTTAGGTAAAATCGTAACGTGAAAACAAAAACCACGACACCCGAGGCAATAAGATGATGACAATGACCAAGCAGTGACAATATATTTTTTGTAAATTGTGTAAGATACTGATATACCAAAGTGAAAATCTTTTACTATACATCATTAATCAATAAAGTGCATTGATTTATTTATAACTGCAGTTATGGAATTTTTCAAATTTCCAGTTATAATTGGTCAAAGAAATATTAAGAATTTAAAATTGGTAGGGAATAAATACGAACAGCACTCACATATTTATATAACATCTTTTGAGCGCAGGATAGGTCTAACGAGAATGTGACTTACTACACGGATTTCTTCTACAGCTACAATCTAGAACTATGCAGTTAACTACCTGAGTTATCTTGTGCCATCCCTACCACTAGTTCACCAGTTCTCTTCTTCAGTATTGGGAACTATTCTTTCTAAATTTGTATCAAACATCCATCTAGCCACATGCGGCAGAAATGGAAAACATCCAGATAAGCATCGAGTCTTCACGAACTGGTGTGTGTATACTGTCCTGGTCATGCAGGGACTGTCCTGGTCATGCAGGGGTACGCGACAATGAGAGAGCTGACAGATTAGCGTCGAGAGCACCCCCAAGTGGGGACACCGGATATGAATTAGGGATAGATACTAAGGACAATAACTTATCGCCTGCTACAGACTGACACTGCAATAGATGAATCAACAAGATTAAGACTGTTGGATAATTGTTATTGTTGAACAGAATCGACATCATTGCACTCCGGGCAAACCCATAGGTGCTCAGTCTCCCTCAGTATATGGCGAAGAGTGTGAATGTTAACTGTTTCTGTAGCTCACTGGTTGAATTCACGACGGATGCATCCTCTCATACGTCCATATCTGCTAGCCTTACGTTTGATTAAGACTATTGGAATTTAGCATCAATTTTTGGTGATGCGTAGATGGCAGGGAGGATAATGTGATTCGCTTGCATGGCTAGGCGGGGTTGTCGCACGGAAGGTCCAGGATTCAAATCCTGGGTAAGCCACTCATGTCTGTTGTTTTTCTGTTGTCTAGTGTTCTACTTCTTTATTTCCTACGAGTGCCTGATAACATACCTTTATGTTTGTCTGATATTAATTTACTGTTTACAGGCCTCGGGTTTCCCTTCCTTGTGTTATAAATGTTTATACTTCATGGTTCCGGATTTTTTTTTTTTTTTTAAAGAAATATTTCAGCCACTGTTGCTTTTCGGTGACAAAATATCTGGAATTATCCCTCATTTATATTAAGCAGTTTGGGTAAGTACGAATAAGAGTCTCCACCGCATATTTTGTAATATATATATTTAGCCATTGAACAAAACTGTTCATGGTAGATAAAGCTTCTATGCTTTCGTGCCACGCTGTTTTCGTGTTTTCTACTTCTGAAGCAAAATGGAAATGAATGAAATAACCAAAGGAGAATTTAGTGCCGTCATCGGGGCATGCAGCATAAACAACATAATTATTTCCCCACCGTATTTTGGCGGATTACTTGCTCATATACATTTATGTACGTATATATATATATATATATATATATATATATATATATATATATATATATATATATATATATATATATATATATATATATAAATTAGTAATAGTAGTAGTCTTCGTAACGTAACAGTAATACAGCAATAGAAGTACAGCGGTAATGATGGTATTAGGTGGGACGGTGGTAAATTCTATTTGTCACAGTGCTACAATTTTTCCAAAAGCAATGATACAAACCTGTTGGAAAATTCTAGATCAGAGCTGGCGGTGAGGATGTTGAGCATATTCGGACTGTTTCTGCTGAACATTGGCTCATCTTTGCGCACCCCATCCAACGGCGGTGACGTTTGGTGCAGCATGGATTTCTCCCCACCCGTGATTGTCGTGATAGATTTGGCGTACATGATGGTTTGTGCAGGTGTTTGGGGGGTCAGGTTACGTTCCAAAGTCATCTTGATGGGTCACGCGAGGTCGACTGAACACTAGTTTACCTGGCGATAAACAAGGCAGTAGGTGAGTGAATGCTAACAGTTATTTGAAATTAAGTGAAATGAGGTGCAGAAAAAAAACGTTTTGCTTAGATTAGATCTTTAGTGCATTTTTTATTGTTCAAATTAATGAAGAAAGACATCCCGTTCTACTTCTGATGTGTTATAAATTGGATATATACGTCCATAATTTTAGATATTATGTTTATAAGCAGTTATTTGTTGATTTCATGAATGTCCTGGCCAGTTATTGGAAATAGCATACATGGAAGTTTGCTACTTGCATATATGCGTTATACGTTCTATGTCCTAAAACGGTAGATTCTTAACATTTGTTACGTTATTTGGGGGAAGGGGAGGTGTAAAAGTATGTACTTTTGGGGGGAGCAAAGAATAGTACACAGTAACCACCACCCCCCCCCCCTTTCCACAAACACACACACACACGTGGTAAGAGGCCATTAAGGAGTGTTGGGCATGGGTCCCGGCTGCCCCATCATGTAGAAGTTTTAAGCCACAAACATTTTCAAATTGCTTTCTCGCTGGATAAAAATTTTGAAGTCTAGAATCTAGCTATATAGTTTTCGTTCTCCAGCACTCTTCCTAAAATGTCTGTCCTTCCTGGTTGAAAGCAGCAACATTCATCTCAACGAGGTAGTTTATTTTTGTGTTTTTCTTAGAGTGTTTGAGAAATCGGTTATACACCCAAAAAATTCCTTTGCTAACATCTTTATTATGTCATGATTGGTTCATTGATAAGTTTGGAGAAGAACCGAAGGTGAGACCATTAAGCTTACTCCCAGGGGAGATACAAGTGCATGAAGGTTAAAAATCTATGATCTAGACTGAACGAGGCAAGGCTCGTCAAAACGAGGCATAGCTCGTAATTAAAAGAAAAGATGAAACCAATTTTGTTTACCTCTTCGTCTCCTTACATTTCAATCAGGACTGTAAATCTTTGGCTAAATTTATCAAAACTTGACAAAATGACAAGGAAAAGTAATCTATATGTACACAGGAACGAATGTTGCATGCAGCAAAGCCTTAGTGGCGTATAAGCTGTTTGATATTAAATGTAAGGAAAATAATAATGATCACATGAAAGTTAAGACGGCAAGTATACCAATGTCACAGGAGCAGTGACATACAGGTTAAAATGACGTAAAATAAGAGAAATATGGACCGACTAGGAAGAAGTAAATAAATACTCTCGATGCGAGTTACGGAAAAGGATTCGGGTGACCAACGACGTCATACGGAACAACTAGGTTGACGTCACAGTCACACAGGGAGGGTTTTTTTTTCAAGATGACCACTGAACTAGAAGGGCGCTTTTTTTCATCCCAAGGAGAAGAGTCAAATCATGGGAATGAAGGAACTTTGAGAGAAAACCAACAATTGTAATCACAACTGTTATGACCATCTAGCTTACAGTGAAGTACTGCAAAGGTTTGGTCAAGCAGGAAAATAAGTAAAATGGGTAAGTCCGTTTTAAAGAAGAGCGTTAGAATGCAAGGAAGTCATTACAAGGTCTTCGAATGTCAGACAATGAATTGGGAACGTTTTTGCAAGATGATCCCGAAAGTTAACTCTGTCTAAGGAATGACGGTCCAATGTTAGAACGATACTTGTCAGATTAAGAAGCAGGGAAACTTGTAAATTGGAACCATATTAAAGAACAGTTTTAACCTTTCAAAAGAGACTGTCTTCCAGTGAGTACCTCAGTTCATGTCGTATTCTGAATTCATTACTCAAGGCGTTGAGGTTGAAATTTGTCTCATCATTCACACACCACTGTCTACCACTAACCACTCCACTATATACGATCACAAAGACTTAGGCCAACCAGAGTAGGTTGTTACATTGTGGTAACACACAGATGGACAAATACAAAAATACGCTGTGACATGTGGTGATGGTGAAGTGGCGCCGTAAGACCAGGATTCTGATCACGCTGGGATTGTCGCGGATGTCAAAAAGAATGCAACCACACTACAGAAAAATATAGACAATAAAATAAATAAACGCTGTGAGATAACTGTGGTGAAGGTGAAGTGGTTGCCGTGACCAGGATTTATGAACTTTCCAGATGTCGAAACCGTGAAATTGCCGACAAACAAACATATTCGTCATAACATATTCAGGATTTATGAACTTTCCAGAGGTCGAAACCGTGAAATTGCCGACAAACAAACATATTCGTCATAACATATTCAGGATTTATGAACTTTCCAGAGGTCGAAACCGTGAAATTGCCGACAAACAAACATATTCGTCATAACATATTCAGGATTTATGAACTTTCCAGAGGTCGAAACCGTGAAAATTGCCAAACAGTCAAAAACACTCAAGATTACAGATGTCGAAACTGTGAAAATTTCCAGACAGTCAAACGCACTCAAGATTACTGATGTCGAAACCGTGAAATTGCCAGACAACCGAATGTACTCAAGATTACTGATGTCGAAACCTTGAAATTGCCAGACAATCGAACGTACTCAAGATTACAGATGTCGAACCCGTGAAAATTGTCAGACAGCCGAACGTACTCAAGATTACTGATGTCGAAACCGTGAAAATTGTCAGACAACCGAACGTGCTCAATATTCCAGATGCCGAAACCGTGAAAATTGCCAAACAGTCAAACGCACTCAAGATCACTGATGTCGAAACCGTGAAAATTGCCAGACAGTCAAACGCACTCCAGATTACAGATGTCGAAACCGTGAAAATTGCCCGACAACTGAACGTACTCAAGGCACCAGATGTTAAAACCCTGACATTGCCGACAGACAAACCTATTCATCATATTCGGGATCATGAACCTTTCGGTTGTTGAACCAGTGAACTTACAGGCAGTTGCATGCCAGAGAAGAACTATTATTATATTTACTATTGTGTAATTATTTAAAATTAATTTATGACAATTTATTTAAGTTGGGTGGGTAAATTGTATTTTGGTAAGTCAAATTATAGTTAACATCAAGTTTACCGACTAGAATACAAAGGAGAGCAGGTAGAAAATGGCAGAGGAACCTAGGATGGATCCAAATACAGTGGCCCTCCTACATATTACTAATGCCCTGGAAAGATGGAGCATCGAAAACCGACAAAGTAGTTTACGTCAAAATATCGAGACATATAGGGGAGAAGCTGGCAAGTGTAAAAAGTGGATCGCCAAAATAGAGAGGTACGCTTACTCCATAGGGGCAGGTGAGGAAGAAAAGAAGCGATTGGCCTTTTTAACCAGTGATGATCTAGTAAATGATTTTTTGAGGAGAAGGTTCGAAGAAGAGCCACATGAAACTTGGGAAGAACTGAAAAAGAGTTTGTTAAACAGTTACGGAGAGTCGGCGGATCAACATTACCTATGGGGATTACTTAGGAGAGTGAAGCAGGAAACAGGAGAATCCATCCAGTTGTTTAGCGACAGATTGAAAAATCTAGCAGAAGAAGTTTTTAGGGAACAAGATATTCAGAGTCCGGATATTGAGGGACAGCTGGTTGGGATGTTCATAGATGCCGTACATAAGGACGGTATGAGGCTACTTCTTCTAAGGAAGAATCCAAGGACCTTGAATGATGCTATACAGTTAGCATTGGCAGAAGAAAATTTGATGCAGAGGTTCCAGTTAAGATCAGGGAACAACACTGAAGAAGGGAATTGGAAAGAAAACAGAGCCCCGAGGATTGGACAGGCAGTTAACGACAGACAGGGAGGAAGGGAGTTAATTGGCTATCCGCACAGGCAGTACGGAGAAGGCTATGACAGAGAACCCAGGAGGGGAATCATACAGATGGCAGAGAAAAAACGCTGTTATTTGTGTAATGCCAGGGGACATTTAGCAGCTGTGTGTAAGAAGCGAAGAATGGAGAGTCATATCGGACCACGAGATGGGATGAGTGAAGACAGAAATCATCGGAATACAAGTGAGAGAGATGCACCTGTGGAGTTTAGACAAGTATCAAGAGGTATGGAATGTAGACGTGGAAGGGTTGTAGGGGAAGAGCACGACCACAGGTCCACGTATGGAGATAGAAAACCCGAATGGGATTTTAGTAGAGAAAATGTCCCACCTAAAGTAGATAGATGGAGACATGAGGAGAGGAGAAGATTAGATAGACAAAGAATTGGAGAATTTACCCCGAGAAGACCTCAGCGGACTCTTCGAGAAAACTATGCTCCGCAGAACCTCGTTAGACAACATAGAAGTATGGATATATGAAGAATTTGCGGAATTAGAACCAGGTTTATGAACAGACGATGGGATAGAGAAAGAAACGTTAGAGAAAACGATTTTCGAAAACGTAGATTACCAAAGGAAGATAACGGACCTAGAACTATTTACAAGGGCAGAGTGTGCAACATTTCGGAAGCACCTAGACACTGGGAAGGCTTAAGTAAGAGACGCAATAGAATAGTAGAACGAAATTTTCTTCAAGAAATAAAAAGTGGAAGTTTCTTCGAAGTAAATGATTTAAATGTTAAGACAGAAAATGGACACTGTGTTAAAATACAACTGTGTACAAAGAAAGGAACAACGAACAGTGAGATTAAAAATGGAGCGGAGATCAATTGTATAATAGAGAGACCAAAGTTGAACTTGAAGAGAAAGCTAGATCCGAAAAAGATTAAGGTAGAAAAGAAAACAACCACTGTTGCAACTCAGACAGAAGAGACGGACTTAGTGTCTGAACTTATCAATAAACAGAATAACAAAAGATGTAAACATTTAGAGAAGGAGGTTGAGAGGCAAAAGCGTTATGCGGATAAAAAGGCCAAGTTACAAGAATTTCAGCCAGGTGATAGAGTTTACTATAAGAAGCATGTGCGCCCCACTAAGTTTGATAACCAATGGATAAAAGGTTATGTTGTTCTAGAGAGAACGACATTAATTAATTATAGGATATGGAATGAGAAATTGAATCATACAACGAAGGCTCATGTTCAACAACTACGGAGAGATGACTATAGACCCTGGATTGGAGAGCCCGGCATGAGAGAGAGAGAAAAGCAAGGAAGGAGAGCCACCCTTGTAACAACACCAGATATCGATATTGAAGTAAGGAATCCAGAAGATTTTTCGTTGATGGAAAACCCTTTTAGTAATCTAAATACTAGAGTAGGAATGGAAACGGGTAGGAACAAGACAAAAATAAATTCTGAAATAGAACAGAGAAAAGAAAATAGAGAGCACAAGAATAGTGATAGGGAGATCGATGGAAGAAGATGTAAATCAATTGGGATGAGGAATACGAAACAGTCAGATGAGAGAGAGGGACTGGCAGATCAAGAAGATTGGGAGAGTGAAGATGATATTCCGCTGATGGGATATAAGAGGAGATTTCTGACCGACGATTGGGAGAGTGAAGATGATATTCCGCTGATGGAATATAAGAGGAGATTTCTGACCGACGATTGGGAGAGTGAAGATGATATTCCGCTGGTGGAATATAAGAAGAAGTTTCTGACGAATGGGAAAGAGAGGAAGGAGGACACGGAACCAGAAGGGACCACAGTTCAACAGAAAGAGCAGGGAGATCTGCAGGACTTGATGAATCAGATAAGAGGGACTTCAGAGACACCGGGAGTGCTGGGCACCACAGGTATAAGCGGGGATTCAAAAAAATCTGATGTGTCGTCGGACGATTCATCTGATTATGTGAAGCGTCTCGCCAGATTGAGAGAAATTGTCCCAATTGAGATGAAGGTTAGAGGGATCAGAAATTGTGGGAAGAATAAGAGACCCAGAACGGACGGCAAGACAGATAGACAGGAAGAGAGGAATAGTAGTAGCAACAGAATAGAAATAAAAAAATCAAGAATTCCAGTGAAAAACGGGAAAGGGAGGTATAGAAGCAAAGACACATCAAATTGTGGCAGTGTCAGAGCATCCAGGATACCACGGAGTGTAACAAGGACACAGCGAGAGGATTTTATAAGTAGAGGTCGAGGTTAAAGAGTACCAAACCTGAGGAAAGCTCAAGAGACAAGAGAAGTGCCAGAGAAGCTGACGAGGTTGAGGAGAACTCAAGGAATATTAGTAGAAGAGGGAATGAGAAAGAGTTAGCAGCACAATGTGTCAATAACGACACAACAACTAGAGAGCGGGAGAAAGAGAGGAGACAACGGAGAGTTAACAGTAGAGTGGAGGAGATGAAAAAAGTTGTCAAAATGGCTAAGCCAAGCATGGAGGAGATGAAGAAAGCGATAAAGGATGAACTGAGAGGTCCTAGACCCGACACCGTAGTACTAAAGTATGTGCAGAGATTTCTGGAGAAAAGGTTTGATACGGACTTATCAGGAAAAAAAGAAGAAATTCGCAGGCTGGTAATGAGAGTAATGGAGGAACTTACTTATTGGGGAATCAAAATAGTGGATAGAGACGTGTTCTCTGATTCGGAGTCAAGTTATTCAGAGGAAGAAGATAATTTAGAATTTTCAGAGGACGAGGACACGGAAGAAAATGTAAGAGGTAGAAATAAAGAGAGTCACCTGAGGGAAGTATGGTCCACGGAGAAATGCGAAATGGTGAAAAAATTGAGAGAAGAAGTGGGAGAAGAGGGAAATGACAAGAGGGAGAAAATAATTAAAGTGGATGAACCAAGCATGGTGGAGCTGGAGAGGGTGATACAGGCCATCATAACACGGCCTGATTTTAACCTCTGTAGATCCGTAGTATGGAGGATGCTGGAAGAGAAGTATCATACACACTTTCCTGGAACAAGAGATGAAGTAGATATAGTTCTGACAAAAATGTTAGATGACGAAAGGATTGTGAGACGACAGAGAAGGATAGAGCAAGCAAATGGTGATCGAAGTCAGAGAAATAAAGGAAGAAGCAAATATAGAAATTGCTAAACCGATTTCGTGGGAAGGGCGTAGGGACAAGGAGGTCACTATAGAGAAATAGTGGAGTCACGAATAGGTGAAGTAGAGAGGCGGAGATGATGAAAATATAGGAGATAATGATAAAAAGGTAGGTTAAGGCCAGGGAAGGTTGGCGAGGATTATTATGTGAGAAGAAGAAGAGCCATAAGAATTGGCGAAATCAAGAATAAGAAATTGAGAGATTAGACGGTGAGGTAGTAAGAGCCATGAGAGATGGCGAGCATAAAGGAATGGCTGAGAGGATCATGAGAAAGAAATAGTTCCAGAGAGGGAACAAGATTAAGAGGTAGTGCAGAGTGCAGAGATGATGCGGTGATTATTAAAGTCTGGTGGAGACTTGTTAGGAGATAGGTTTCTCCTAAAACCAGAAGGTAAGGAAGAAATTGTGAGAAATAGTTCCAAAAGGGAACGAGTTTAAGAAGTAGTGCGGGGGGGGCACCGAGATGTTGCGGAGAGTGGTAGAGTCTTGTTGAGACTTGTGAGGAGATAGGCTTCTCCGAAACCTAGAGATAAGATAAAATTGTGGAAGAGGCATAGAGAATGTAATGAGATAGCAGACAGGAGCAAGAAAGAAAAGGAGGAAAACGGGAGAATCCGTGAAGGCTGCTTATAGCAGTTATAAGTACAAGATGGAGGCGATAGCTAATTCTTGTATAAGGGGGTAAATAGAGTCCAAGCGGACTTATGCGTGATGCTGTAGTTGGGGAAAACTATAATGCATTACGGCAGAACAAGGGGTGTGTCATGGATGCAGTGGCGGAACGACAGGTACTATAGAATTAAGAAGCAAGACGAGAGGGAAGACCTGCGAGGGTCTTATTATTAGTAGAAATACCAGTCATTGGGGAGAAACGAGTATAAGTTGAAAGGCTGAGCCACGGTTATATGGAGAGACGAGAGTAAGCTGAGGGCTGAGCCGTGGGAGAGTGTTAAATGTGGTATTATAAATTTTAAGGCTAAATATTGTTGTAATCCTGTATATGTAAATGAAATATTAAGAAGTTAACATGTTGCTACTCATAAGTATTAGGAAATTTTAAGGAATTAGTTCAGTATTTTAGTTAGTTATGAGTTAGTTGGAAGGGGATCGTTTTATGGATCCGGGGGGAGATAGGACTGGAGAGGAATGATGCTTTGAAGCATCATTTATTTTTTGAGGGACCCTGGGGTGAAAATGTCACAGGAGCAGTGACATACAAGTTAAAATGACGTAAAATAAGAGAATAATGGACCGACTAGGAAGAAGTAAATAAATACTCTCGATGCGAGTTACGGAAAAGGATTCGGGAGACCAACGACGTCATACGGAACAACTAGGTTGACGTCAGAGAGTGCTTCCAAGATGACCACTGAACTGGAAGGACGCTTCTTTTCATCCCAGGGAGAAGAGTCAAATCAAGGGAATGAAGGAACTTTGAGAGAAATCTCCTTGGGATGAAAAGAAGCCCCCTTCCAGTTCAGTGGTCATCTTGGAAGCACTCTCCGTGTGACTGTGACGTCAACCTAGTTGTTCCGTATGACGTCGTTGGTCTCCCGAATCCTTTTCCGTAACTCGCATCGAGAGTATTTATTTACTTCTTCCTAGTCGGTCCATTATTCTCTTATTTTACGTCATTTTAACTTGTATGTCACTGCTCCTGTGACATTTTCACCCCAGCGTCCCTCAAAAAATAAATGATGCTTCAAAGCATCATTCCTCTCCAGTCCTATCTCCCCCCGGATCCATAAAACGATCCCCTTCCAACTAACTCATAACTAACTAAAATACTGAACTAATTCCTTAAAATTTCCTAATACTTATGAGTAGCAACATGTTAACTTCTTAATATTTCATTTACATATACAGGATTACAACAATATTTAGCCTTAAAATTTATAATACCACATTTAACACTCTCCCACGGCTCAGCCCTCAGCTTACTCTCGTCTCTCCATATAACCGTGGCTCAGCCTTTCAACTTATACTCGTTTCTCCCCAATGACTGGTATTTCTACTAATAATAAGACCCTCGCAGGTCTTCCCTCTCGTCTTGCTTCTTAATTCTATAGTACCTGTCGTTCCGCCACTGCATCCATGACACACCCCTTGTTCTGCCGTAATGCATTATAGTTTTCCCCAACTACAGCATCACGCATAAGTCCGCTTGGACTCTATTTACCCCCTTATACAAGAATTAGCTATCGCCTCCATCTTGTACTTATAACTGCTATAAGCAGCCTTCACGGATTCTCCCGTTTTCCTCCTTTTCTTTCTTGCTCCTGTCTGCTATCTCATTACATTCTCTATGTCTCTTCCACAATTTTATCTTATCTCTAGGTTTCGGAGAAGCCTATCTCCTCACAAGTCTCAACAAGACTCTACCACTCTCCGCAACATCTCGGTGCCCCCCCCCCGCACTACTTCTTAAACTCGTTCCCTTTTGGAACTATTTCTCACAATTTCTTCCTTACCTTCTGGTTTTAGGAGAAACCTATCTCCTAACAAGTCTCCACCAGACTTTAATAATCACCGCATCATCTCTGCACTCTGCACTACCTCTTAATCTTGTTCCCTCTCTGGAACTATTTCTTTCTCATGATCCTCTCAGCCATTCCTTTATGCTCGCCATCTCTCATGGCTCTTACTACCTCACCGTCTAATCTCTCAATTTCTTATTCTTGATTTCGCCAATTCTTATGGCTCTTCTTCTTCTCACATAATAATCCTCGCCAACCTTCCCTGGCCTTAACCTACCTTTTTATCATTATCTCCTATATTTTCATCATCTCCGCCTCTCTACTTCACCTATTCGTGACTCCACTATTTCTCTATAGTGACCTCCTTGTCCCTACGCCCTTCCCACGAAATCGGTTTAGCAATTTCTATATTTGCTTCTTCCTTTATTTCTCTGACTTCGATCACCATTTGCTTGCTCTATCCTTCTCTGTCGTCTCACAATCCTTTCGTCATCTAACATTTTTGTCAGAACTATATCTACTTCATCTCTTGTTCCAGGAAAGTGTGTATGATACTTCTCTTCCAGCATCCTCCATACTACGGATCTACAGAGGTTAAAATCAGGCCGTGTTATGATGGCCTGTATCACCCTCTCCAGCTCCACCATGCTTGGTTCATCCACTTTAATTATTTTCTCCCTCTTGTCATTTCCCTCTTCTCCCACTTCTTCTCTCAATTTTTTCACCATTTCGCATTTCTCCGTGGACCATACTTCCCTCAGGTGACTCTCTTTATTTCTACCTCTTACATTTTCTTCCGTGCCCTCGTCCTCTGAAAATTCTAAATTATCTTCTTCCTCTGAATAACTTGACTCCGAATCAGAGAACACGTCTCTATCCACTATTTTGATTCCCCAATAAGTAAGTTCCTCCATTACTCTCATTACCAGCCTGCGAATTTCTTCTTTTTTTCCTGATAAGTCCGTATCAAACCTTTTCTCCAGAAATCTCTGCACATACTTTAGTACTACGGTGTCGGGTCTAGGACCTCTCAGTTCATCCTTTATCGCTTTCTTCATCTCCTCCATGCTTGGCTTAGCCATTTTGACAACTTTTTTCATCTCCTCCACTCTACTGTTAACTCTCCGTTGTCTCCTCTCTTTCTCCCGCTCTCTAGTTGTTGTGTCGTTATTGACACATTGTGCTGCTAACTCTTTCTCATTCCCTCTTCTACTAATATTCCTTGAGTTCTCCTCAACCTCGTCAGCTTCTCTGGCACTTCTCTTGTCTCTTGAGCTTTCCTCAGGTTTGGTACTCTTTAACCTCGATCTCTACTTATAAAATCCTCTCGCTGTGTCCTTGTTACACTCCGTGGTATCCTAGATGCTCTGACACTGCTACAATTTGATGTGTCTTTGCTTCTATACCTCCCTTTCCCGTTTTTCACTGGAATTCTTGATTTTTTTTATTTCTATTCTGTTGCTACTACTATTCCTCTCTTCCTGTCTATCGGTCTTGCCGTCCGTTCTGGGTCTCTTATTCTTCCCACAATTTCTGATCCCTCTAACCTTCATCTCAATTGGGACAATTTCTCTCAATCTGGCGAGACGCTTCACATAATCAGATGAATCGTCCGACGACACATCAGATTTTTTTGAATCCCCGCTTATACCTGTGGTGCCCAGCGCTCCCGGTGTCTCTGAAGTCCCTCTTATCTGATTCATCAAGTCCTGCAGATCTCCCTGCTCTTTCTGTTGAACTGTGGTCCCTTCTGGTTCCGTGTCCTCCTTCCTCTCTTTCCCATTCGTCAGAAACTTCTTCTTATATTCCATCAGCGGAATATCATCTTCACTCTCCCAATCGTCGGTCAGAAATCTCCTCTTATATTCCATCAGCGGAATATCATCTTCACTCTCCCAATCGTCGGTCAGAAATCTCCTCTTATATCCCATCAGCGGAATATCATCTTCACTCTCCCAATCTTCTTGATCTGCCAGTCCCTCTCTCTCATCTGACTGTTTCGTATTCCTCATCCCAATTGATTTACATCTTCTTCCATCGATCTCCCTATCACTATTCTTGTGCTCTCTATTTTCTTTTCTCTGTTCTATTTCAGAATTTATTTTTGTCTTGTTCCTACCCGTTTCCATTCCTACTCTAGTATTTAGATTACTAAAAGGGTTTTCCATCAACGAATAATCTTCTGGATTCCTTACTTCAATATCGATATCTGGTGTTGTTACAAGGCTGGCTCTCCTTCCTTGCTTTTCTCTCTCTCTCATGCCGGGCTCTCCAATCCAGGGTCTATAGTCATCTCTCCGTAGTTGTTGAACATGAGCCTTCGTTGTATGATTCAATTTCTCATTCCATATCCTATAATTAATTAATGTCGTTCTCTCTAGAACAACATAACCTTTTACCCATTGGTTATCAAACTTAGTGGGGCGCACATGCTTCTTATAGTAAACTCTATCACCTGGCTGAAATTCTTGTAACTTGGCCTTTTTATCCGCATAACGCTTTTGCCTCTCAACCTCCTTCTCTCACATAATGCTCCAACGTATCTGTGGCCACTTTTCAAATTCAATGAAAAACGTAGTCAGCGCTTAAACCAGTTAGATTTACCCAAGCCGAGGCTAGATTTGTACAAGAAGAGCCTGGCTTACTCAGCTGCTCATCTTTGGAACAATCTTCCACATGACCTGAAAAACATGCACAGTCCCTACTCATATAATCGTAGACTGTTCAATTACATTATGAGTGCGGATTATATGCCGCCCTAAGGGATTATGTTTCGAATTATTATTATCTAATACACTGTATGGAGGGTCTGATGATCTAGTTTTTCATTTTAATATACCTTACTTCTTAATTGTAATCAGATACTGTAATGTATGCTTTTATACTACTTATAATGTTGCATCGCCTCTGAACTAATACCTTAAGTATGCTGGAGAATGTCTGGATACCTAGCAATAAAAGATGAGTAAGAGGAAGGGATAAATGCAAGACGGGCCTATATGCATGATTCTCATCTTTCAGTCAATACCCTTTACCTCCCTAAGGAGCATAGGTCATAAAACTGGATCTCGTGTAGTGGAGGCGTCAACAATTCACTCCCTGTGGCAGTATCTGCTTGGGACTCAAAGTTGCTCACCTGTGGGAACATTTTTCGCATGCGCTGACAACACATGAAGTCCCAGCTATTTCAGCAGATTTCCAAATTGTCACGAGTTCTTATTATATGCCACCATTATCTGATTACGTTTCTAATTATGTCTTATTTACTGTATGAATTGTTTTGATTGTGTTTGTTATTTTTTTTTTTTTTTTTTTTTTTTTTTTTAAGGTATTAATTTTTGTTAATCTATTTTAATTAATAATTTCCCCCCCCCCCCCCTTAAATTTGATTATGTCTGGATGTTACAAATGTATGTTATTATTTTACCTCGATAATTGTGTACGCTTAAATAATGCTAAAAATACATGTGCTATTGAAAGGATACGGTATGTAAGATGACAGAGAGAAGAAGGGCAGAATGTAAGACAGGCCTGCGTGCCCAATTCTTAATCCTTTGAAAATATAGTTTGTTCGTTCGTTCGTTATCTATCTATCTATCTATCTATCTATCTATCTATCTATCTATCTATCTATCTATCTATCTATCTATCTATCTATCTATCTATCTATCTATCTATCTATCTATCTATCTATCTATCTATCTATCTTTATTTATTTTAAAAACATACTTTAATTATGATGATTATTGCAAATGTTTGATGTTATGTTACTTTTATAATGATAAATGCCTTAATAATGCTTAAAGTAAATGTGAGGATGAAAGGATACAGTATACATGATGAGAGAGAGAGGAAGGGCAGAATGTCAGACGGGCCTGCGTGCCCAATTCTTAACCCTTTGAAAATAAAGTTCGTTCGTTCGTTCGTTCGTTCGTTCGTTCTCTAAATGTTTACATCTTTTGTTATTCTGTTTATTGATAAGTTCAGACACTAAGTCCGTCTCTTCTGTCTGAGTTGCAACAGTGGTTGTTTTCTTTTCTACCTTAATCTTTTTCGGATCTAGCTTTCTCTTCAAGTTCAACTTTGGTCTCTCTCTTATACAATTGATCTCCGCTCCATTT